>OX442432.1:866455-983716 GCA_949361645.1 Spongilla lacustris | reverse complement strand
TTTTCTAAAAGCCTGCTGAATGTCTCATTTGATGGTGGTGCTATGGGATCACTAACTAAAGCTGCACATGCACTACCCATGCGACCCTCTGACGCTAGGCGCTTAGCCCTTCGAAAAACTGCCGAAGTATGCAAATCAAACTTTCTTTCCCGTTTCTGATTAACAGCCTCTGACCACAGACCCAAAATATCACCAGCTTCCCACCTACGACAAGCGGCAATTATGCGGTTTGCATTATTGTTCCTGTGCTTACGTCCACCACTTACAGGAGGCCGTAGGATACATTTGCACAGCAAGAAAAGGTGAGTCCAAACCTTGATATCATTTTGATGGCAAACATTTGCTAAGACCACTAACAAAACATTAGCCCAAATCCTTCTCGCGGCCCTAGGAACGTGTTTTAATGTTGGGAGTCGTGTTTTAACGATGTCTAGTAAAGACGGAAGCAATGGTTCAGGTTCAGATGTGCTATCTTCGATAGTTGTGACACAAGGCAATACTGCACAGGAAGTGGTGGCAGTATTATCTAAACTTTCTTCCTGCTGGACTGAAGATGGCTCACTTTGAACTTCATCGCCATGGTAACGACTCATTTCAAAATCAATATCTCTCTTGCAAGAAAGACAATGACCTCGCTTTATAGTGACCAAAACAAGACCACATGTTGTACAAGGAGTATATCCTGCCGCAGTAATTATGCTTTGACTCAATTGCGGGTCTCCGTTTGACAAATGCGACTGTAGATGTTTCTTCAATGAGTCCTTCGAACTTACCATAGAAATGCAGTTGGGCACGGGACACAAAATACTTTTCGCATCGGTTCTGTACTTCTGTTTAGCTGGCATAATGGAAAGAAAAAAAACCTACACAAAAAACTCACCACTAATTCTCCGTATGCTTATGAATCAATAACTAAAACTCCTCCATCAGCGCGCCGCCATCGACTTATTATTATTATTATTATTATTATTAAAACTGTCAAATATACATGACATACGCCAAATACGAGTAATAAATGTGGTACATAGTTACAATTAGCTAAATAAATTCAGCCTGATTGTGGTTGTCTGGAGAGGATGGCTCTGGACACCGACCTCACCAAGATGATGTTGAGACGTCCATAAATGTCGGCAACCATTGCAGCTCTGGGCTGGGAGAGGCTAATTGACAGGTGGGATGCCAACCTAGACAATACACCCTGAGCCTTCCTACCCCAATGACCAAACGTTTCAACAGCCATGGGGATACATGTCCAGCCCAGTTCCGTGCACTTGGTGCTGTTAGCATTAAGCTTTCTTAGCTCAGCACCAAATGAATATATGTATACATGCACATGCACAAAACTTGAGACACAACAACACAATAAACTACACTAACATTATCTTTGGAATTGTACAGTTAGCGAGCCATTAATCAGAATAGCAAGTACACACATGCACAAACTATACATACATACATGTCCCTTTTATACAAGTTCAATCAATATCTACAGGTGGTCGAATACAGGTACATGTACCAGTTTTGATTCATGTTCTTGATGCTACATGTATAGGACTTGCAGGCTGAATGTGACATTGATAATTGGAATCACCGATATCATTTCCACCCTCTGATGGGAGTTCAGAGTCATTGCTACTCTCTGCAGGTGGCTGTACATCATGCTTCCCATCTTCATGCTGGTCATTTCCAGTTCCTTCCGTCTTCTCATCAGTGGTCAGGTGGTGATGATTCCCTACGTAAGTGACCTTCTGGAATGGCTACATGTAAGATCTTGATGTTGCAGCTGCAGTCACAACAGTTCCCTTTCCTTGTCTTCTTTTTTGACCCAAACTTCAGTATCCGCTTTCAATGTGGAGAGCGATCGTACCCCCTGTGTCGTAAATCATAGTTTTTTTATTGCCGTTTTAACCGCTGATCATAGCTGCAAAAGTCATCAAGATATGGCCACCATGGTGTTTCCATCTGAGGTACTGTTGTGCGGATTCTCCTACCAAAAAGGAGCTATGCAGGACACAGTCCACACCAGGGAAATGGTGCTGCTCTATAGTTCAGCAGTGCAAGCCATGGATCCTCAGTGTTGCTTAACAAGTTCTTTACAGTCTTAACTGCATGCTCTGCATGACCATTACCCAGTGGGTACTAGTAGAGTGGTGAAATCCATAATGTGTGTTGAACAAACTAGGGTCCATTGTCATTCACAACTTCCTCGGGAACACCATGACAGATTTCAAGGCACCAATCACTTTGGTTGAGGTTGTTGTAGCCAACTGTATTACCTCTGGATACTGTGAAAAATAGTCAACTACCTTTAGTGCAAATAGATCTGTACTCACCTCTGCCATGGGTAGGCTGGTAGACAAGAAGAAACCATAGGTTCCACTGGAGGGGGGTTATGTTTTGCACACACATGACATCTTTGCACAATGTTAATAACATGTTTTGCAAGACCAGGCCACCAGACAGTTGAAGTGGCATGCAAGCAACACCGTTGTATGCCTAAGTGTCCATCATGTAAAGTTGGTGTCTTTACAGACTCTGGGACCACAATTCGACAGCCAATCAATAGTAGATCCTTGCAAATACTGAGTTTGTGACGAACCAACCAATACAGTTTCAAATTGGATGGGACTTTATGTTTTTCAGGCCATCCAGAAAGGAAAAACTGTTTGATTGTTGTGCAAGTGGGTCCTTGGACTGCCCTATATGGTATTTCTCAAGTACTGTCTTAGTTACAGGGACAGATGAGGTTATCGCATCTGCAAATGACTCCACATCAGCATCTGTTATGCCAGTTTCTGGTTCAGCACTACTGCAGCTAGGGGCTCTTGATAGTGCATCAGCAGTAAACAGAAACTTTCCTGATACGTGTTGAATACTGTAGTCATACCTCCCTAAACGAAGTTGAAATCTTAATATTTGAGGGGGTAAGGTATCTAAATGCTTAGAGCTTAGCAGAAGAACAATCAGTTTATGGTCAGTTTCAATTTCAAAATGCTTTCCAATGATGAAAGTGGAAAACTTATCACATGCCCAAATGATTGCCAGGGCCTCTTTTTCAATTTGAGCATAGCGTTGTTCAGTGTCTGTCATGGACCTTGACGCAAATGCTACAGGTCTCCATGATCCTTCTGTAACAGTGTTGCCCCCCAGTCCACAGGATGAGGCATTGGCTGAGATTTTAGTGTCGGCTGCTGGATTGTAATGGCAGAAAATTGCTGGTTTGGTTATTTCACTCTTCACTTTGTGAAATGCAGGAGTTTCGTCAACAGTGGGAAGGGGAAAGTTCTCTCGCAGCACACTTTCATTTAAGGGTTTTAGATCCCCACAGATATGGACTGCATTTGACGACTTTTTGGGAACTACTGCCATACCAGCACACCATGCTGAAGGGCCCTCGACCTTGGTTATTACACCCATCTCCATCCTCATCAGCTCCTCTTTCACTTTGTCTTGTAACGGCAGTGGGACATTCCTAGGGATGTTTAATGTGTACGGTTTTGCATTGTGCTTTAATTGAATCGTGTACTCAGGTCCAAGAGTACCAAGACCTTTAAATAGATCACCATACTGGAGATGGATCTTCTCTTCATACTTCTCGGTAGAAACGACTCTGGCAATCAGATTCAGAGCTCGTAGAGTAGGGAGTCCCAATAAGTTAGTCTTCAGCTCTCATATAACATAAATCACATGGTTCACTGTACGTCCTTTATACATAAGATCCAACTTGTGGTTTCCTGGCCCATATAAAATTCTTGACGATTTACCGAGGGTAGAACTAGACCTTCCAAGCTATGTATCAAATGAAGTTGCAGTAACTTTCTGCTCCGGTGTCTAACTTGAATGTAATGTTTCTACCAAGCAGTAGCACACGGGCAAGCCAAAAACTCCCTTCACACCCACCAATTGTGTCCAGAAACATATCAGCCCTCTCCACCTTTCCAGATCAACATACGTTAGCAAAATGTTCCCTCTTCTGGCGCTAGAAACATGTTGCATTTCTTGCATGGCATCCATCCTTCCTATGAGCACCACGTCCACAATACTGACATCTGACATGTGAGGCTGTAGATGTCTGTTGTGTTCCTCCCTGCCGTATCTGTAATTCTTTCTTCAGAAGAGATACTGTAGACGTTAAAACGTCTTCTGCCTCTGGGCCCACACAGTACAGAAGGGTGGTTACTCGCCATTGTTCATCTTCATACGAGAGGCCTGCTGCCATGTGGAATTGCTCACATCGGCACATCCAGCACGCCAATGTGTCAGGCCTTGCAAATTGGAATGGTTTGGGGGGCTGAAGTCGAAGACTTGCCATCGCTGCCACCATGTATAGTTAGCGAGCCATTAATTAGAATAGCAAGTACACACATGCACAGACTATACATACATAGCCTAATACAAATACACTACAGGAATGGTACAGTTAAACATTACAATAAAACAATACAACAAAAATTGGTTTATTTGCAAATTGTATTATTATGAAATAGATCTACATGCATTATACACAAGATAATATCAGGTTTACATATAGCTGTTGGAATTTACAGACATGTACCAACTTTTTTTATATCTTATTCAGCATACTTCTATGCTGCCCCTCAGACAGGCTCTACGATATATAAATTCTATACTGCTGCATTCCAGCAGTATGCTTCCCCGACACCATGGCGATATGTACTTGCAGTTACAGAGCAAAGAAATGGACCAACTACTGTACAATTTGTGAATGTAAGTATGAGAAGCTAATCAGTACTATACAGTGTATACATGTATACTTTAATGTAGATCAGTGTATTTCATGCTTATCGAAATCCATCTTGCATGTAACAGGAACAAACTCCAATCAATTCTCCAAATGTTTACACAAATATTATTTTGGCTGACTATCAACCTAAAGCTCCAGGTCCAGGAGTATCAGTAAGCATGAATATTGTTAACAGCGCTGGAAAGAGTGTCTACCTAAGCCCAAATAATGGAGTTGTAACTACAAGCTCTACACCAGCAGGGTTTAACATCTTCTTTATGTTACCTAATTTAAAGTGATCAATTATTGGACATTACTAAAGTGAACTTGATGTGTGCATTACAACAATAGATCTTATTTTAGCTATATCAGTGCATACTTAATTGTACAACTGTAGACAACAGCATATACGATTGTTTGAGGATTGGGTGAATATCTTTTTTTTTTAAACTTAACTTGCGTCTAGAGGGACAACCGAGAACTAATCTGTTTGTCGCAATCAAAAGGCAACACTAAACTCTACAGTTCGACGTGTGCTCCAAGTCACAAAACGTTGTGCTTTAAGAGAAAGAATGCTGTGCTAGCCAATTTCGTCGTCTTCTTCTTGGTTCTGTCACTTATAACTTGAGCTAATAGAAACAGTTTTGAAGAACGAAAATAGTACAAATCGCTTCAAAATACGTCCATATGGTGCCCCTAGAGCAGGGCTGCCGTAGGCCGGCAGGGGTCTGATCTGAGGCCGGCCGGCCTGGCAGGCCAAATTATTAGAGATTATGCAATTTTGACATAACAACATTACGACGTAGGTGCGTAACTCATCTCCGTTGGTTTCAACGATTCCTATATACCATCTACTCAGCAGCTCAAACCTATTTCAAACCCGGATCTGTGGGAATACAATCCATAGCTGGTGATGCGATGGACACACCATATGTGATGGACACACCATAGCTGGTGATGTGATGGACACACCATAGCTGGTGATGTGATGGACACACCATAGCTGGTGATGTGATGGACACACCATGGCTGGTGATGTGATGGACACACCATAGCACACACAGTAGCCCAGCACATTGTGATGTGATGGCTTACTGCACACACAGCATGATATTTAGATGTCACTCTCACATGAGTTGCTAAATACATGTACATTTGGTGTTACCCAGGGCATGTGGGGTCTACTGCAGGAGTAGGTATGAGCCCCGACCTAGTGAGAATGGCTCTTGCATTGGATTGCATCAGTATGAAACTTAGCCTGCCAAAAGGTCACCAAGAACCTTGGACTTTGGGGTGTTGGTTATAATGCCTTCACACCTAGCCACAGAGGAGAAAGGATGACATGCTTCTACTCCCCAAGCACCATATGATTCTGCAGCAAGGGGGACACAAATCCAGCCCAGTTCAGTGCATTTAGCATCATTTTCCTCATGCTTCCTCCCCTGGCAGCCACACCAGCAGTAACTCCCACTTCAGATACAATAATGGGGGAAGTTACCATGACATCAAATGCTGCTGAGCCTTTAATACCCCAGGTAGTCACACCAGGATATCAGCTGGACGAGTTAAGAGTGCATCAGAGCCCAAGCCTCTTTCGACTTCGAAGGAGGCAGATAAGGGGGCATGATGGCAAGCACTGTATATTGCATTTTGCAGATGATTGTGACGAGTGATGGCATCACCTCCTCGTTTACATGTGGTGCTATGATAGCAAAAAAGATCTAGGATCTTCTCAGGGCACAATAAGCATGATGGAGGCTTAGAATCCGACATGCCAAGATGGGTTATTCCCAGCCACCATTTAATAGCAGTGCATAACACATCATTGTCAAAACAAAGACCCAAACTGACAGATGGTGTGACAGCCAACCAAGGGGGAGGATACAGAGAGTAGGTGTGCCCTATAAATACATGACAAGGAATCAAACAGTTGGTTAAAGGAATATCTGAGAGGCTACGCTGTGGTGGCAAGGTAAGCAAGACATAAGACAGACTGTACTGAAATCATATCAGAGGGCATCATATAAAACAAATCATGAACATCATTAGAAGAGGCACAATCAGACTTGCAAAACGAGGCAATGTAGGCCCCAGAGGAGTTATGGAATAGAGAATGGAATCCCAAACCTCCTCTACTGGGGCCAAGCTGTGCATGGAGCCATGTCCCTTTGGTGGTATCAATGCCAAAACATTCTGAGAAACAGTGGTAACAAAGTTATCAAACTGCTTGAGGGCTGCACTTGACATTGTAGATGGTGTAGTCCTAGTTATGTAGCTATGCTGTTTTATGTAAAAGTTTACTATTATGCATATTTGTTTGTAGATATATACATGTATTATGCTAATTAATTTGTAACATAATGTATGTAAACCATATTCATTTGCCTTCAGTCATATGGATATGTTTAGCTGAATTATTATAGCCTATATAGCCTAGGGACGAGAGAGCTATTAAGGCCACACCAAATTGATTACATGTTTTATGGACAGTCCAATAAAAATGAGTGGTCAGGCAGCGGGGGTCAGGGAAAGAAATTAAAAATGGATATCATTCTTATACACACAAAATGAACACAGTTTTTTTTTTACCCAAGTGCATATCTACATGACACTTCAAATCCTAAACCTACTAACGTAGATCCCATTATGCATGAGTTTAAATGTCTATGACACAATGATGGCTCCATTTTAAAATTGTTTTTGTAGATGAGTGCAATGCTACGTAACCTAATCAGGATAAGGAATTATATGTACATGCATGCATGCATGTAGTACAACTATTTGAATTCCTGTAACACTACATAAACTGTCACCCGTGCATCCCCCAGGTCATATGAACCAAGTGGGCACATTTTTGATGGGGGGGAGAAAGCAGTAGTCAGCAATAGAGTAAATTATGCAGTTGGTGACAAACATACTTGATACATGTACATGTTCTTCGAGGTACCATATACATAATTATTATACACATCTGGCACCCAAAGAGTTAAAATACATCACAGCTGTTAGGGAAATACCGAGAAAAAAAAGAATTAAACATTTGATGTCAAAAGTTATTAAGTTCAAGCTGTTAGTTGACAATCAGTTATAATAAACAGCAAAATTAATTAGACCATTATAAACTAAAGCCTTTGATTAAAACAATGTAATTAGTGCAGTGTCGTAGGAACGGGGGTGGGGGGTGGGGGTGGGGAGGGGCCAATCATAAAGTTGGGGGGGCCTGGCCCCCTCAATCCACATGACACATATCTTTGGTACGGCACGGTAAGGAACAGCTCGGTATGTATGGCACGACTACATGTATTGATTATCTGGGAGTGTGTGGGTAAAAGAAAAGCAATCCCGTAACTAGCTACAATTATTATTATTTTTCAATATTAGAATATACAATACCATATATTCAAATCAACCACCTCGCCATTTTAATACTATGGAAACAAGTTACTAAGTGTACGGTACGGTTTTGACAGTGTTCACACGTCAAAATTTTTAACCGAGCCGAAACATGAGTACCGTACTGGCATGGAAAGATTGTGTCGTGTGAACGTAGCATTAGATATCAATCCACGCGTCGGTTTGATAGCGTTAATCTGATACTCATTGTTATTCTTAGCTTTCAGAACAATCTTACTTTCCCGAAGCGTAAAACTTAGGACTGAAGTAATCACCGTAAACGTACCTTTAAATGTAATATCAACTATGTGCGACCATGAGGTTTCATAACTGAGTCAACAAAAGCTTCCGCGCGCCGTCCCGCACCGTCCCTAGCCCCTAGCCCTTCCTTCTCATTATTGCAAATGACAATTAATTAAAATTTATTGTGTCACATGTGCACACTAGATATTACTAACAGTATGTATGGCCTGCCACAAAGGTATGCATGGAATTTTTTTTTATTTTAGGCGTGTCTAAATAGGCAAACAGTATTTTGAGTGCATACGGTCTAGTTAGACATGCCCAAAATTAATTTCCATGCATATACCTGTAATATGATTGGTGCCGCCAAAATTCTGGTGCTAGTAACCGAAATTTGGCCATGTTACACCAGACCCTACATGTATTTTTCTCAAGATTTCCTCTCATTAAATAGGGTCTGGGAACAAGACTATGTGGTGATCAGCTAGGAGTCACTTGCAGGATGATGGTGATTGTGGCCCTCTGTGGCTCATTAAGTGTGTGGTACCTCTTCTGATAGCAGTGTGTGGTACCTCTTCTGATAGCAGTGTGTGGTACCTCTTCTGATAGCAATGTGTGGTACCTCTTCTGATAGCAGTGTGTGGTACCTCTTCTGATAGCAGTGTGTGGTACCTCTTCTGATAGCAGTGTGTGGTACCTCTTCTGATAGCAGTGTGTGGTACCTCTTCTGATAGCAGTGTGTGGTACCTCTTCTGATAGCAGTGTGTGGTACCTCTTCTGATAGCAGTGTGTGGTACCTCTTCTGATAGCAGTGTGTGATACCTCTTCTGATAGCAGTGTGTGGTACCTCTTCTGATAGCAGTGTGTGGTACCTCTTCTGATAGCAGTGTGTGGTACCTCTTCTGATAGCAGTGTGTGGCACCTCTTCTGATAGCAGTGTGTGGTACCTCTTCTGATAGCAGTGTGTGGTACTTCTTCTGATAGCAGTGTGTGGTACCTCTTCTGATAGCAGTGTGTGGTACCTCTTCTGATAGCAGTGTGTGGTACCTCTTCTGATAGCAGTGTGTGACCTCTTCTGATAGCAGTGTGTGGTACCTCTTCTGATAGCAGTGTGTGGTACCTCTTCTGATAGCAGTGTGTGATACCTCTTCTGATAGCAGTGTGTGGTACCTCTTCTGATAGCAGTGTGTGGTACCTCTTCTGATAGCAGTGTGTGGTATCTCTTCTGATAGCAGTGTGTGGTACCTCTTCTGATAGAAGTGTGTGGTACCTCTTCTGATAGCAGTGTGTGGTACCTCTTCTAATAGCAGTGTGTGATACCTCTTCTGATAGCAGTGTGTGGTACCTCTTCTGATAGCAGTGTCTGATAGCAGTGTGTGGCATCTCTTCTGATAGCAGAAGATGATGATGGTGTGCTCGAGAATTGCTCAGCAACGAGCAATACGCAACATGGAGTGATACCACCAATGCTGATATCAAAGCATTCCTGGGGTTCAGCATCCTTATGGGTCAATCTGGTCCTGTGTGGATGCCTGCACTGGAGGCTATGAGAAAACAGGCTGGCACTTTTATCATGACCAGCATCTCAAGGGACAGGTTCAAACTGTTGTCCAAGTTCTACACTTTACAATGCAGACCTAAAACAAAAAAGAGGAGAGGTTTTGATCATTTTGGTAAAGTGCAACATGTGACCAACCAAATTCAGAATGCACAACTGGAATTGAGGCAGCGTTATACAACATGTCTACAAGTGTTGTAGTATAGATGTATCACCTCCTCCCCTGCGTTCAGACATCTCTGTTCCACCCCCTCTCAGGTGTACAGACATGTATCAATGTGTCTATCCTTCTGGTATGTTTATAGTTATGTACATGGACATCTCTGTTCCACCCCCTAGATCTCTATCCTCCTGATATGTTTACAGTTATGTGCACAGGCATCTTAATTCCAACCCCAGGTGTACAGACATATATCAATGATCTTTAGCTGCCTCCTCCCCTACCCTCTCATGCAGGTGCACATGCAAGCACATCAGTTATACATCATACTACATGTATACTTACCTCTGACCCTTTATCTCTTCACCAATGCAACGCACACAACACCACATCAAGCACACTATATATAAACACAGATCAGTATTCATAAGGTACACACATACATGTACAACATTTACAGCCACCATACATAAACAAGCATGGCCACCCACACTGTAGTAAGCAACCCATAACATGTATCCATTTAGGCACATTACAAGCATATTATACCAACATGCATTTGCACAAACCATCCACACCCAGTATCCTTTAGCATGCACATGCACACTAGTACACACACACACACATACACACACACACTCACACCACAAGGACACAAAAAACTTCACACGCACGAAGATAACTAAAATGCACACACTAAAATAAGGCCTCACATGTGCAATAAATAGAATTTACCTTACCTTGTGTTGGATCCAACAGAACTGGGTCAGAACTGAGGCATGGTGAAGTGACAGTTGTGTGAGGTGCACACATGCATGTGCTTGTTCATGAGTTCTGTAGCAATTGTGTGTGCATGTGGGAGACTGTTGTGAGTTAAGTGTCAATTGTGGTAGGCATTTGTGTGGAGTGTGTGGCAGGAAGCAGTTATGACCAGGTTCTAAATTTGTGTACTTTACTATAAAATTGGTGGTGTAGGATTTGTAGACAGTAATTGAGTAAAAAGTAAGGAAGCAAGGAATTATGGAAATTATGCATTCATTATATTACAGACCTTCATTTAGCACAGAATTTCAGCTAGGTAGATTTGCTAAAAATGTCACGTTACTTTTCTGTCTCAAATCCTAAACTGATCACCAATTTTATTTTAATTTTTATACTGATATGGAAGCATTTATAGGCGTAGGCCTTTCTTGTACCTTATAAGATCGTGCTCCCAAAAGTCAAAAAGGGGAGGGAACAGTATATATTTTTGGTGGTAACTTATTCGTAAAAGTAATAATTTCGTATATTGCATGTGAAGAAATTATTTCTTTCTTTTTCCCCCCGTATATGTGCATCTTTAAATCTATAGTATAGTGGATAAAATTAAAAAAACTGAAGGAGTATATATATATATATATAATATATATATATATAGATGCACTGCGACATCTGATAATCATATTGTCGTTTTCCAAAACTGAGCATATCGATGCAGGCTTGGAGACAGCTTCAAATGTGGGCTATAAGAGGACTCTCCGGTGCAAGGAACACTCAGCTTAGATATCCTACAGCTGGTGCGCTCGGACGGCAGTTCTCATTCGCCGCATCACGTTCCGGTTCCGTACAGATCAGAAGCGCTGGTACAACAGCCCTACCGCTTCAAAGGTAACTTCCTTTCCACCCCTTTGGTTCCTACGCCACTGCAAGGGCCAAGGCGGGAGAATACTGTCATTCCATGTTGGGAAATACCGTTCGTATGCACTTTTATATCTATAGAGACCGCCGGGCTACATAATCGAGCGCGTATTTACATTTTTGGTTGAACCTGCTGGAAAATAAAATCAGCTACCATATATAGCTTACCACGCCTGTAGCCAGGATATGGGGTAGGACTGCGGGACTTCTAGCTGAAAACATTTAGCCAAATACGGAGCCTCCCTTGCGTTTGGCCACATAGGAAAGCGGGGGTGGGGGGTCCCCCTTATAGCGGGTTCCCCTAGCGTTTAGCCCTTATACACATGCCATTTCTGATTTGATGACAGCAATCCTGTGGAGGAAGAAGGTATACGACATGGACCGATATGGACTGCCTTCCCAAAAGCTTACCTTACATTTAGTTGTTAAGTAAGAGTCAGACTGTCACGGAAAAAGCCGCTCTTTCACTGTTAAGCTGGGAACGAGGCACAACTTTTTATACAGTTACGCCAATCCATGTAAACACAATCCTTTCCAGGGTTCAAATGAAAATGTGCGGAGCGTGTACAGTGCCCGACCGTTTATATGGAAAAGTATCAGCTCGATTATACGGAAAATAAGGCATATTCATTAACTAGAACAAGGGAGACTTGGACAATAGAAGTTTTGGTTAGATTTAACTCAAATGTAATTATCATTTTATACAACTGAGTTGCCACTAATTTGCTGCCCATGCATGAAGTAAAAATAATCCAAATGAATGGAATTCATTGTTTGGTGCTTCGCATAAATATATTGTTATAAAATTCCCTTGCGTTTGAATCAGTACAACTTCCGAACGGTTAAGTCTATTGACTTTCTATTTTCATTACTTCATACTACACCATTTCACTATGGGAAAATGTATTTTTAGGGTCTGGCACTAGCTCCACTCCAGTATTGCTACCAATGCTACGTCCGATACCCTCACCGGGTTCAAATCCTCCATAACTTTCGGCAGGAGTAATCAAATCGCTTCAAATTCGGTTTTTAGGTAGAGAGGTCCCTAAGCTATTGGATTGTTCTTCTGTTCGTTAATTTATATGCCATCCGTTACGGAGATACAGTGAACAAATTAAAGTATGTGCACGTTTTCCCGCTTGATTCGCGTCAATGATATAAATGATTGGCGCGAATCGAGCGCGAAAACGTGCACGCACTTGTATCTCCGTAACGGATGACATAAAAATTAAGTAACAAAACAAGTCGATAGGTAGTAAATTAAGGATCTCTCTACCTACAAACCGAATTTGAAGCGATTTGATTACTCCTGCCGAAAGTTATGGCGACATTGCAATAGTCAATACTGCCATGGAGCTAGTGCAAGACCCCAAAATGTATTTTACCATAGTGAAATAATGTAGTATGAAGTGTTGAAAATAGGAAGTCGATAGCCGTAACCTTTCGGAAGTTATAGTGACTCAAATATAAGGGAGTTTTATAACTAGGGCCTACAAGGACCAACACCCCCAAGTCCAATGTGGTCTCCATGCAACCTGCATGGCCATTTGAACATAACTCTTGTGCGAGCGAATGACCGGGCCCTCCTCTTAAGGGGTGGATATTCACTCCATAAGGGTGATACACGTAGTTCCTCACCATACCTTTGTAGTTATTGTGGTTTTGTAATGTATAATAATAATAATGGTCGTCATAGCATTATTCTGGTACGGGCCAATGCTGGAGCTATTCTGATGACATCATACCTGCCATCATCTGCCTTTAATGACATTATTTATAGTATTGTATTAATAGTAACATTAGTGTTATAGCTGTAGTTTAGTGGTGTTGTATTATGTATGAACACATGTATTTTCATAATACGTCTGAGAGTGTTGGCAGCAAAAATTGAGCTGGTACATACATGCATGTACATACATGTATACTTGAAGCAATGAAAGTGATCCTGGCACAAAAAAATAACAGTTTATATATTTATGCGATAGGAAGTTTTTGTGGAAACTGTCCCAATTGTTTTAAAACAACATGTTTGCAACTTTTTCCCTGTGATTTATTCCATAGCTTCAATAACGTGTACCATGCAGCCTTCCCCTTTATAAATGTGCTCACTTGAAGGACGTAATGGTGGTGCATTGCGTGACTGAATTTCAGTTGTTGTACACATTAAGCACGTGTCTCAACTCATGCATTGACAAAAAAAAAGGTAGAGTCGTTGTGCAGCTTCACATTCAACCCAGGCATCGATGTCTTCATCATTATACCCACTTTCAGACATTTGCTTACTTGGTCATCGTGCACGTCATTTAATTTACAAGACTGCACACATTGACAATAAACTTAAATTCAGTTGCACTTAATTCAATATGAAATGCACCCTATTGTTGTGGATGATATGGGGTCAAAGTGCATGGGAGTATATACATTCACATGCTGAAATGCGTAGTTTTATGCAAATAATTTTTATTTTATTCTTGTGATGATCCACGATTTGTTGTACTGCAAATCATTACCATGGTTTATTATTCATGATGTATTATAATTCTTGTATATATTAATCATATACTTACAAAACACAGACAGTGTAGTTATTATCAACACAGTGATGTGGATGTACACTGTCACTGTACAGGTGTATAATACTTCCTTTATTATTTTTAGGCGATATCTTCATGAAGAGACTAAGCCACCCCATCCTCCACGTACTTTTCCTGAGGTTAGTTCCATTCAGTACTGTACAGTTGAGTCAATAATAATAATAATAATAATAATAATAATAATAATAATAATAATAATAATTGTAAGAGAGGGGGAGATGTTGTCATAAGACACAACAACATCAGAGACATACTGGCTGAGTTGTTTCGTCGAGCAGGCATAAGTGTTCAATGTGAAGCTGGAAGTGGGTTGAGCCATGACAACCTTCGCACTAGGCCAGCTGACATTTTGGTTCCCAATTGGTTCTGCAG
The DNA here is from genome assembly GCA_949361645.1 of Spongilla lacustris. Classification (NCBI taxonomy): domain Eukaryota; kingdom Metazoa; phylum Porifera; class Demospongiae; order Spongillida; family Spongillidae; genus Spongilla; species Spongilla lacustris. The sequence goes on along the minus strand of OX442432.1, from coordinate 968,975 downwards.
CAGACCAGCAGCCCTAGACCTCACTGTGATTTCACCGCTTAACTCAAATGTCATTGCCGAAGCGGGATTCACAGGGGGGTCAGCAGCTGCATCTGGTGAAGTCCGAAAGCACATTGAAAACGATCCAAAGTGTGAAGAACTTGGATGGATCTGTGTGCCCTTAGCAGTGGAAGCCTATGATTTATTTTTTTAGGTTAGGGTTATTATTTTTTAATAAAAAAATAATTATAATAACACAAAAAAAAGAAACGTTTTTAATTAAAAAACTAATCGTATCATACACTTAAGTGCAATGTTAAAAGAAGTAATCTTTTGTCACACTTCAAATGCAGAACTCCATCTCATTTGGAAAACTAGCATTAGCAGACATACAATAAGAAAAAAGCATTATTCACATGTAAAACACATTTTCATTGGAAAAGTATTCTTTACTTACTAAATCTATGATATTATATCTATTTGTCCTGCTGTAGGCCATCCTCTATACTATCTCTACCCTTAAACACTATCTTTTTAAAGCTACATAATATGTAAATGCTGGTGGTAGATGTGGAAATAATGAGCAATTAAGAAAACCCAAGATTGAATGAATGGCATAGTATAGCATTGTGCAAATGTAGGAACTAATATACCATGTTTTCTTCTTATGTATACTTTACCGGCAATTCATTTGTTATTGAGATGGAATGCTCTTTATACCTTGTATTAGCTGGTGAAATGGACCAATTATGTCCTGCGAAATCAAAGTTCACTTAACGGTAATGAATTTAATTTTTACTGTGAATATATATGCTGTATTGTGTAATCAGGACAACCAACTTGCACAATGTATACTGGTTCACAAGCTGCTCCCCTCATGGTTGATGCACGGAAAAGTCAGCGCACATTAACATGGCCTGCTGATCCTTTTGATCAGGTCAACTATGCATTTAATACAACAGGTAAGAAACTAACTTATAACTATGTATAAACTACTGGTACTCATTAGGATAGTATGCAATTTGTTTAGCTTGCATGCTATATTAGAATAGCAGTTATAAAAGTAACTTTATGTACTCTGCATCGTTGATGACTGGAAACATGATCTAACAAGCAAAGACAAATAATATACATGGAACCAATATTGGAACCTGCTTTGTGTTAATGTCTACTGTTGTGGTGCTACTGCTGCATGGTCTACACTGCTGTCCGTTCTGCGTGGAAGGACACAGACACAGAACAGGACAGCAGAGCTCTAACATTTGCCCTGACCAGGGAGATTGTACCTTGTGGCCAGGCGAGAAGCCAATCATGCCTAGTGTTGCCTAGCTTCACTACCCCAACACCCACAATTAATATTGTTATTACACCAAAAATGAATACAAATGAAAAAGTTAAACTCCATGTACAGTCTAACTACTAACACTATAGCTACAAGGAAAATAATACACTGGAGATGGATTGGGCTAAGGCCTCTTCCCAGGATGGCTCTTGCCACAGCTCTCACCAAGCAGATGTTTAGGCAGCCAGCCAGAACTCTGGACTTGGGGCAGGAAAGATGGATAGCTAAATAGGTAGCCAGTCTTGAGAACATGTGTTGGGCCTCCTTCCCCCAGTTACCATATGTCTCAACTGCCATCGGTATACAAATCCATCCCAATTCTCGACACTTTGGGTCATTGGCAGCATGCTTCCTAGTTTCAGCAGACAGGGCTGCCACACCTGCAATTCTACTTGAGTCTTTCAAGGAGACTGGAGTGAGGGGAGAAGTGACTGTGATGTCTAGGGCAGCAGGTTGGCCTCTCTCCCAATCCTCCACAAGGACGTCGGCTGGACGAGAGTGATTGTTGTCACGACACATACCATGTCCCGCTTCCACCCTGACAGACAGGTGTGCCTTGCGACATAAATCTGCAATGATATCACGCAATTTGTTGTGTCTGATGACTGTGTCACCACCATGTCTACAGGGCACCACATGGTGACTAAGTTTGGAATTCCGGTGAGTGTAGATGCAGATTTAGGCCAACAGAGGGAGCAACCGAGTTATTATTATTATTATTATTATTATTATTATTATTATTTATTTATTTATTTATTTATTTTTTTTCTATTTTATTAAAATGGATGACACAAGTTATAAAACAATTATTATTATTATTATTACAACGGTTACAAGCAAAGTACAATGAATATATGTATACATGCAAATGCACAAAACTTGAGACACAACAACACAATAAACTACACTAAACATTATCTTTGGAATTGTACAGTTAGCGAGCCATTAATCAGAATAGCAAGTACACACATGCACAGACTATACATACATACATGTCCCTTTTATACAAGTTCAATCAATATCTACAGGTGGTCGAATACAGGTACATGTACCAGTTTTGATTCATGTTCTTGATGCTACATGTATAGGAGTGACATTGATAATTGGAATCATCCATATCATTTCCACCCTCTGATGGGAGTTCAGTGTCATTGCTACTCTCTGCAGGTGGCTGTACATCATGCTTCCCTTCTTTGTGCTGATGATTTCCAGTTCCTTCCGTCTTCTCATCAGTGGTCAGGTGGTGATGATTTCCTACGTAAGTGACCTTCTGGAATGGCTACATGTAAGATCTTGATGTTGCAGCAGAGTGGTGAAATCCATAATGTGTAGTGAACTCCTTCATTTCTTCTGAAGCAAACTAGGGTCCATTGTCACTCACAACTTCCTCGGGAACACCATGACAGATTTCAAGGCACCAATCACTTTGGTTGAGGTTGTTGTAGCCAACTGTATTACCTCTGGATACTGTGAAAAATAGTCAACTACAAGCAAATAAGTACAGCTCTTTAGTGCAAATAGATCTGTACTCACCTCTGCCATGGGTAGGCTGGTAGACACGAAGAAATCATAGGATCCACTGGAGGGGGGTTATGTTTTGCACACACATGACATCTTTGCACAATGTTAATAACATGTTTTGCAAGACCAGGCCACCAGACAGTTGAAGTGGCACGCAAGCAACACCGTTGTATGCCTAAGTGTCCATCTTGTAAAGTTAGTGTCTTTACAGACTCTGGAACCACAATTCGACAGCCAAACAATAGTAGATCCTTGCAAATACTGAGTTTGTGACGAACCAACCAATACAGTTTCAAATTGGATGGGACTTTATGTTTTTCAGGCCATCCAGAAAGGAAAAACTGTTTGATTGTTGTGCAAGTGGGGTCCTTGGACTGCCCTATATGGTATTTCTCAAGTCATGTCTTAGTTACAGGGACAGATGAGGTTATCGCATCTGCAGATGACTCCACATCAGCATCTGTTATGCCAGTTTCTGGTTCAGCAGTTTTGCAGCAAGGTGCCCTTGATAGTGCATCAGCGGTAAACAGAAACTTTCCTGATATGTGTTGAATACTGTAGTCATACCTCCCTAAACGAAGTTGAAATCTTAATATTCGAGGGGGTAAGGTATCTAAATGCTTAGAGCTTAGCAGAAGAACAATCAGTTTATGGTCAGTTTCAATTTCAAAATGCTTTCCAATGATGAAAGTGGAAAACTTATCACATGCCCAAATGATTGCCAGGGCCTCTTTTTCAATTTGAGCATAGCGTTGTTCAGTGTCTGTCATGGACCTTGATGCAAACGCTACAGGTCTCCATGATCCTTCTGTAACAGTGTTGCCCCCCAGTCCACAGGATGAGGCATTGGCTGAGATTTTAGTGTCGGCTGCTGGATCGTAATGGCAGAGAATTGCTGGTTTGGTTATTTCACTCTTCACTTTGTGAAATGCAGGAGTTTCGTCAACAGTGGGAAGGGGAAAGTTCTCTCACAGCACACTTTCATTTAAGGGTTTTAGATCCCCACAGATATGGACTGCATTTGGCGACTTTTTGGAAACTACCGCCATACCAGCACACCATGCTGAAGGGCCCTCGACCTTGGTTATTACACCCATCTCCTCCATCCTCATCAGCTCCTCTTTCACTTTGTCTCGTAACGGCAGTGGGACATTCCTAGGGGTGTTTAATGTGTACGGTTTTGCATTGTGCTTTAATTGAATCGTGTACTCAGGTCCAAGAGTACCGAGACCTTTAATTAGATCACCGTACTGGAGATGGATCTTCTCTTCATACTGCTCGGTAGAAACGACTCTGGCAATCAGATACAGAGCTCATAGAGTAGGGAGTCCCAATAAGTTAGTCTTCAGCTCTCGTATAACATAAATCACATGGTTCACTGTACGTCCTTTATACATAAGATCCAACTTGTGGTTTCCTGGCCCATATAAAATCCTTGACGATTTACCTAGGGTAGATTTAGACCTTCCAAGCTATGTATGAAATGAAGTTGCAGTAACTTTCTGCTCCGGTGTTTAACTTGAATGTAATGTTTCTACCAAGCAGTAGCACACGGGCAAGCCAAAAACTCCCTTCACACCCACCAATTGTGTCCAGAAACATATCAGCCCTCTCACTACTCTCTCCACCTTTCCAGATCAACATACGTTAGCAAAATGTCCCATCTTCTGGCGCTAGAAACATGTTGCATTTCTTGCATGGCATCCATCCTTCCTATGAGCACCACGTCCACAATACTGACATCTGACATCTGACATGTGAGGCTGTAGATGTCTGTTGTGTTCCTCCCTGCCGCATCTGTAATTCTTTCTTCAGAAGAGATACTGTAGACGTTAAAACGTCTTCTGCCTCTGGGCCCACACAGTACAGAAGGGTGGTTACTCGCCGTTGTTCATCTTCATACGAGAGGCCTGCTGCCATGTGGAATTGCTCACACTGGCGCATCCAGCACGCCAATATGTCAGGTCTTGCAAATTGGAATGGTTTGGGGGGCTGAGGTTGAAGACTTGCCATTGCTGCCACCATGTATAGTTAGCGAGCCATTAATTAGAATAGCAAGTACACGCATACACAGACTATCCATACATAGCCTAATGCAAATACACTACAGGAATGGTACAGTAAAACATTACAATAAAAAAAAAAATTGGTTTATTTGCAAATTGTATTATTATGAAATAGATCTACATGCATTATACACAAGATAATATCAAGTTTACATATAGCTGTTGCTATTTACAGACTAAATGTACTGACTTTTTTATCTTATTCAGCATACTTCTATGTGGCCCCTCAGACAGGCTCTATGATATATAAATTCTATACTGCTGCATTCCAGCAGTATGCTTCCCCGACACCATGGCGATATGTACTTGCAGTTACAGAGCAAAAAAATGGACCAACCACTGTACAATTTGTGAATGTAAGTATGAGAAGCTAATCAGTACTATACAGTGTATACATGTATACTTTAATGTAGATCAGTGTATTTCATGCTTATCGAAATCCATCTTGCATGTAACAGGAAAAAATCAATTCTTCAAATGTTTATACAAATATTATTTTGGCTGACTATCAACCTCCAGCTCCAGGTCCAGGAGTATCAGTGAGCATGCATATTGTTAACAGCGCTGGAAAGAGTGTCTACCTGAGCCCAAATAATGGAGTTGTAATTGCAAGCTCTACACCAGCAGGGTTTAACATCAACTTTATGTTACCTAATTTAAAGTGATAAATTATTGGACATTACTAAAGTGAACTTGATGTGTGCATTACAAAAATATATTATATCAGTGCATACTTAATTGTACAACTGTAGACAACAGCATATACGATTGTTTGAGGATTGGGTGAATATCATTTTTTTTTTTAAACATAACTTGCGTCTAGAGGGACAACCGAGAACTAATCTGTTTGTCGCAATCAAAAGGCAACACTAAACTCTACAGTTCGACGTGTGCTCCAAGTCACAAAACGTTGTGCTTTAAGAGAAAGAATGCTCGTGCTAGCGGGTCATGCCCAGTCCCAAATTTTGTCGTCTTCTTCTTGGTTCTGTCACTTATAACTTGAGCTAATAGAAACAGTTTTGAAGAACGAAAATAGTACAAATCGCTTCAAAATACGTCCATATGGTGCCCCTAGAGCAGGGCTGCCGTAGGCCGGCAGGGGTCTGATCTGAGGCCGGCCGGCCTGGCAAGCCAAATTATTAGAGATTATGCAATTTTTACATAACAACATTACGACGTAGGTGCGTAACTGGGGGACAGGTATATGTTAGGGGGACAGGTACAGGTACATGTATATGTTAGGGGCAGGTATATGTTAGGGGACAGGTATATGTTAGGGGGACAGGTATATGTTAGGGGGACAGGTATATGTTAGGGGGACAGGTATATGTTAGGGGGACAGGTATATGTTTGGGGGACAGGTATATGTTAGGGGGACAGGTATATGTTTGGGGGACAGGTATATGTTAGGGGGACAGGTACAGGTATATGTTAGGGGGACAGGTATATGTTAGGGGGCAGGTATATGTTAGGGGGCAGGTATATGTTAGGGGGACAGGTATAGGTTAGATTGTGAACTCTAAATATTGCACAGTGTACCACTATAGCCTCTTTTTAGCTAGAGTGAAGTGAGTGGGTGGGGCATCAGGTGATCAGTGTATGGCTGTCGTGATAACTCATCAGCACATGTCACATGACACAATGGCACATACTCACATGAGAAACATGAGCTCTTGGTAGTGATGACAGCATTAATGGAGGCGATGCTGCAAAAGGAGAACATTTTGTTGTTGGGCTGGATGCCATCAGTGGACTGGTAGTACATGATGTAGTTACCCCCACCACTGTCGCCTGGGATGCAAGGAGCAGTGGTGTCGTGCTTATGTGTGTGTGTGTGTGTGTGTGTGTGTGTGTGTGTGTGTGTGTGTGTGTGTGTGTGTGTGTGTGTGTGTGTGTGTGTGCATGTGTGTGTGTGTGTGTGTACATTGTGATATAAATTAAGTATACACATTCCCCAGTGCACAATATGTGGTAATCCCTGGTATACCTTAGTATTCCTTAGTATACCTTAGTATACCTTAGTATACCTTAGTATATTTTGCTATGCCCACTTAGTCACATATATGTGGCCTTTCATAGCAGACACGAGGTGATGTTAAGGAGTTGTTCCCTTATTAGTTCTACAGTGCAATATTCTCCAAGCTCGCAGTAGAGTTATATCTTCTTTTAATAATGGTTACATTTAATAATGGTTACTTTACAAGAGCACATGGACATCTTAAGTTGGTTTAAATTATATAGTGTATCCTTGAGGTGTGCATTGTATGGAATGGGCACATACAAAACATACGCAATACATAATAGTATACACCATATCTACTGCATTATCTCTGTGTGGGGGCTGCCTGACTGCCAGTTCACAGACTCCAACTACCAGCAAAGGTAGATTTGTGATTATGCCCCCATTACTAACCTTCACTAACTGTCCCTATTTAACCACACTTACCGGGGATCCAAAGCTATGTCCTATCTCATGCGTGACAGTTATAACTGACACTGGACGTGCCACTGTGGCCCCATAGTTCTGGAAGGTGACTATGGCGGTGTTGAGGCTCATCACCCTTGCTGAGAGAGTCACAGATGTCTGACATATCCCCCCAGCATTTCCCCCAGGGGGATTAGCCACCCATGCAAGACCAAGAACTCCGCCCGTAAAGGTGTGATATGTGAGCAGCATGGCGAGACAGTAGTTGTCATGGTTGTATGAGGACCACAGGTTGAGGAAGTCCGTGACAGCAAGTCCAGTGTTACTTAGTCCTGAGTAGGTAGGGTTTGTTGGTGATATGATCTGAATCTTCATAATGGTGGGCACAACACCACTTCCCTGTCCAGTCATGAAGAAGTCAGCATTGGAGTAAGTGGTCTGGACATCAGCGAAGATGGATGCTATTTCATTGACTGTGTCCACCGTGTTGCCATTGCCAATGTGCTGGACAAACAGGTCGTCTACAGCCACCAACATTTGGCAGTACTTCCCTCCACTCACTGTCCCTGAAGTGCTGCGGCCCCTCCTGGAGGAGAACATATCAGAGAGGGTGTCCGTTGCTTTGGGTCTGGGCACCTCTGCTTTCAAGGGCTTTGCGGAGGCCTGTGCTTTCTTCATCTGTTCATAAATGTCGTCCTTCAGACCACATGAGGACCCTGTTGTGTTCAGGAGGACATCTTTGAAGCGATAGATTACTGAATGGTATCCTGGTGTGTCCCTCTTGAATTTCTTGGCAAGCTCCACGTAATATACCTCATCCCCAGTCCTTACAACACCGTCAAACACTCCATTGATGATGTGACCACTCAGAGTTGACATAGGGTCACCTGTATGGTGAAAAGGGTTAAATTATACATGGGATTATTAACTCCTTAGGCGCCAGATGTGTAAAGTAACAATATTATTAACATGTGAATGTAACAAAATGTCGATTGCTGATTCTAGTTTCTCCCACATCAAAAATGTGCACAAGTAGCATAGGACTTTGAAGAGCTCTAATACCTCCTTATACCTATCAACATAATTAGTTTTTATTTTTTAAATCTGGCACATTCCTCTTTAATTAACTCATTGCACTGATCTACAAGAACAGATCGAATGGAGTAATAATTATGCACTCATTTATGAACTACCAGGGACATTCAAACCCATACGTTACTAGATCATCTAATGCAATTCACAAGTATTTAGAAAATTATATTAGTACATCATAATTTCATAAATCAATACCAAATAGAAAATGCACACACAGAGACTACTTAGACAATTAAAATAAATAAAAAATACAACATACTACAAAAGAAACACGAGAAGCTGAAACATTATTATTGTGGTAATATAAGTATTCACGTACACGATACAACACATAGGTACACAACAGGATAATTACACATGCACGTGTTAATCTGGAGGAAAAGAAGAATAAAGCCTGCACACCATAACTTTTATATTCGCCTTATACCTCTGGTCAGGATGGCCCTGGCCACAGACCTGCCTTGGATATTTAGACACACTGTGGCTTTAAAATTATATTTTAAAATATGCCCTTGTTGCCCAAAGAGTTCAGTAAACAAGATGCCCTTGTTTTAACTGTACCCAAAACAAGGTAGTTTTGACCCCACCCCCACATCAGAGATGATCTCCTGATCTGCATATGACTCATACACGCAGGCCACTGAACAACACTACCACACAACACGCAAATATACACAGTGCACACGCATAAACGTACATACACATTATACGTACGTACCTTGGACTTGCCCTCTATAAAAGGTGGCCATATCGTACGGAATGTTCTGTGGGCCTTCACTCGTCACATGTTCGAAGACCACACCCGGGGCGAAGACGTCACGGTTAGGCCACAGGCTTAGGTCAAAGTCTCTATCGCACAGGAAATTGTGAAACTGAAAGGTGGTAAGCTCTTAGTCTCACATGCGCAGCAGCAGATGGATTACATCACCGCTATGCGAAAAGCTATTAAAGTGCATGGAAGTCGGTCGGACCCCGCTCCTACGCACGTACGTACGTGTACACAAACGCAGAGATAATACTAATAGAGTTTAGATAGCTACCACAGATACACTATGATATACGTGTTAATCAATATCCAATGGAGAAGTATGGGCATAAGCTCGGTTTTGGTATGTTACATTAGGCCGTTTAGACGTATATTATTGTGCCCTAACACAAACTAACATTTCAACGCGTCGAATCAAGTTTTGATTTTATAAAGGATTTTAAAATCCTCTGTAAAATCACTGTGTGGTTGAACATTAAATTGATTTGTGTGTGATTTTGATGTTTCGTAATGATTTCTTCCTGTTTGTAAAACATACTTTTGCCCTCGCGAGAGCATAAGCCCATATATTTCCATACTAAACCGATGGAGGACAATAAAGCCCGCGCCCACGCGTCTAAATGTCAGTTGTGTTAATTAATCAATTACTCAATTAACAAATTGCATTCCTGCTGAGCTAGCTGACGCTACATAATACGTCACTGCATTCCTCCCGACGTTGATAATAATGTTATGATCGCGGGAGTTCACCAAACTGTATATTGTATTGCGAATGCTAGGGACGAGACTAGTATCTGACAGCAGCTCGACAGCTCAGGCCCTCTGTCATCTAAGTATACGCCCTTTTACCTTCCAAATGCTTTGAAAGATAACTGTACTTCCTTCTCCGTCCCGAGATTCCTCCGTAACCTGTCGTGTTGTTGATGGACTCCGATTGCATCATAACTAAGTGGTTCGTAGTGCAATATCTGATCTGTGAGCGGGATAGCTGTCCGGTCCGGAGAAGGTCATTCCGCGATGAACATGAAATCCAATAATAAGCAAAATTAGGCCACAGTAAATGACGGTATGTGTTGAATGTTGATAGGTACGTACCGTTGATGACCCGGGTCACGAGGACGGCCGCTAGCGCAAACGCCAATTTCTTCATTCATTAGCTTCCGTACAGCGCTACAGTTGGGCGCAAATTGTGATTTATATAACTTGCGCTGCGCAAATTTAAACAGGAGCTTCGTAAAACCAGGTGTTAAGGGAGAGTTTTTTAAATTAAACTTTGACCTGCAATGAATAATTCGTATGTATGCCATTGTATGGTACTATATGGTACAGTGTAGTGCTATAGGTTTCAATTGTTACTGTGGGTCATATGCAATGTGGCTGGCTGTAATGTACATGGTAAGAGGTTCTAATCATTTTTTTCCCCTCTTCCCCCCCCCCCCCCCCCCCCCCTTCTTTATTTTTCCTCACTGCTTAAATGCAACTCGCGGTCATATTGGTTAGCATACGTAGCAAGCGAAGCCGCTGGGGCTTAGGTTAGGTTTAGGGTTAGGTTATAGGTTGGTACTAATAGCATAAACAGTACAAGCTCACGTTATAGGCCTTCTCTTACATGAACATGTATGTGAAGTGTCATGAATACGATTAGCAAAATACCACATGTACATGTATTGCCGACTTGCCGCAGAATCAGTTAGACTTTAGCGAGCGTATTTGGATACAGCCGTCGAATAACTACAATGTAGTAAAACTGCCGACGCTTAGAAAGTCAGACAACAGAGATAACGCTCGCTCGCTCCCACACTCGAACCTTACCCATCTTCTTCTTCCGGATCTGATAAGATAAGATCCGCTCAGGTTTATTGCACTGTATCTTTGTCACGATTGAAGCGTAATGTTAGAGGTTATGAAAAGGACGTGTAGAAGACAAGATAGAAACTTACTGCCGAATTTGTTATCACTTTCCTAGTTGAACATAATTTCAATTTTTTTTTCTACAAACTTAAGTGATAGCCCACAACAGATTTTAGGCTTTGGAAGCCATAAAAGTGGGACCTCTTTAGGTCAAGCGTACATGTAAACAGGCACGCCCCCGAGCGCAAACGGCTCATCTCTTAGACAGCAATTGAGTAAAAAGTATGGAAACAAGGGATACATTCATTAACTATGAAATATTTATAAATTAATGAATATAGTTTCCATAATTCCTTGTTTCCATACTTTTTACTCAATTGCTGTCCAGAAATCCTACATCACTAATTTTATTTTTATTTCTTGTACATATGCAGCGCACAACAGCCCTACATACATGTTCAATGCTTCTAAAAGCTCAATCCGTGCCCACAAACCCTAATTATACACACATGCACCAGTACACAATAGACTTCCACTTGCAAACATTTGACCAACAGCACCAATCACACATCAATTGGAGCGACAAAGAGCCCCGCCTCTCTGACTTTGTACACCTTCTGGTTCACTTGGTCCAGATGTGGTGCCAGGCACTGCTTGCAGTCCTGCATCCATCGCTCCATGTTCGGTCGCCCCTTGCACAGGTCTTTGTCCATCATCAAATACTGAGTCACCTCGCACACAAACTGCAGGTCCGCGATGCAGATACGGTCACCGCCCACAAACTTCCTGTCTTTGAGAAAGTAATTCTCGATAACATCCAAGCTCTGCTTGAGAGTTGCTGTGAGTTCAGCTCTCTTTTCGTCACTAACAGGCTTGCCTGTTCTTTTAGGAACAAGGCCCTACACATAAAGTTCACAGATCATCCTGCACTACATGCACGTCCCATGGCCACGCCTACTTACAATCCACCTGAAAGCTCCACAGCGAAGGTTTCCTGGAAACCAATCAAGGGCTTCGTCCACCTTGGCTCTCGCCCATGGCTCCTTTGGATACCAGTGGTCTTCGAGGTTGTATTTATTGCACAAGTACCTCAGAATAGAACAGCTGCGGAAGCGAGTAGGCTTACTCGAAGGTGCATTCACACATGAGGAAGCACAGGCCATTTACCTTTCAAACAGGCCTAGCCCGTTATCTTCTATGGCTGGAACGCGTTTGTTTGGATTGATGGCTGCCAGCTGTGCACTGGTGTCCTCCTCTCCTACCGTAATCGAGTAAGTGTGTGTCTCTTAGTCATTCCCCCTCACGATGCTGCCTGTACTCTCACCTTTGCCGAGGTCAACGAACACCTCCTCGTACGGAACGTTGTTGACCTTGACTAACAGCAACACAGCACGACAAACGGGGGACATAGAGTCCACAAACAGTTTAAGCCCACTCATCGTCTTCTTCTTGAGGGTTGCTCAAATTGCGCATGCGCGGACGAGATAAGGACCCCAAATTAATTAACACTGGTTTTTGATGAGGGTTGCTCGATTTCTTTAATGCAGAGCATTTGAGATTTGCAAATAAATTACTGCAGTTAATCGATGTCAAACACTCACTACGTAGCCATAGGTATCAGCTGGCAACATTAACGGTTGCCAGGCCAGCTGGCCCAACTCAGCTATAAATTATTACTCGTACATGTATTCGTTCATTCAACTGCTCCCTGCTTAAATAAACTGTACCATAGCCAATTTTCAACACCCGTAACTGTATTAAGCACTTTGTGTAAGGAAATTACCAGACAATGACACTCCATATACATATACACGTACGCTTGTATTTTAAAAACGTATACGATAGAGCCTAGTATACGATAATTTAATAAAAATGTAATAATGTGAATGATCAGCCAGTACCTAGGGCCAGTTCTTGCCCTGCATGGCTAGTAGGTTCCATCAACCACTGGCCCCACAGTAGCTTAATGTTGACCCCTGCAGTTTGTTGCCATAGGTAATTTACACAGCCACAGGTCGCTACATAGCCCACAACTCATCAACGTCATATCAGCAACACCAGTCACACTACACACAGCCAGCCTATCAATGTCATACAAGCCAAGTGGCCTGCAGGAAAATAGCCTGTAGAATCCGACTATAGCTTCCCTTTAAACAGCCCTCGGTCTCTAGCCAAATACACCATCTTGTGAACATCGTCAAAGTGAGGCTTTAGCGCCTCTCTGCAGCTGCTCATCCAGCCTGTGATCTTAGGCCTGCCCGCACACAAGTCCACACCACCCATCCAGAACTGTGATATCTCACACAACGCTTGCAAATCTGCAATGGAGATTTCAGGACCTGATATAAAGGTTGTCTCCTTCAAGAAGTAGGTCTCGAGCAGCTCCAGGCTCCTGTTAAGAATCTTCTCCAGTTCTTCAATACGCTTTGTGTTTGGAGGCTTGCCAGTCAGCTTAGGAAGGACCAACTAGAAACACCAGTCAACAGAAATCCTCTGCAACAGCTCAACAACTGTACTTACCTTGCTAAAGAACTGTTGGGCGGCTCCCGCGCGCAAATTTGACGCGTGCCAGAAAAGGTACTCGTCTACTTTGGCCCTCATCTTGGTGTCGCTAGGATACCAGTGGTCAGGCACTTTGTGTTTGTTGGCCAGGTACTTCATAATGGCTGAACTGTCACGTTGCGATAGTAAGACAGTCACAGGCCGTTCAGCAATGCACACCACACCTTTCAAAGAGATAGAAACCATCGTCATCTATTGCCGGAACCTGCTTCTGTGGAGTGACGCGAAGAAACTCTTCGTTCGTTCTCTGCTCGCCTTTTGGAAGAGGTACATAACATGAGAGCACAGTTCAGGTGACCCAATTTTATACTGTTACCGTCGGCAAGCTTAATCATTCGAGACTCGTACGTAATGTTGTTCGCTTTTATGAACAGAAGAACTGCTCTTGAGGGTTGAGAAAACGAGTCAAAGAACACCTTTAATTTGGACATCTCGGCGTATTTTAATATTACTTCGTGTATCGTCACACCCCCTTGCGTAATTGTGATGTGGGTGTCCCTCTTAGATGCGTGTGGCTTGGTGGCCATAGTTTTGTTTGCCTTCTTTGTTATCCAACTCGTTCGCCTTGCGTTTTCAGATGCAGATTTAACTCTCCAGTTCTGTACTCGATTTGGAAAGAAACCTGAAAATGAGTTGAGTGGGAAAATTGTTTGGATCACGGGCGCTTCTAGTGGAATAGGCGAATCCTTAGCCTACGCCTTAGCCAAGTGCGGAGCGAGGCTGATATTGTCTGCGAGAAGGGAGGAAGAACTGAAGAGGGTGGTTGAACAGTGCAGAGGTTAGCGTGCAGAGCATGCATGTATAAAAATAACAATATCCTTAATCATAGCATCAGTTGAGTAAAACAATTATAAATACCCCGGTATTACAGACCTACATTTAGCAAGTTCAGGCACAAATATCCATGAAATAGGTATATTTGCTAAATAATATTTATAAATTTTGTCCCTACAAATCCTTCATCTACACCGATTTAACTTTCTTGTTTGAATTTTCATGTTTTCTATGTCTAGAAATGCTTTTTTTAATCAAATGCCCAACAACATGTATATGAACTTCTACTCCTCTATAAATTATTTATTCACACACACACACACAGCTATATTTACCTTAGTACTGTCCCTCCTCCTCTTCCAATGGATACATTAACTTTGGTACCCCCACCCTATGATGGCTATCCAATAGACACCTCTTACAGAAATAACAAGGTCAGATAGGGGCGCTCTTTCCAAATATGCTTGCTGAATCCAGTTGAATGTATGATATATTTTACATGTAGTTATCAGAGCTAACATGAACATTGTATTATTAATAGATACCATCAGGAGGGTTGATTATCATGTAACAAATAAATCAGAAGCATGCCAAAATATGTAAGGTAACAAAACACCAATTGGCTTCTTGGTACCAAGAGCTTTTTATTGCACGGCTTACAGACACTGGTGTGGTTAGACCTGATGTAATTGAGTTATAATTTTCTGTTTGGTCCCCAGACCGAGAGAAACATATGATACTTCCACTGGACCTTCTTAAGTATGACACTCATCATGAGGCTGTGCAAAAAGTTATTGCTCGCTTTGGCAAGGTGTGTTATTGTGTGTGTGTGTGTGTGTTATTGTGTGTGTGTGTGTGTGCGTGTGTGTGTGTGTGCATGTGTGTGCATGTGTGTGTGTGTGCGTGTGTGTGCGTGTGTGTGTCATTTTCCCTAAACACACACACATACACACACACGATAACAGCCATTTTCCAAGTTAGGAGTCCTTTATGAAATGCTCTGACTACCCAATAAAAGGCACTAAATACTGAATTAGTTGTACACTTGTCCTTCTTTGTCCTGCAAAGGTCTGTGTAAGTTTTATGTACCTCCACTAAGGGCAAGCAAAAAAGCATCGTTACTTGGGTGTACGCATGAAATGTCTGTCTGCCCATCACAGAGTTGTAAAAGACACTGAACTTTTAACTAGCAATACACTGATGCTTTTAGCAATACACTGATGCTTTCGTTGACATGTATTGCTAATTAAAAATTCAGCACTTTATGGGCAGACAGATTAGAATCAGGATACTGTGTTCACCCAGAAATATCATACAGAAATTGGGGAAACCATAAATGTTTGTCCTAACTGTGATATCCCCTTGTCCTTCCCCTACCATACCCCTCCCCCTCCCCCTTCCCCTCCCCCTCCCCCTCCCCCTCCCCCTCCCCCTCCCCCTCCCCCTCCCCCTCCCCCTCCCCCTCCCCCTCCCCCTCCCCCTCCCCCTCCCCCTCCCCCTCCCCCTCCCCCTCCCCCTCCCCCTTCATGCTTCAGGTTGATTACCTGGTGAACAATGCTGGTCGCTCTCAGAGGGCCGTTGCCGTGGATACCAGCCTTGACGTGGACAGGGCAGTGCTGGAGCTGAACACACTGGGCACCCTGTCCCTCACCAAGGCTATGCTCCCACACCTGATCAAGCAGGGGGGAGGTGCCATCGTGGTCATCAGCAGTGTAGCAGGGAAGATAGGTCGGTATTGAGGGAAAGGGGGAGGGGCACCAGGTGAGGGAGGGAGGGGGAGTGAGTCATCTTTGAACTGCAAGCCAATGTTTGTTTTTCCCCCCAGGGTCCCCAGGCTCTGCCTCATACAGTGCCAGCAAACATGCCGTACAGGTGTGCTAAATTTATCACCTCGTGTTGCCTTAGCACCCTCAGTGTCACCTTCTACACCTTGGTGCAGGGATTTTTTGACACACTAAGGATGGAGATAGCTGATACGGGCGTCAGCATTCTCAGTGTCTGCCCGGGCCCAGTGGAGTCCAAGTCTTATGAAGCAATATTCACAACTGAAATTGGCAAGGTTACATAACTTGTCTTTGTCTTTGTGTGTTTTGTATGGTGGGAGGGGCTGATCTGAGCGACACGGCATCATAAATCTGTTTGGCTTCTGTTAGGCGCCTCCCCCAGCTGCAGGGCTGGAGCCAGAGAAGCCAGGGAGCCGCGTGACAGGTGAGAGGTGTGCCTATCTGATCTCAGTGGCCATGGCCAACAGGCTGGATGAGGTCTGGATATCCCTCCATCCTGTCCTCCTCTTCACATATGCGGCCCAGTACCTCCCAGGCCTGGCTATGGGGTGCGTTGCATGATGTGTTTTATAGGCCAGTCCGTTTAACCCTTTTGCTACTGTTGTGTGCAGACTGGGAAAACGCCTAGGCAACAGGCGACTTAAGGCGCTTCAAGCGGGGAAACAGGTACTGGTGCTTTGGGAGGCATAAAACATTACTTTCAGTTCTCTTTGGTCCGCAGGATATTAATGGTTCATTTTTCAAGAAGATCAACTAGTGCCAATACAATATTGCAGGCAGTAGGAACAGTACATATGGCATAAGTGTGTGGAGTAGGAGTAACACCTGTGTGGCTAGCTGATCTGTTCTTTAGGTATCATTTAGGCATGTGTACAGTGGGTGGAGTGTGACAAGCTTCATCGCTGTGCCCTCCTCCATGTGCTTCACAAAGTGTGCTCCCATCAGCTCATGTGGGGAATGAAGTGGCCTGGGCACCGCTTTGATGATAGTCACAGTCTCAATGGTGTCATTGAGGGAGGGTGGGAGGGTGTGTGGAGACAATAGGTTAATTGCACCTACCAATGAGTCAAATCAAAGACTTAGTTAACCCTTCCAAAGCTCCCCTGTGTCGTGATGCTTGTAAGCTGGCAGACTTGTGCTCAGACCCTAAAATGTCACAGCTGTGGATGGTTCCACTTGATAAGACCATTTAATTCTGTATCCCCTGTTTGACCCAATCAGTGCCAACAAATTTATATTACCATCCACCTCAGCACACTATCCTACCCTATACCCCATACCTCATACCCCATACCCCATACCTCCCTCACTTTCGTCATCATTGATATATTATCTGTATCAATCAAAGGGGGGGGGGGGGGGGGGGCTCAATAAATCCACCCCCACCCGCCAACAGTACACTGACGAAACAGCCACAAATCGTTTGTTGTAATTTCATGTTGGCACGTGATGATAATCTGCAATTCAATTACTACATTGCTACTGTGCATTAATGATGGAAATCGGAAAGGTTTCGCCAAAAAATGGGCCAACTTTGATATCTTACAATTTCTGTCAATACAACTCATTGAAAAAAGAATAGTATACACATGTATTTGTGATGACAATGCTATCAGATGGGTACAATTTTATGCAAAAATGCAATACCGGTACATGCATCACAGTTCAGTAGTAATACATGTACATTTCAGTTCAAAATTCAGCTCAAATTACACCCACTTATATCACCAACTTTCTGTAGAGAATTTATTGTACGGCAAGATCTTTTGGGTGGGGGGGGGGGGGGGGGGGGGTTCATATTGAGAGGATCCACCCCCAGCTGCGAAGAGGAACAGAAGAACCTTAAAGCAAAGGGCTACGGGTGGAGGGGCATCAATGCCAACATACTAAGAGCGGGAGTGAGCCAATTCTTGCATGCTCCGCCTCGAAATAAATTTTTATCTGCCAATGAGCTACTCGTGCCCAAACCTCCAAAACGTTTCTATAGTAACGCAAAATGGATAATGCCAATCTTGCTAAATTACGAATCAGTCCAGGAAAACTGCTCCCAAGTTTTTCATCAGATGTCACGCAATATAGTGCCACTGTTAGTAGCAGCATAGAGGAAGTGAGAATATCTTACCAAACATCGGACACCGGAGCATCTTGCAACATGAAGGTTAGGTCGCGTATGTTAATTATTAATTATGGCCGGGTTGGTGTTTAATAGTTCCACCAACTTGATCTACAGGGTGGGAACGAAGATAAAACAGTAAGGTTAACAGAAGGGGAAATCAGACGAGTTGAGTTCATTATCACCGCAGAAGACGGAAAAACTGTCAAAATTTACTCCTTAACTCTAAGGCGGCTGTCGGCAGATGATGCGGTCCTATCGGACCTCGAAACGTCCATCGGAACTCTCATTCCACGATTCGATCCTTCTGTGGAAGAGTACTGCTGTTATCTGCCGTGCAACTTACATACGCTGTCGCTTAAGGCTGCTACGGAAGATCAGGCAATGAGTGTCGGCATGGCCGACGGTGCTACCCCGATGGACGCCATTCCCCTTAACCCCGGCTACACATCAGTGAAGCTTAAGGTTTGCTCTGCCAACGGTAAAGGTACCAAACATTATGTAATCAGAGTTATAAAGCGACCCATCCCGTACGTTATGGAACTGACGTCGTCGCGTGACAAAATGAGTCTGACTTGTTCCATATGCTGCAGTGTTCTGTATAGACCATCTCACACCGTACATGGGATGCAAATGTACTGCCTGCCTTGTTTGGAAGAACTCACCCGTACTAACAAAACGGATATATTTACCGGGCACAAACTGGAGGGAGAATGGCTAATAGAGGACATAGCAGCAGAAGCCCAGCTCTCAAAAATGCACGCAGTGTGTAGAACCCCAACTGGAGACGTAACAGGTCTAATTGGATCGATTGGTGTACTTTTATGCAAAGAAAGAAACACTGGGAAGAAAGATGAGGTCATACCAACACTTAAATATTACCAATGTACTGATGTATGTATGTGTCTCTTACAGGCAACAGAAAATTGCCCTGATTGCAGCAAGAAAGTCCCTACTGTGAATATGAACGTGCATAAGGAACTGCTTTGTCTAGCAAAATATCCAAGCTCACTCTCCAAACAAGAGGTCAGTTATAACCTTGAATGTATATATAGGTCTACTGTGCTTTTAAATTTCATGATTTATTTTTAAGGTCAAGGCACAGTCGTGGGAAGTTCGATTGGTTGATTGCACACTCGGCAACAATGTTCAAAGCATCCTAACATCAGCTAACACAGTAGAGACAGAATACCTTACAGCATTGTCTACATCAGGTAATTTGGTGCATTCGACAGTGGTGCATTCGACAAAATGATTTACCACACAGAACCATCTTGCCAAGAACTGCTACAAAGGGCAGCTTCGTGCTATGCCACTGCTGCCAAACTGGCTCCTGGTGATGTAAAGGCACACCTAGGCCTAGCTCTAATAATGGAAGAGCTTTTCTATGCAGAAGACATATGTGGCATTAAAAAAGAAGTAGGAACACTTGTATGCATGATTATTCCAATGAATGCATTGTAGTATGCACTTTGAATAGGAGGAGACTGAATCTGAGACAGAGGAAGAAACGAGCGCAAATCAGGAAGAATTTGCTGCCATATGCAAACTGCATGGCGTGAACCCCACTGCCGATGGCATTGCTCAGCAACTGAAAGCTGTAGAAGCAGAATACCACAGCCTCAAGCTGTCTGGGCAGATGTACAAGGCAGAGCATGTCCAGCAGCTGCATGCATGGAAATCAAAACAGGCCTCCCAGGTATGTATAAATATTATACCTAATCCCATCACTAATGCACTGTAATCAGGCCAGCCAAGGGACAATGGCCATTGAGATGGAAGGTACTATTGCAAGAGCACTAAAGAAATTGAGGGACTGTGTGAGTATTAACCCATCGGATGGCGCTTCCTGCTATAATTTGGGGAGGCTGAGCTTGCTATCAGAAGAATATGAAATAGCGGCTGCATACCTAAAAGCTGCTCTTGCCATTATGCCGCTATTCACACCAGCATGTCTGTGCCTTGGATTGGCCCTGTCATCTCAGAATCCCACGTACGCTGCCATACTTCTGTACCAAGGATTGTCAGAATATTTGGCTACAAGGGAGTACGACTGTGCTACTAATGCAACTGAGCCTTCTAGGCACAAAGAAATACTCAGCAGATCATTCTATCGTCCTACCAACACACTAATAGTATGCTGAATTGTGTCCCTCATATTTTAAGTGATTTACTGGTCTTACCCCCCAGATCGAGGGCTTCTTGACCTTGGCAGAGGTTGGTGGCCATAACTTTCTGGTTCCTGAAGTGTGCTTGATGTACGCAGCACGCTGTATAACAGATGCACACTTCACACATAGAGGTGCTACTTACAGGAAGTGTCTGTGGTTGTCTCTCAAAGCACGTTCCATGCTCCTGCAAATTCTTCTTAAAAGGAAAGATTCCATGGCTCTCAAGCATTCCAGAGAACTCCGCCTTCTAGTTATTAATAGTGGCCTTTCTCCCGTTGATAACTTTAGAGCTCTCCAAATGCAGGTACGCCACTTAATTGAAGTAATTAATAGCCAAGTAACTCTTCAAATGACACGTGCACACAGGTGTGTCAAATGGGAGTGATTCTACAGCCAAATAGCAGTGAAGCGTTATGTCACCTAGGTAACGCTCAACTAGCAGAGTATGAAGCCAAGGGTGATGTAATGTCACTACAAGAGTCAGAATTGAGCTTCAAAGCCAGCATCTCCCAAGAAGGTGCAGACATCGATCCTGATGTAGTCCCTGAAGAACTAGAAAGCCAAGACTGGTGGAAAATACACAAAGGCCAGCAATCTAACACAAAGGTCGACAAGAGTACTGAGAAAATGTCAGAATCCAAGAAGCCTCAAGGGACACCAAACAAGCAGCCTGCAGGCCAACCTAAGGGAGCAAGTCAAAGAATCACCCCATCAAAAGCACCAGCCAAACCACCTGCCACAACGACACCTTCTGGTAACAAGACAGTAAGCAAATCATGTGGTGCATCCATCCCAGCAAAGGCAGTAACCAAGCCATCTGGTACAGGTCCCATCCCACCAAAGGCAGTGGCCAAGCCATCTGGTACATCCATCCCACCAAAGGCAGTAAACAAACCCTCTTGTGCAGGTACATCCGTCCCACCTAAGGCAGTGACCAAACCATCTAGAGGCACAACCATCCCACCAAAGACAACCAAGCCGCCATCAGCACAGTCAAAGACAACAAACAAACCATCTGATGGAATAACCAACACAGTTGATTCGTCTGCGGGAGATCAATCACATGTAGAAGCAGGAAGTCAAGTTCCTGTTTCTACATCACAGGTTCCTAGCTTACTGCCTGATGTAACACCTGCAAGCAAGGAAAGAAACAAGAAATCATATATACCTCGCTTAGGGATGGCACGAGCACTAGCTAAATCACCTGAGCACAATTCTAAGACTGTTTCATTGTACCGTGAAGTTATCGCTATGGCTCCAGAACTACATGAAGCCTACATTGAACTAGGTGCTACATTAAGCAAAACAGAGCCATTGGCTGCTGTAGATGTCTACTGTAGTTTTCCATTCTCAAATCCTCCATCTTTTGACGATGCATTTTTGCATGGAGAAGTAGTTCGAATATTAATGAATGCAGAGAAATATGAGGACTGTCGTCTGTGCAGCAGCTTGATATCACTAGGCAGAGCCATGGGCATAGGTGTGCTGGAGAAGCATGTGGCAGTGCTAGAAGCAAAGTTCAAGACATCACTTCTGAAGGATGTGTATGCAGGAGTGCATGGAAAACCAGTCACAGACCCTGATTTACAACAATTCTTCAAGTTTAAATGCTGGTGATACAATAAAACATTTTTAGGAACAAATAATACACAAAAAACGCACCACTTGTGCAAAGCAGAATGTTTTTAGTATAATGCTAATCAAAACATGCATGCTGTTGCAATAACTCTCGTATTTCTTGATCCTGTAAGCAAAAGTAATCACACTGAGTAAAGACATCACAGTAATGGAAAGAGCACATCCATCGTTACAGCATGCAGGTAACACTCTTGGACTGCAAGCTCTATAACCACAAGGGACACCAGTCTGCAACTCTGGTGAGGGCAGTATCTATGCACATCCAATCTTGTACAAGATACAACGGTTAATATGTCAAGTTATACGTGTTAGACAACAAGCTGCATAAGTCTTTTGTCTTTTTTCATTTTAGACTTGATGACGTATTTTAATTGCAGTGTATTATGAGCAACAGTTATATTAGGACCAAGGGATCTACATAATTTTGAACCTGAAGCTGTAGCATCTCAAGCTTATAGTGACTCATGTTCTGATTTAGCAATGCATGCATAGAAATCTTACTGTCCAATGAATGCATGGACATGTGGTGCATACACAGCAACTAATCTATAACTTCTGGTGATGATTCTAATAAATGCAACCCAGCCACAACTGTTTATGCATGTAAGTTTGGAAGCAAATAAAGCAACATCTAAGCATGTGATGGCTATACATACTGACTGCAATGTACTCATTCAGCATCAATTTTTATTCTAAAGCTAATCCATGGCTTGTGTTAGATTTTTCAAGGTTTTGAACTCAGCATAGGCACAGAAATAAAGTTATAACTGAGCAAATGGCAGCTGTCTTAAGTATGATTTGTTTTAGACTTTTTAAAAGTGCTAACACTTACGTAAAGTGACCCACAACAAAACATCAAAGCCTCCTTTGTGTTAAGAGGGCATACAGACACTAGCATGGGTAGAACTGATGCAATCAATATTTTCTTTCTGGTCCCCAGACCAAGAGCAACATATACTTCCAAAGTGGCCTAGTACCTGGCTATGGGGTGCATTGTATGATGCATTTTATAGGCCAGTCCATTTAACCCTTTTGCTGCTGTTGTGTGGGAAAACACCTAGGCAACAGGCAACTTAAGGCGCTGCAAGCGAAGGCACAAACATTGCTTTGATCCGCAGGATATTAGTGGTTCATTTTTCAAGAAGGTCAACTAGTGCCAATACAATATTGCAGGCAGTAGGAACAGTACATATGGCATAAGTGTGTGGAGTAGGAGTAACACCTGTGTGGCTAGCTGATCTGTTCTTTAGGTATCATTTAGGCATATGT
The DNA here is from genome assembly GCA_949361645.1 of Spongilla lacustris. NCBI lineage: Eukaryota > Metazoa > Porifera > Demospongiae > Spongillida > Spongillidae > Spongilla > Spongilla lacustris. Next base: position 945,619 of record OX442432.1, on the reverse strand, counting down.
ACAGTGGGTGGAGTGTGACAAGCTTCATCACTGTGCCCTCCTCCATGTGCTTCACAAAGTGTGCTCCCATCAGCTCATGTGGGGAATGAAGTGGCCTGGGCACCCCTTTGATAATACGTGTCACCTGAGGTGGGAGGGATCGAGGTCCCAATGATGTCATTGAGGGTGGTGTTCATTTGCACCTACCTGTGTAGTGTACTTGCCCAACTCAAAGGTGTACTTACCCTCTTCCAAAGTCGTCAGCTTACCTTTGATGCTAAAGTTTTCTCCTGGATTCTATTTAAAGTGCAATGTTATGATGTGCCTAAAAGACAGCCAATACACTCACCCTTAGTGATGCTGGTGCTGAGGTGAGAGTGGTCCCACTGTAGTTGAAGTACACTGGCTCTCCAACTGCCAGGAGTTCACTCACATCCAGTGCCTCCTCGTTCTCATCTGAAGTGTTGCCCTTGCTGGTTTCCTGCTCTTCAGAAGATGCCTGGCTTTCCTCACTACCTTCACTTACAGCAGGTTCTGCAGTCAATGCTACACCGCAGCATTAACATTTTATAAACTCGCTGTTAATTAACCTGTACCTTCACTTGCACTCTCTTTTCTTCGCTTCTTGACAGCTTCATCAAACTCCAACACCTCCTTCTCTACCTTCCCCCTCACATACTTGTCCACTTTGAGATAGGACCTTTCTTTCCTCTCTGCATGCTTAGCCTGGTACTGCTTTCTGTGGTGGTACCGCTGCCATGTTTTTTTCGTCATCTGAAAGAGAAAGCCAAGGCTCCACCAGAGGGGCAGAAGAGGACAGTAGAAGAAGAAGAAGGTCCCGGCACATATCTCACACAAAGATACGGTCTCCCTGCAATGCATGGGAGGAGGAGGAGGGGGAGGGAGGAGGAGGGGGAGGGAGGAGAAAGGGGAGGAGGAGGAGGGGAGGAGGAGGAGGGGAGGAGGAGGAGGGGAGGAGGAGGAGGAGGAGGAGGAGGAGGAGGAGGAGGAGGAGGAGGATTAGGATTAGGATGCTTAAGTGGTGGTGTGGCTAAACAGGCTACCTGACAGCACATGTGCAAGTGTAGGGCGACTCCCACCACACTGCTGGAGGAGGCGTCGGCAGGCTCCGCCTCCCGTGCATCCTGAGCAACTTCCTGTGCTCCTTCCTGGCCCACCTTGCTCCCCCACACATCCCGTTGCAGTGGGCGGGGCGCACCCACCCACTCCCACTCCCCTCCAGCGCTTTGGCAGTGGACCCCTCCTCCCCAGGCAGCAGCTGCGTGCAGCAGAGCAAGAAGTCCAGCCGCAGGTTTCGGAGGCATATCTTAAGACACTCTCCGAGGGCACTGGCAATGCTGCAGCAGCACCTGGTGCAACATGGGACAGCCGGGAGGTTGAGCTTCCCCGTGTACACCACCAGCACCACCTTGAGGGCCCCCAAGCCTATCACCACCAAGACAATGATGGCTACCACTATGGCTGTGCCCAGGGTCCCCGTGTCAAAGGTGCTGCTCAACCACTTCCCGACTTTTGCAAAGCCGTTGTTAAGCCCACTGAAAATGTTGCTGCTGTAGTTGTCTGGTTTGCGGTAGGTTGGGGGAGGGGGACAGTCTGTCCGGTTGGCACCACACTGTGGGTGAAACCAGCTCAGAGGTGGAGTCATGTGGGTGGGTGGAGCCATGCAAGGATGTGGGAGGGGGGGGGGCTCACTGCACATCCACATTGACCATAGCAGAAGCAGGTGTCCTTGGTTTGAAACAGGACAGTCAGGTTGTCAAGCATCTGGGCCCCGTTGTCATACAGCTCAACTGCAAGCAATGCGATTAATGGAAATGAAAGCTGGCAAAGATGAGCTCATCACCTATGCATCGATTGATACGCCCAACTGAAAAAAATGAATGAACTTGAAAGGTGAGGTTTGCAATTTCAAGAGGGTTGAGGGTTTGTGCCTGAGCCGTAATCATGTCTATTCCAGCAGAACACTCTGCCACAGAAACCTTAAGATATAAATATATATGTATATATGGTCTGTACACATAGCTGTGTGTATATCCACTGAAGCTAACTCACATGATAAGTAGCAGTTAGATGGCCCGTGTTCTGAATAACAGCTGCAAGGAGTCCATTACTGGAAAGAGCCTGGAAAGTGTCAATGTGAGCCTGCACAATGCGGCCTGAAGACCTGGGGCAAAGGGTGAACTACATGCGTCAGAATTGCATTTTTTTTTAATGCACACTTTACCTTGTATCAACAAACTTGATGCTGTCTGCCTCCATGGTGATCGCTATTAAGGACACCTTGTTTGTCTGAGACACAAAGTTGAGTTCAAATCTTGGGATCCCTTGGCTGTCTGGGACTGAATATAGTCTTCCATAGTTGTAGGCCATGTACATCCCCCTTTGTCCCTTCTTCTGTCGCATCTACATGTACCCATTAAGTTTATGGAGGGGGGGGGACACCACCCACCTTGTCTTCAGCCCACAGGTTAGCTGGCTGATTATTGAGACAACTGGCCAATGTATAATACATTCAAGGTGTAATGTCCAGTAGCTACCATTACTAACTGACCTTTTAAAATGCTGGTTGCACTTTGTCCCTTGGTCCCTGAATGCCGTGTAAGATACGCCCATCTTGTCGCACGAGAGTCCTGTGAAGTCAGTGTACTCCTTGGGCACCAGAAGCCTCTCAGATGCATTCTTCAGGCTATCAAGTAGTCCCGCCAACTGGGCTTCATTTAGCCATTTTTGCGGAGCTCCTTTCAATTTGTCCAAGTCAGGTATAAGAAGAAACTTGTTTGCAAGAGAGGGGTCGAAGTTGCTGCTGTAGAAGTCTGCGATGTACTGTACAGTGACCTGCAGACATCACACCTGTGACCTAACTGACCATACACCTAAGCAGTACATACTGAATAGTTTGCAGACTTCACAGTTGTCCTCTGAGGCCCAATCTTCAGATCCTCTACAGCTGCAGTCCAACTGCTGTTGGTACTGTTGGCTTGTTCAATGGTCACCTTGATGTCGAACATCAGTTGAGGTGGGTACAGTCCAAACACGTAGTGGCTGCCATAGCAACAACAATTGATAAATGCCGGAAAGTTTTGCAACTTTTGTTACAGGCAAATAAGAATATTATATGTACATTTTTAATAACATGTGACACTTGATGGACCATGATGGTGTTCCACGCCCACTTTGAACAGATGCAAGCTCACTTGTCATTTTTGGGGTGATGTAATCACAGGACACACATCCGCTTCTGCAGAAAGGCATGCCTTTCCCCACAGATTAAGAAGGGGTGTGAAAATACCAGCCCAATGATGTGTTAGTCCCTCTCTCACCCACCTGCTTTTGACATTAAGACGCTGAATTAACAATTTTTTTCCAGGAAGCATACTGACCATGCAGCTGGGACGGGAGAACAGCCCTTGCATTCCAACAAGGATGATGTGTGTGTTCTGGTCATGCATCCAGCCAGCCAAGAATGTATTTGCAGCAATTTAAGTGTAGCACCATTTGTATGGTGTACAATACTAATGCACAATAGTTTATATGGTGATGGGTATTGCACTCCAATAAAATACATAAGGCGCCTAGTATTGTGTATTGCTTTAACAGTAGCAATATTCAGCTTCTTATGTGATCTGGTGACCACACTATTCAAATTGCGTTCATTGTCTGTTGCACAAGCCTGCAACGTCTAAATATTGTAGGTATGCAAATGTATTAAAACGACTAACATTAATAATCAAGAAGGCGTTGCTTTTTTTGAATTTGTATTTTACTCTAAGCCTAGCAGCATATAAACTGACAATATCACAAATCAGCCAAACGAGCGCTTCAGGGTGACATACGGGTTTTGATTATTTTTCTTCTTTTTTTTTTTAAATCACACAAATCAAATGAAAAGTTAAACATATCCATCCCAACACCTGTTACTTACTATAGGGGCGAGAATCTCAAGCAGTGGCCAACGGTACTGCCGCCTACTCCCACTCCATCAATTTTACAGCCAATGTCCGAGCCTCTGTAAAACGTGGAGCCTCCAATCGTGCACCCGCAGCAAAAGCCCTGCAATGCGGTGTGAGTGAAGACTTCGCAAAATAGTTGCGAGTTTACCTGACTGTCAAATACCCTTTCACCGTTCTCGTATTTAAAGCCACACGCAACTTCGTCGTCGTGCGCATACCAATCGTCTCTGCATCTGTTTTTCTTCTTCCTCACCATCTCCTCATAAGGCTCATGGTTTACGTACTGTATGAAGTGAGGCAGTGGGAACTAGAAATGAGTCCCTTTCTGGTCTGTTATATGAGACGTACCCCAACTTGGTATAAGCTGTAATGAGTAATTACTGGAGATTTGTTGATTCGAATCCGTATGGGGCTTTTCAACTGTACGTTTTTGTTCTGGGTGTCGTCAAATACCCTACTCACCACAGCTTCAATGTACTGTGCTTTCCCCTATGAAGAGAGAGTGCGTTAAAAAGCATGCATTATTAGTTTTTAAAAAATATTCTCATCTATATATACACTTGCTTCGTCTCCTGTCACGGTAACGGCAACGAGCATCTTCTTTTGGCACGCGGATCCGCTCGAATTAAGTATTTCTTCTCCGTAACTGTTACATGCTGTTATACTGCTTTGAGAGACGATAGCGCCGGTTGCAGGCAAAGCTATATAAACTAAGCAGAACAAAAGCGCTATCATCTGTGTTCTCTTCATGACCGTTGCATAGTAACATTTCCCGCGGTTACACATTGTTGGTCTGCGAACGAGCAACTGTAAAAACGGAGATGCCTCGGCTGTGCGATGAACAAAGACAAACAAACGGATGCGGACTTTGCCCTGGCACTGTCTCTTCAAGAACAGTTTGAAAATGAAGCCGCAGTGACTGTGACTAAGGAGAACACGTCAGAAACACTCAGTTACCCAAAGAGCATTGTCGACGCAAGCTGGGAAGTGGTAGACCCTGTTCCCAACATCCACCAACTTTTTGTCGACTTCGACGCCATGTTTTTTAAGTCTGCGCTAGTCAATTCAGGAGTAGAAGTCAAATGGAGTCACCGGATGACTCTGTTAAGTGTCTTAGAGGCGACCACGCATGCATATGGCGTTACATATTCGCGTCTTCTATGGCTGTAGGTGTGCAGGTGTGTGCTCGTACGAGGGGAGAGGTGGTCTGTGCTCCGTTAGGCTGAGTAGCCCTCTTTTGAAGCTGAGGCCCAGGCGGGACCTGGTCCAAACGCTGCTGGTATGATGGGTCATTCAGTGATATACATGTATTATTATATATAATTTTTGACAGCACGAGATGATTCACGCCTACCTCTTCGTGACTGCGAACAACAAGGTGAGGGGAGTGCTTTTCTTTTCACAAAGCAAAAGCCATTTGATGTACGATGCCCCGCCTAATCCAGGACCACGATGCACACGGACCGAATTTCCTGGAACATATGCATCGCATTAATAAACTCACCGGTGCGAAAATCACAGTATGTGGGTTCTCGACAGGGACATGCAGCGCGTATAACGCACGTCTCTCTCTATACATGCCCCACTGTGTAGGTATACCATTCTTTTCACAATGAAGTAAGTGTGATGTGTGCAAAATTGTTTGGGATGAGAATTAAAATGCCTTTCTACTTGTTCATCAGGTTAACGAGTACAGGCAGCATTGGTGGAGGTGTGGTGGACCATGTCGCAGCCGTCCTCCATACTACGGCTTTGTGAAGCGGGCCATGAACCGTGCCCCCTCCCCCCAGGACCACTGGTGGGCAAAGCACGAGGCGACATGTGGCGGGAAGTATGTGAAAGTCAGGGAACCTGAGGGGTACAAGAAGAAGACGTCCAATGCTAGTGGGCCTTCAAACACCGGTGTCAAAATTATGGCCGATGGAACAATTATGGCCAGTGGGCCTTCAAACACATCCGGTGTCAAAATTACGGCTGATGGAAAAATTGTGGCCAGTGGGAAAAGGAGTAGTAACATTAAAGACTTCTTCAGCAGCAGCACTAAACAAGGCAATGCTGATGTCAGTCAAGGGTCTGAACATTCAAAGGGTATGTCATCGACACAACTGAGCAGCGGTCAGGGTCACATCCTAAAGCCATCTGGTGCTGCAGCAGAGGCCTACCCACCGAGCCCCAACAGTATCAGGGACAGGCTGGCCGCTGCGGCAGAGAAGAGACTAAAGGCAAGTGGAGTGAGTGGAAGGAGGGACACTCCTACAGGCAGGAGAGGACATGTTGTGGGGCACAGTGGCAGAGGTAGTCTGAAGGACACTTCTACAGGCAGCAAGAGGGGCTATTATTCAGTGGTGAATGGAGATAGCAAAAGCGTCAGTAGCAGTGGGGTCCCACCAAGTCTGCAGCAACAGACCAACACTGAGAGTGCAACATTTTCTCAATCATCCCTTGTTGATGACTGTATTGTATTAGACGCAGAGATGCCAGCTACCGGTAGTAGATCACCTCATAGTAGTCAGGACACAATCTTCAATTTAGAGGATTCTCCCACATCCTCATATCACAACATTGCTAAAGGATCACGTGACATTGCTACAAGGCCATGTGACATGATAATTGACCTTGAGAATACCACATCAGAACTGAAAATGTGTCCAGTGTGCGGCCGAAATGACATACCATCACCAATCATAAACGCACACATCACCCTATGCCTGGAGGAAGAATCACTTGATTCTTTTCTAGAAGACTGATATGCTCATACATGTCAAGTCCATGCATGGCATGTATCATATGATAGTGAGATGTGTTGCAAATTGAAAAGAAAAAAAAGGAGGCAGACATACATACACACACACACACACCTTAGTTCAGTGGCAGTCTCAGGATGCTGGATGAGTACACAGAGTACCCTAGAGGTGGGTCGGCAGATTGTATGGTCAGGTTCCGAAGCACGGTTGGATGTGCCTGGATGCTGTAGCGCTCCTCATCGTCATTGGTGAGGTAAAAGAGTTCAAAGGACAAATCTGCCCATATACCGTGAAGGGCTTCAGGGTTCAGTTGTCCCATGTTCATCACAACATCTTGTAGTGTCAGAACATGGGCTGTGTATGTGCTCTGCAAGGGGGTTGCTAAAAATTAAGATGCACTAAGAGCTAAAATATTTCCGTACCTTTTCCAAGTCACGTCCCAGAGAAAAAAGGTGCGATTTTTTACTCCGTATGGCCTCTTCCCATTTGAGTTCAGTTTCACTACCAATGAACCAATCGTCGTCGTAACTCTCCAGACACTTGGCCAACTCGCTGTCATCCTGAATCTCTCCAAGACTGGCCTCGTCATACAACAGCTTTACTGCGTACCTGTGTGAAAGCAGGTAAGTGCCAGGTCCACAATAACTGAAACTGCAGCAAATCAAAAATGGGACAGTTGCTGTGAAAAGGGCTACAGTATGTTTTTGCCACTTTCCAAGACAAGTGAGAGAAGAGCATACATAGAAACTTTCTTTTTTTTAATTAAAAAATTCAGATAGTCTTGATTCTCATGAGGTGCTTCAGAATATCGGATAACCTGTTGTTACAGTATTTTACAGAACTTACTGACATGTTAGATCATGTGCTGTGCTGTGTGCGTTTTAATGCGAGGAGACTACTGACCTGTACGCCTTATGCACCAAGCGCATTAGTGTGGTATCCGCCGCCAGTCGCTCGCTGTGTTCGGAGGACGGGAATTCCCCGTGAAAACCCTTGTACACATCCAAGGGTTTCGTAACGGTGGCGGCGCCGCACAGGGAGCCGCTGGTGGGCGCATCCGCAACGCTGAAGCAAGCCAACACCACCTTGACGAAGTGATCGACTTCTGCGGGTACCATCTCTGCTTGGCCCTGTCCGCATCTGCTTCTGGTGACGGTTCCCAACCAGCTGCGAGGGAATCGATGCCGCAGCTTGTTCAGCGTGCTGTGTTTGATCGGAATGGTCCCGGGAGGAGATCCCGGGACCGAGCGCACCGCCAGTCTAACACGGTGGTCCACTATGTCTACGACCGAAAACAGCGGCGCCGACTGAAAGCCTCCCGCGAACGTCCGGTCAGGTGTTGCATCCGAATCGGAGTCTAGTGGTCGGTCTTCGGCTAAGAGGCCCGGGAGAGAGAGCGTGTTCCGTCGAGGCAAAGGCAGGCGCTTAATTGGTGCCCGTATGTTTAACACTTGCGGATTCGGGATCGGCTCTTCCAGACTTCCGACAGAACTGCTCCACGATACCGTGTCGGTCGAAGTCGCCTTGCCTGCGAGTTTTTTATGGGGCTTTTCGGCTAGCTCAGTCCCTGACCTTACTGGCGACGCGATCGCCGTCTGCTGCGACTGTACGGAAGTGGCCGTCGACAACGGAAGGTACCGCCTAAAATACTCGCGATTCTGAAACAGCACCCATACCAGTGTCTTAAGGAGATTGGAGGAGAATTTGTCGAGGCTTGAAGGCTGATCAATGATCCCGCTCAAAACGTTGCGCGCGTCCGAGTAAGTGGTGATGACGACGGAGTCTATTGGATGCAAGGTGTTCAACGGGTTAACGTTGACGCACGAACGGCAAGAACTGTTGTATGCTCTCTCGAAAATATCGTCCACTCTGCTCGCTTCAACGGTGTGGCAGGATGTCTCTTGAAGCTCCAAGCCCCGGATGTTAGCAATACAGTAGCCATACCCTCTCTCCAAAACAGTTGCGATCGAGAGTCTGTCCTGAAACCGCAGCAGGATGTACGTTCCAGGCTGCGCGCTGATCGCTCCGGCTTTCATGCTGCTGGATATGGCCTTGGCCATCTCGGGGACGGCCTGCTCGTAGAACACGCTGTCGGGACTTTTCGAGTAAGAACCGCCAAATCTGACGAAGCTGGGCCAAAACCTCACCGTACGCGGGAAGGCCAGCACGAACAGAGGGAGGGTAAAGAGAGGCAGGAGAGGAGCAGAAACCACGGACGAAATCAGCATGGTCGCGAGGAGGACTGGAGAGAAGAGGACAAAGAGAACTAACACGCAGACGTGAAGCGGCAAACTCAGTCTTAATTTTCGGTGCGCCATGAAGCCGACCACGAGCGCCGCAACGAATTCTAGCTTGTGCCAGAACCTCCTCGCCACGTCCAAGGCTGCACCGATAATGAACACTTGGGTGTGCATTCCCAGAGCCGCCCAGCCATTGTCCTTGGACAGCGAGAGGGAGAGCACGGATGCAATGGTTAGGTCCAAGTGGGCGGCGGGTGTGGCTTGCCAAACCTGCAAAAGCGAGCGGATATGTGTTTATAGTAAAATGCAGTTGCGTCATCGCATATAAACGTTCTTACCTTTCTTGCTATTCTCGCTGTTGCTATGGCAAACCACACAGTGCCACTTGTGCTACGGACGGGAGCGGGGTCCAGAAACACTCCAATACAGGATACAAGCAACAGTGGGACTGTTGGGAACATAAAGGGACTCAGGCACTATCAAGCACACACACACACACACACCACACGTGTCCTTACGAAGGTTAGCTAGAAGACGTCTTGGCACACTGATGATGTCCAGTACTTTGTGGTGCTTTCCATACTTGGCTGTGTTGTTTGTGGAACAGGGGTGACATGGGTTCCTGAAGATATTCATCAGATATAGACCCTGAGTGCTCTCCAGCAAGAACTGGATGACGTACAAGATGGCAGTACTGGTACACACTGCAATCTGCACTGGCGTGTTCGTCGAAGTGTTCAACGCCATTGAAATGTTCGACATTACCAGAGTGTTTGATGATGTTGAGAAGTACATTATTGTCACACTCAGTGGCAGGAGCAGACCTCCCTTAATGATGGCTACCCCTACAGACTTGAGCACAGAGCTTATCGTATCCACCTGGTGGAAGTCGAAGCTCCAATATGAAGCGTACACAGGTGTGGAGGCTTGCAGTGCACCCCGGAGACACTTGAAACAACAGTAGCTCAGGCGATAAGGAGTCCACGAGAAGAGGTCCTGGCTCAAGACAAACCCCATCGCTGTAGAACCAAGGAGCATTCCCAGTGAGCTCTTGGTGGCAACAAATGCTAGTAAGGAAACTGTGGCAAGGGAAGCAAGGAACATAACCAGCAACCTGTGGATGGTATATAAGGCAAGAGGAAAGTGAAGTATAAGGAAAGTATAAGGAGGGATGGTCAGTTTGGGTAACCTGATGTCAGTTGGGAGAGGTGATCCCCCCATGAGTAGTACCAGTGCTTGCTCCATAACCCAGAGAACCAGGGCATCAAGGGGTGGGAGAAATCCTATCAGCCAGCCGATGGGGAGGGCACATGTTGCAGCATACAGCAGCTGGATGTAAAGAGCAGGCTGTGTCACCAGCTGTCTGGAGTGGGGTAAAAAAGCGATGATATAATCATGCATATGGCACAAGACCTACTCACCTTATCCCGTAGTACACGGATGCAGCCAGCACGAAATAGAGAGGCCTCATCAATGAATTAAGCTGGAGAGCATTGTTAGGTCGGTAGATGGCGGGCTCTGGTGGCGGGCTTGCTATCAGCGAATACTGACTGCTGCAGGCCGTGAACCAGCCCAGGACAAAGGCGGCAACTTGTCCTCCCACCGGGAGAGATTCCCGCATGAGTGCCGGACAGAACATTGTGCTACTTGAGAACGCCACCAGCCCATAAACAAAGGAGTGGACCGCAGTACCAAATAATCCCTTGCTTGCAAAAATGAAATCGTAAGTTTCGAAACACGAGCTGAAGTGGACACTGTCTTCATCAGCCTGAGACGCGCAAGCGGAAAATACGGGCGAAAACCTTCTCCTGATTAAAACTCCGACAATTCCAAGAGCCAGAGCTCCACCCCCACATAAAAATGAGTACACTATGCCCAGGTAATAGACGTTCCATGAGGCCGCTTCTGCCAGCACCAAGAACGGGATGTACAGTAGAAGGGGTGCCGTCCAGATGCCGATTTGGAAGACGTGAACGTACCACGGCGCTTTGCGCAACTTCAGGCCCCCTGTGGCCGTCTGTAATAGTCTCCTCCTGGCAATACCGTATTTGTACTCATTCAAGAGTGGGACGGAGTGACCTTCACGTAACGTAGTCATCATAGGACGTAAACCACTTCGTAGTCCGCGCGTCCTCCGGAGTCGTCACCTGGCGCCATTGTTACTTGGATACCGCCCCCTAGCAACCGACGGTAATTAATCAGGCATAATCACCTGGGTCAGTGTACATATAATTGTAAATAAATGTGCGATACTAAAGAGTTCTGTCGGTCCTCCCGGGACTCGACTATAGGGATTAACTTTGACGCTTTGGGTGAGGTAGAACACTTCGAACACTTATCGGGAGACCTATTCGATCTCTTCAAGTCCGAGCAGTATGCAGACGTGACATTTTTGGTGGGGAACACACGGTTTCCTGCCCACCGCATCGTACTAGCCGCCAGGTGCGAGTTCTTCCGATGCCTACTATTCGGCGACATGAAGGAAGCCCACCACCAAGGAATGGAGATAGAGATACCCGATACTACTCCAGAGGCCTTCGCGGGGTTGCTTCAATACGTCTACTGTGGCCGCATCTGTCTCGGCGACCTGCCAGAACAGGTTTGGGATTAGAAAATCATGTAACGTGAGCTCTTTTGAACGCCCCCTCCTTCCTCCCTTACTCAAGGTTACGCTGGACCTGTTGGGCCTCGCCAACAAGTACAGCTTCATAGCACTCCAGCAGTCGATCATCTCCTATCTGAAGGCGGCGGTCACGGTCGCTAACGTGTGCGTGATATTCAGCGTGGCCTCGTACTACCAGCTGAAGGAGCTCAACTCCGCTTGCACGGACTTCATTGACCTGCACGCCACCGAGGTGATGAAGGCCGAAGGTTTCCTGTCTCTCTCCCAGTCGGCCCTCCTGGAGCTGGTGTCACGTGACTCCTTCTACGCTCCCGAGATGGACATCTACCACGGGATCCTGCAGTGGGTGCAGAGCAACGAGGTGGACGTGAAGGATGCCAAGGAGCTACTGAAGGCCGTCAGACTACAGCTGATACCGATGGGCGATCTACTCCAGGTGGTAAGGAAGTCTGGGTTCTTCGACGCACACGAGATCCTGGATGCTATCACCATGATCAATCAGTTTCCGGCCGTTAACCTCCATCACAGGGGCCTGCTTTGTGAGCCATGCTTGAGTGTACGACATGCCTTCTTGATCCCTACGTTATAGTTTCATAGCCCCCCCCCCCCCCCCTCCTCCCTCCTCCCCATTCCTTCAGTCTTTTTTGTTTTGTTTTGTTTTCCTCTCACCTTTCTGTTTCGACATCACTCACTCCCCTTCCCACTCCTACCTCTCTGCTTCAGTGCTTGAGGAGAACGTGGCCACGCCCCAGAGAGGGGCCAGCACCATTGAGGGTCAGGTGAAGGACGTCCTACTGAACAGTGACAGCGAGATGACAAGTGGAGACCAGAACTACACCACGCACGTGATCACCGGGGACAACAGCAAGGGCATCACTGTGCAGCTTAACCAGCCCTACATCATCAACTGCATCAGGATGCTCCTGTGGGACAGGGACAACCGCTCTTACTCCTACTTCATCGAGGTGTCTCTGGACAAGAAGAGCTGGCAGAGGGTGGTGGACCGCACCAACTGGCTCTGTAGGTCGTGGCAGGAACTCTTCTTTGAGCCTCAGGTTATCAGGTGGGTGTGGTGTGGTTATCAGGTGGGTGTGGTGGTGTGGTTATCAACTGGGTATTGGGTGGAGTTATTGGGTGGGTGTGGCGTGGTTATCTGGTGGGTGTGGGTATTGGACCCATGGAGTTATCAGGTGGTTGTGGGTATTGGACCCATGGAGTTATCAGGTGGGTGTGGTATTTGGGTGGGGTTATCAGGTTGATGTGCACATTGGGTGGGTGTAGGTGAGTGGTATTGGGTGGGTATGAATGGGGCAAACATCTAGTGTTGAAATTACCATGCTTTTGTTAGGTACCTGCGTGTTGTTGGAGTGTACAATTCAGTGAACAGAACCTTCCACCTGGTGTCCTTCAGTTGCCTCTACACCAGCAAATCCTTCCAGCTCACATCAGGGCTTATCAGTACGTCGTACACCCCTCTTGTGTGGGGGGAATGGATGGGAATGGATGGGAATGGATGGGAATGGATGGGGGTTGGGCAACACGAAATATTGTAGTGCTTTGAGCAAGCCCCTGTTGCACACACACGCTCATTTTGCAGTACCGGCAGAGAATGTGGCCAGTGTAGCATCAGGTGCCACTGTCCTGGAGGGAGTGAGCAGGAGCCGTAATGCCCTCCTGAACGGAAACACTAGGGAGTATGACTGGGACTCTGGCTACACATGCCACCAGCTTGGCTGTGGTGCCATCCTGGTACAGCTGGCCCAGCCTTACATAGTCTCCTCTATGAGGTAAGAGTCCCTTTCACTCCCTCTCCCTCTCCCCACACCTCCTATCCAATCAATTACGTGTGCATAATAAAGGTCTGGGGACTTGTTTGTTCACAAGACTGGTTTTCCCTCCAGGCTCCTGCTATGGGATAAGGATGACAGGTCCTATAGCTACTATGTGGAGGTCTCAGCAGACCAGAAGACATGGACCAGAGTTGTGGACAAGACCAAAGAGTCCTGCAGGTAAGCAAACATGGGCCCCCCCCCCAAAAAAAAGAGGAGGGAGGTGGAAAGAGGAACTTATTTGTTTCACCTTCCCTTATGAAGGTCTTGGCAGACTTTGTCCTTTGAGCCTTGTCCACTCTCCTTTATCAAGATTGTTGGCACCCACAACACAGCCAATGAGGTGGGTGTGGCCTAACCTCCCCAAAAAGGAGGTTGTGTGTGTGTGTACCCTATGCCAAATCCACTCCTCTCTCAGGTGTTCCATCTAGTTCATCTGGAGTGTCCTGCTAGCACCAGTGCCCCCAGTCCACCATCATTCAAGCAGTCTTCATCAGCTTCCAATTAGGTCCCACCATCAAATAATGCAACAGACCTGACAGCATTTTGACATCACTGCCTTCTCTCCTGAGTTATTCTTTTTTTTTTTTTAATAATCATTATTATGGCAAATCATAATAATATGATAATATGGACAAACAGGGACTTTGCTTTCCAACATAGTTACTGCTGCATGGGTGCAGAGGGATTTAAGGAGCATCTTGTGTCTTGTTGGCCAATCTGGAGGGGAGGGGAAGCAAAACAATGAGTTTGGGAATGAGCCCCCCCCCCAGCCATGCCCTCACCCACCCCACCCTCCCAGCCTACACCTCTCCCTCATCCTCCTTCCCAGCCTACACCTCTCCCTCCCAGCATACACCTATCCCACATCCTCCCTCCCAGCCTACACCTCTCCCTCACCCTCCCTCCCAGCCTACACCTCTCCCTCACCCTCCATTACCCTCCCTCCTTCTGTTCACTGCTCCGGATACCAAACAATTTCCTGATGTTCTGCGGCAAGCTGGGCCTCGCTGACAGTTTGCTTGGCACCCTAGATAGCTACAGGGCAAGCGAGACCATAAGCACAGTGCCAACACACCCTCTCTGCACACCGTAAGGGCAGCAGCTGCTGGGGGTTCAGAGCGTGCCAAGACCTGGGCCACCCTAGCCTTGTCCTTGGCCTCCTCCTCTGTCAACTGGTCTAGCTGGTTGGCTGTCTCCAATTGACCTTGTTCTCTGTACACATAGCTCAGGCTGCGCAGGGCTGATGTCACTGTTGGACTGGGGAGGAGGGCAATAAAGGCGCCGTCATAGAAAGCTAGTGATATTGTGATACCTTTGACCTGGGGCTGACCGAAGCCAGCCTGTCTTGTCCCCTCGGGTGTCCTCACTGCCTTGCTGTGTGTGTGTGTGTGTGTGTGTGTGTGTGTGTGTGTGTGTGTGTGTGTGTGTGTGTGTGTGTGTGTATGTGTGTATATATGTGTGTGTATATGTGTATATGTGTGTGTGTGATATGTATGTGTTGCATTGTATACATCGCCCCAAGCTTACAGCTGGCCTAGGTGTGTTGTCTGCTGTTCCCCAAGAGCTTTCAAAACCTCTCACACCTTCCATTCCAGGGGTTGTCATGACACCCACTCCCTCTGTATTGTTCTGGACTGATGCTAAGACCTAAGTAATAACATACACAGCCACCACCTAATAACTATCCAAACACACCCCACAACAATAAACATACTCCAAACACACACACACACACACACACACACACACACACACACACACACACACACACACACACACACACACACACCTTCTTGAAAAGTGTTTCAGCTGCTGTATATTTGCCCTGTTTTAAGTAGCAGTTGGCCTGGGGAGGAGGATGAGGTGAGAGTCTTTTTGGATATACCAATATCTGGGTAATGATATGGAATGGTCTGGAGACTAGGGTGATATAGAATGATCATGAATTTAGGGATGGTTTCAAGACTAAGGGGATAGGGAACGGTTTCAAGACTAAGGGATAGGGAATGGTTTTGGGATTTAACAACACACCAGGTTGTTGATAGTCTGAATGACATTTGAGTCGTCAGGTCCAAACTCAATCTGGTAAATCTCAAGGGCCCTCTGATAGTAGTATTCCACCTTCATTCATAAGTAACCAGCTGGAGTCACATGACAATCACATGACAATCACATGACAATACTAACTTCTTCGTACTTCCCCAGGTGCAAACTGAGGATGGCTAGATTGGTGAATTGCTTGGCCACATCAGGATGGTTTGGTCCCAGAAGCTAAACACACACCCACACACACACACACACACACACACACACACACACAAGCACACATACATCAATGAAACACCAGCAGTCACTACAAGCAGCCACATCACACTGTATGCACAACCTTTTGCCTGATTTCCAGAGCTTTCTTACAGAATGGCTCAGCCGTCTTGTACTCCATGCTCTTTCCATACAGCACAGCCAGATTATTGAGAGTTGAAGCTACCTACACGGGGGTGAAGTGGTGCTAGGAGGGTAGGGGAAGGAGGCATGTGTGGCTGCTCACTGCAGGATGGTTGTAGCCATGGACCTTCTCCCTGATCTCCAAGGCATCATGCAGACACCTTGTGGCCTCCTTAAGTTTACCCTGCTCTCTAAATAGAGATTGACAAGATAATTATAGGTTGGTTGGCATCATAGAAATATTTAAATGTGGTATGCATGGGCATGTGTGTGTGTGTGTGTGTGTGTGTGTGTGTGTGTGTGTGTGTGCGTGCGTGTGTGTGTGTGTGTGTGTGTGTGTGTGTGTGTATGTGTGTGTGTGTGTGTGCCTACAGGGGGCCCACCTATACAGAACAGCAAGGATGTTAAGCATGCTAGCCACCTCAGGATGGTTCCTTCCATTTTTCTCCTCGAGCTCTTTAACAGCCTTCTTGCACAGAGGAACTGCCACATCTGGCTTTCCCTGCCAAGGACAAAAAAAGAAATATTTAGAAAAGTGTCCATGTATCCATAAACCTAATAATACATAAGTAATTCTACTATTCCACATCCCAATACTCCACACCCCAATACTCCACATCCCAATACTCCACATCCCAATACTCCATACTCCATATTCCACCCAGCATTCTCACCTGATGTACATGCTGCAGTGCCAGTTGGTGTAGCTTTTTGAACTTCTCAGGGACTTCATAATTGGTCCCCCCTCCCACCCCTGGCTCAGTGCTTGAGCCAGGATTACCTGTTTTAAAAAGCATTGAAAGTTTATTGGCACAAAACACAAACAGATGTCCACCCTTTTTGAAGGCATGAAAGGCCTTCTCTTTAAATCACCAGGAGGCACACCTTGTTCGTACCTTCAGTCACCTCGTCCTGATTGTCCATGTCCATTGACGGACTCAGCTCACGCTCACGCCCTGCTGCTGAAGCAACCGATGGCACCTTGTCCACAACCAGGAACAAATTATAATGGTACAACAATTGATCACACTCCAGTGGCCACACCCTGCTACTGTATGGTCATACCCTGCTACTGTATGGTCATACCCTGCTACTGTATGGCCAGCCATGCCCTTTTACTGCATGGCCACACCCTGCTACTGTATGACCATGCCCTGCTACTGTACCTTATTTACTGTGAGCAGGAAGCTTGTGTGTTCCTTCTCCTCCTTGATTTCAGCTAGCTGGATCTCAGTGGTCTGGAGTAGCTGCTGCGTCTGTACCAGTTCCTGACGAAGCCAGTTATTCTCTTGGCAAAGCCTCTTGACCTGCGCCTTAAGCTTGTGGCGCTCGGCTTCAAGAGAGCTGAGATAGCTAGCCAGCACTAACAATAGCTGTAGGGATGGGAGGGGAAAACAAAGGACGAAGAGCACTCGTCACCTGTACACCATCACGACTGACAGCTCGTACTTTAGCGTCTTGAAGGCCCGACTGAAGCTTGCCCACCGAGTCGCTCAACGCCTCTTGTTTGTACTCGGCTAGCTGCCTCTCTGAGCTGACACCTTCGTTGTCCGGTGCCTCTGCAGGGACAAAAGATTAACATGTCATAAAGCGAATGTCTTGAATTAAATACGCGTCCCTTCTGACTAGCTGTGACTTCGTCGTCCGTCTAAACAGCACCTTTTACCCATACATAATTTTAAGAACACCCCACACGCACTTTTGCGTTACTAAATTAGGCCTACCATCTGGGTGCAGCATGCTTTGTGTGTGAGTTTTTCCTCCCGATTTCTCTCCATAATGAATAGCTTAAGCATTATTCCCGTCAAAGACGCGATAACAACTCACTACTAATGGTTTCTAACTCGGCCATAAGTGTCTCGTGCTGGATTTGTAGAGCCTCGAGGGTCCTCCTCACAGCTGAGGTACCGTCTACAATTTCCGTCCAACCAGAACCTTGCTCTGTTGCCATTTACGCTTCGGGATGATGCATATATAGAATCCGAACCATACGTAGTGCACGGAGTACACATTGGATGTGTACAAAAAACATAATACATGTTTAATTAACCGCAATAACAGATACACGAAAATGTTTATTCGCCATCCTTTGGTCGCTGAGCGGAAGGTTTTGCACCGCTTTTATTGACATCACTTTCTGGAGAGCCGTCTAGCCCTCTGGAAGAAGGTGTGTTCGGAAGAGAATAGAGGCGCTCCAACCTCTTCCTGCGTAACTCTTCAGCAGCAGGCTCGGGTGTAGTGGTTGTGGCCAGCTTGCTTCTGACCTCTTCGCCTTCGGTTCCCGCCTGTTCGCGGTTGGGACTAATCTCGGCCGCACTGAAGGTGTAAGAGTCCTGACGCTCTTGAAGAGGTCTAGCCGGTTCGGAAATAACGCCTGAGCTTATCTGAGTTTGGAACAGGCCCTGTGGAGTACGTTGCACGAAGCTAGTGGCGTTGTCCGTTGTTGGCTGTTGCGGTGACGAGGGAGACCTCGCAGGAGGTGCTGGATACCCGGGGAAACCAGGGCCAGAGGGACTATTATCGCAAGGGGAAGGTGTGTAACGCGTTGTTTACAGACTTTAATAATACTCACCTCAGTGTAGCCATGACAGCAGAGTACTGATTGAGCTGTGAAACAGCTGCATCCAACAGAGCCTGGACATTTCGGAGAATAGCAATGCGAGCTTCCACATTTGCTCTCTCCATTCCTTCCAGCTGCTGTAGCTCTTCATCGCTGAGCCTCCTCATAGCTGCCTCACCTGTCATACCACCTAGTCACAGGCAACACAAGTAAACCAGGCATACACCCACCCTAATGTGCATGACTTTCAGACAACTGTAACGTGATAACAGAGTGTTTAATGGATAACAGAGTGTTTAGGTAACTGTAGCATGATATGATAGGGAGTGTTTAGGCAACTTAGCATGATCAGGGAGTGTTTAGGCAACTTAGCATGATCAGGGAGTGTTTAGGCAACTTAGCATGATCAGGGAGTGTTTAGGCAACTTAGCATGATCAAGGAGTGTTTAGGCAACTTAGCATGATCAGGGAGTGTTTAGGCAACTTAGCATGATCAGGGAGTGTTTAGGCAACTTAGCATGATCAGGGAGTGTTTAGGCAACTTAGCATGATCAGGGAGTGTTTAGGCAACTTAGCATGATCAGGGAGTGTTTAGGCAACTTAGCATGATCAGGGAGTGTTTAGGCAACTTAGCATGATCAGGGAGTGTTTAGGCAACTTAGCATGATCAGGGAGTGTTTAGGCAACTTAGCATGATCAGGGAGTGTTTAGGCAACTTAGCATGATCAGGGAGTGTTTAGGCAACTTAGCATGATCAGGGAGTGTTTAGGCAACTTAGCATGATCAGGGAGTGTTTAGAAAACTGTCATAGTGTGCTGTGTGCTTAAAACACACCAAATGGAGCCATGAAAAATGGTGGTGGTGGTGGTGGTGGCACCATGAACGGAAAAGGAGGCATTCCAGGAGGAAATGGAGGGAGGGCCTGGGCCCCAGGCTGGCCATCTTGCTGCTCACTAGCCTCGCCCCCTCCACCCCTAGCAGAATCATCAACAGCTCCAGCACCAGCTTGGGTTGTAGCATCAGGAGCAGGAGGTGCCCCTGGAGCAGTTAGAATAAAGGATTATAAACATGCCATGCACACACAACACACATGCACCCCATAGTACACACATACACACACACATGCACACCATAGTACACACATACACATGCACACCATTTTACACACACACATGCACACCATAGTACACACACACATGCACACCATAGTACACACACACACATGCACACCATAGTACACACACACATGCACACCATAGTACACACACACACATGCACACCATAGTACACACACACACACACACACATGCACACTCACACACCGGCTCCTTGCTGGGCCTGCTGAGGCTGAGGTGGCCTCTGCTGGGGTCGAGGAGGTGGAATTACTCCAGGAACCATCCCCGGCCACATGGCGGGAAACGCAAGAGGAACATCTATGGCAACAGGGTAGCAACAATATTTTACTGCACTAAGTGTTGCAAGTATGGTGCTAAATGGCTAAAGTACTCCACACACCTCTGACATGTATGGATCATTTGGAGGACATATCTGCTTTCATGCCACTGCATCTACACCATGCTCACAACATACCTTGGACCCCAAGTCTCCCTTGGTTCCCAGGCCTACAGTGAATCCCAGGTCTCCCTTGGTTCCCAGGCCTCCCTTGGTTCCCAGGCCCCCCTTGGTTCCCAGGCCTCCCTTGGTTCCCAGGCCTCCCTTGGTTCCCAGGCCTCCCTTGGTTCCCAGGCCTCCCTTGGTTCCCAGGCCTACATTGAACCCCAGGTCTCCCTTGGTTCCCAAGCCTACATTGAACCCCAGGTTTCCCTTGGTTCCCAGGCCTCAGGTCTCCCTTGGTTCCCAGGCCTCAGGTCTCCCTTGGTTCCCAGGCCTCAGGTCTCCCTTGGTTCCCAGGCCTCAGGTCTCCCTTGGTTCCCAGGCCTCAGGTCTCCCTTGGTTCCCAGGCCTCAGGTCTCCCTTGGTTCCCAGGCCTCAGGTCTCCCTTGGTTCCCAGGCCTCAGGTCTCCCTTGGTTCCCAGGCCTCAGGTCTCCCTTGGTTCCCAGGCCTCAGGTCTCCCTTGGTTCCCAGGCCTCAGGTCTCCCTTGGTTCCCAGGCCTCAGGTCTCCCTTGGTTCCCAGGCCTATCTTGAACCCCAGGTCTCCCGGCCTCAGGTCTCCCTTGGTTCCCAGGCCTACCTTAAACCCCAGGTCTCCCTTGGTTCCCAGGCCTCCCTTGGTTCACAGGCCTATTATGAACCCCAGGCCTCCCTTGGTTCCAGGCCTACCTTGAACCCCAGGTCTCCCTTGGTTCCCAACACCTCGTTGTCGCTGCTGTTGCCGGGTAGCATGGGCAGCGCCTGGACGAAGGACGTCCAGCCTGCAAGTGGGACATGTCTGTTGCCTCTGAAACCATGACCTGAGACAGGCGGTGTGGAAGATGTGGCCGCAGAGAAGCTTCTTGCACCGCTGGGTCATCTCCTCACGACAGATGATGCAAACGTTGTTTGTTGTATTAAGCTCTTCAGGAGTGGCATCAGGGTACCTGTGTGTGTGTATGTGTGTATGTGTGTGTATGTGTGTGTTGTTAATTATAATCTTCAGTCAGACACATTGTATCCTCATGTGAGATGTGACCTACAGTGTGTTAAGATTTCTGATGGCATGATACGATGAGACCACATCGCGAAGATTATTCTGAACACTCCTAGGGGTGCAAAGGGATGAAGAGGGGCAGAGGGAGGAGCATACTGGACTTACTTGGCTGCCATGTACACCCTTCTGGCAATGTGGAGGGGCATGAACAGGACGTACAGCATGAAGAACATGTAGCCTACGTACAACACCAGTTGGAAAAACCCTATTTTAGGTTAGAGAGGGAGGGATTAACAGGGTTCCGAGCCGCAGGAGGTCATACCAAGGACTATGTCTACATAGCGAATGTAAATAGTCTTGTTCTCCCACGGGTCGTCACTCTGAAGGTCAATTGTGTGAAGGATGTACTTCAGGAAAACATTCACAGCCACCGTGAACATGATAGCAAACTGGGCCACAAATATAGTGGAGAAAGGAAGGAGATATAGGTGTGTGTGTGTGTGTGTGTGTGTGTGTGTGTGTGTGTGTGTGTGTGTGTGTGTGTGTGCGTATGGGGGGGGGGGGGGGCAAAAGGAAAGAAGGAAGGAAGGCAGAGGAGACAACAAATACACCACACAGGGAAGGAAAGTCAAAGAGAGGAGGAAATGGATGAGGGAAGAAAGAAAATCAAAGGAGTTTGAATATCAGATGGTTATCACTGGGTCATTGGGCACCTACCTCAAGGCCAAAAACAATGTCAACTGAGGGTCCCTTGGTAGTAAGACTGACCCAGGCTCTTTGCACAAATAGGAGGTCCAATGCCGCGAGGATGAAGAGTACGGACACGACCCTCATGTGAAATAGTGCAGTGATGATTGGACTCCTCTCCATCTGGTGAGGCCAAATGCAATATCACTGAAGATTCCAGATCACACAACACCCATTTCACTACACATACACAGACTCCATACAGCCTGGCCACACCTCTACAGCCTGGTCCCTCCTCTACAGCCTGGCCACACCTCTACAGCCTGGTCCCTCCTCTACAGCCTGGCCCCTCCTCTACAGCCTGGCCCCTCCTCTACAGCCTGCCCACACCTCTAAAGCCTGGCCATACCTCTACAGCCTGGCCCCTCCTCTACAGCCTGCCCACACCTCTAAAGCCTGGCCACACCTCTACAGCCTGGCCACACCTCTACAGCCTGGCCCCTCCTCTACAGCCTGCCCACACCTCTACAGTCTGGCCACACCTCTACAGCCTGGCCCCTCCTCTACTGCCTGGCCACACCTCTACAGCCTGGTCCCTCCTCTACTGCCTGGCCACACCTCTAAAGCCTGGCCCCTCCTTTACAGCCTGGCCACACCTCTAAAGCCTGGCCACACCTCTACAGCCTGGCCCCTCCTCTATAGCCTGGCCACACCTCTAAAGCCTGGCCCCTCCTTTACAGCCTGGCCACACCTCTAAAGCCTGGCCCCTCCTCTAAAGCCTGTACCCACTCTTCTACTAACTCTGATATTTGATCACAACATGCAGCTGCTGCTCCCCATAGGTTTTTGTGGCAGCACTGCTGCTCCCCACAGGCTTTAGTGGCAGCACTGCTGCTCCCCATAGGCTTTAGTGGCAGCACTGCTGCTCCCCATAGGCTTTAGTAGCAGCACTGCAGTGTTGCAACACCACACAGTGGTCTCTGCTCGTGTGAGCACTATATGTGTAAAGACAATGACTATAATTCAGGCAAGGTTACAGAGCAATTCGGGTACCAAGCCCAAGTGGCTCAATTTCCTTTCCGCCTGGTGTTTGTGGGTACTAGTATGCGTGAGTGCAATTACATTACCAACTCACAAAATCCACTCTATCACTGGCTAGGGAATGAAAACTCTTTACGACGAAGAGCACCGTTACCACGGCTACGAACCCAACGCTGAGGTCCTGGTGAAAACCAGCCAAGAGAATGAACGTTTCCAGAACCGCAAACCACGATTTTTCTATCAATTGCTATACGAATGGAATATACAGAGTATACACTTCTTGACTTTCGCGGCATGCAGCATGAAACCAGCACCTCGACTTCCACAGCTCTCAGGGTACCAAAAAATATATTCTTCAACAACTGAGCAACCATCCATACCATCAGGAAGGCTTGGAGGTACAACACCTGCGCGACGCATTGTGCACGGGGTGAAGGTGAACAACGCAGAGGACACGGCATCGGTTCTTACCCCCATGGCTCTGTTCGAGTTCATTAAGTACACCACGGTAGGGTAGAACTGTTGTTTTTTCTCATAGGCGTTCCATACCACCGCGGTAGAAAGGGCAGTAAGTGCCCCAGTGATTACCAACATCCTCATGTTCAACTCTCTTCGACGCGAAATCGAAGTAACATACTATTGTTCTATTAGTAAACGACAGGGACGAGTTGGTTTGTGTGTTACAGCCCGATTGGGCTAACATCACGTGATCACATAAGCAAACCCACGTGGGGTATAAACCGTATAATGTCCACTAGTAGAGATCAAGAAAGATCCGCATTTCTCGCTCTTACCAGACCCCGCTTGAAGAAGCCCCCTTCACTCGCGAACACTCCACCTACTATTGAAGCTTCTTCGACGTCTCGTCAAGATCGCCCTCATCAACCTGGGTATTTCTTGGGAAAAGACGCTTTAGCGTGGTACGAAAGCGCGCGCGAGTCACAAGCCAACTCTCTGAACACTTGCGGAAGCACAGCTGGAAGAGCGCGGAAACCGTTGGAACGGTCTTACGCGGAACCCAACACCAAACCAGAGGTAGAGCAGGAGGACGACTACCTCATCGAACGAGATGCAGACCTTACTGGCGCCGACGGCAGCTGCACCAATACCACTGTGTACGACAACTACTCCTTTGACGCGGACAGTGACTTTGTTTCTGGCCTCCCCGTAATGGGTATGAAGGACGAGATACTGAAGAGCGTAAGCGAAAACAGTGTGACGATTGTTAAGGGAGAGACAGGGAGTGGGAAGAGTACGCAAGTGCCGTACTTCATTCTGGAGCAGCATGCGAGGGAGCACCGCCATTGCAACATCATCTGCACGCTTCCCAGACGCATTGCCGTCACCTCCGTGACCAAATTCGTATGCGACTCTCACGGGTGGAGGGTGGGGACCCTTGTGGGTTACCAGATAGCTATGGACAAGAACATCTCTGAAGACACTAGACTTACGTACGTTACGACTGGAGTGCTACTGCAGAGGCTGTTGGCCATGAAGAACATGAACCAGTATACACATGTTATCATTGATGAGGTGGGCAGGTGTGGTGTGGGTGTGGTGTGGGTGTGTGCAGTACACATGTTGGCCTTGATGAGGTGGGCAAGTGGGTGTGGTGTGGTGGGTAGGATGTGTCTGGCTATTGTAGTTTGAGGTTTGAGAATGTGTGTGCACTGTTGGATTGGGTCTTCATAGGTGCCTTTCTGTATTGTAAACATGCAACTAACACAACACCAATAGATACCAACTATGACATGACTGGGAGTAGGCATGTATACCATTATTTAGCATCTAGCCACGTGTTAACCGTTGCAAGAGTTGTTGACCTTTAAGCAAACTAATAACTATTTTTGACTTGAACTGTTTGAATTGAGTTTATAAGGTAAGCTGCCATATTAGAACAGGTTTTATAATGGACTGTACAAGTCAGAGTTGTTGACCTTTAAGCAAACTAATAACTATTTTTGACTTGAACTGTTTGAATTGAGTTTATAAGGTAAGCTGCCATATTAGAACAGGTTTTTTAATGGACTGTACAAGTCAAACGCATCATCGGGAGGACTTTTAACACCACCAAGTGTCACTACTGACGGATGCACATCATACCATCGTTTTAAAAGTTTTGCAGCATCTTTTGTTTTGTATATCCACTCGCACCTCTGAGGGGGGGGGGGGTTCGCGGTGAGTGCCAAATTAGAACGGGGGGGGGGGGGGGGGGGGGGGGGGTCGTAGCTTTTAAAATAGTTTCAATCGAACAGACAACCAGCAAAGCCGCCAACGTATCTGGAAGTATCCAAAGTGAAGTTCTAAGCACACAAAAAAATACATTTGCGTTCTCTGCCTGTAACTATGTCACTTTCTGTTAGTTCGAGGGGTACTGATTTTAAAAAAAGCCATGCATTGCAAGAGCTAGCAAAAGCCCTCCATACCCCCATCTTTCTATTCATAAGTCATGCAACATAGATTTTAAGCTTAAAACTTTGTTATAAGTGGTTATGCCGAAGAACTACTTCAAGTCAAAGAGAGGCTTTGTGACCTCCATTGAAAATTACCGAAGTGAGTACTAAATGAGCCATAGCTAGCCTGGTGGAAATGGGCATTGCTAAGTTATGGTTATTACACAAATCTACACATTTAAATGAATGAGTTTCAAACCCCTACCTCTTCAACAGCCTCCTGGGAATCGCTGGAATTCAGCAAAACAAAACTTGTTTACCTGTGCTTGGTTAAATTATTGTAATAAATACAAATTATTGATAGATGCGCGTATATCACAGCAGTACGTACGTGAAAACAAATTAACTACTTAGGGGCGTAGTTCGCAAAAGGGTGGTTATAGGCTGTGGTTATTCGGAAACCCCCCCCCCCCCCCCCCCCTGTTTTTATTTGACCAACCCGTTCTAATATGGCAGTTTACCTTAGTGTGATTGCAACAATAAAATAAAACCACTAAAGGATGACATCATATACTATAGCACATGACATCATATACTATAGCACATGACATCATATACTATAGCACGTGGGGTCAAGACACTCTGCCATGCCCTCAGGTACATGAGAGGGACCAGGACACAGACTTCTGTCTCCTTGTGGTGAGAAAGTTACAGAAATCCAACTCCAAGCGTGTCAAGGTAGGTGTGGTCATTACCTTCCTCTGTTGTGTTAATTAACACATAGTGCTCTTGTATTGTGACTATCTTGATCTTCTCCCTATGTACCATATAGTGCTAAATAGTGGAGGGTGAAAATTAAATTTACCTGTTACTTTACTGCAAATTTGGGTGGCTAAAATTTGATTTAGTTAAAATTTGCATAGTTCCCTCCTCCCCTCTCCCCCCCCCCCCCCCCCCCCCCCCCACCACTATTTAGTGCTATACGATATATCTATCACTAGGCAAGTATCATATGACCATGATCGCTTGGCATGTAACCTTCAAAGGTACCTTGTAAAGGCACATCAGAAGTAAACACTTAGTGGTATAGGTAGAGGATTGTCTTATTGTTTGTGAAGCTGCGAGCACCATGTTGCTGCGAGCACCATGTTGCTGCGAGCACCATGTTGCTGCGAGCACCATGTTGCTGCGAGCACCATGTTGCTGCGAGCACCATGTTGCTGCATGATACCATCTAAGGTGGGCTTTTGGATGTAATGTTTGACCTATAAAGGGTAAAGGGCTTTATGTATGACCTGTAAAGTTATGTATGACATGTAAAGGGCTTTATGTATGACATGTAAAGGGCTTCATGTATGACATGTAAAGGGCTTCATGACATGTAAAGGGCTTCATGACATGTAAAGGGCTTCATGACATGTAAAGGGCTTCATGACATGTAAAGGGCTTCATGACATGTAAAGGGCTTCATGACATGTAAAGGGCTTCATGACATGTAAAGGGCTTCATGTATGACCTATAAAGGGCTTTATGTATGACCTGTAAAGGGCTTTATGTATGACCTGTAAAGGGCTTTATGTATGACTTGTAAAGGGCTTTATGTATGACCTGTAAAGGGCTTTATGTATGACTTGTAAAGGGCTTTATTGTAAAGGGATTTATGTATGGACTTTACGTATGACCCATCCATGGTAGAAGGGGTATAGCAACCTACACAGCAACATAAGGTATGGCAGTGAAGTAGAGTTATGTACATGCATGATAGTATGGGAGGCTCTATTGTGTTACATTGTTATTTTCATCTGTCATGTGACTATTGCACATATGTCATGTGACCACCATCGCACAAAGGTTATCCTCATGTCAGCCACACTTGAGGGTGACGTGTTGGCTCCTTACTTTGGCCATTATGAGGGAGACAAGATTGTGCCTGCACCTGTGGTGGTTATCCCAGAAAAGCCTTACTCTGTTATGGAATTCTACCTTGATGATATCACACACTTAGGACAAGTATGTGTGTGTGGGGGGTGTGGGTGTGTATGTGTGTGTGTGTGTGTCTGTCTGTCTGTCTGTCTGTGTGTATGTGTGTGTCTGTGTCTGTGGGTGTGTGACATGCTTCTATCATTCTGCAGTGCAGTCCTCCAGATCTTGACTTCCCTAGGGTGACTGAGGAGACCACAAAGATGGCTTGTGCCCTTATCCATGAGTTCGACCGGATGGAGCAGAAGAACCCAAAGTGGGTGGAGCCTTTGCTACCTTCCATTGGCCTCATCACTTCCTCCTTAGTTACCGGCTGCGAGGCTTCACTAGGGGCACCGTACTCATATTTCTTCCTGGGATGCCTGAGATTGAGGAGTTGGATAGGGTCATTACACGGCAGTGTGAAAGGTTTCAGTTTCTGTGGTCTATACCTTCCCTTCCTTGATGCTCTCTCTTATGTCTCAGCCTTAATCTGACGGTCCTGCCTCTCCATTCTACCATATCTGGGGACCAGCAGCACCAGGTGTTCTTGAGGCCTGAGGAAGGGAAAAGGAAGGTGGGAGGCAGTGTGTGTGTGTGTGTGGTGTGTGTGTGTGTGTGTGTGTGTGTGTGTGTGTGTGTGTGTGTGTGTGTGTGATGTGCTTGTACCCACATATCTAGGTCATCTTGGCCACCAACATAGCCGAAAGTGCCATCACAGTATCTGATATTGTCTATGGTACACATCCTCTTTGCTGTAGGGTTTGTTTTTAGACATCTTTTGTTTCTTGTTGTGCTGTCCACGCACACATGCACACACATGCACACACACACATGCACACACACATGCACACACACATGCACACACACACACATACACACATGCACACACACACACACACATGCACACGCACACATGCACATGCACACAAACACACACACACACATGCACACATACACACACACACACACACACACACACATACAGTGATAGACTTCTGTCTGGTGAAGGAGCTCGTGTGTGACCATGGCACCAATTTCCAGTGCCTGAGGCTGAACTGGGCCTCCAAATCCTCTATGATCCAACGTCAGGGGAGAGCTGGGCGTGTGCGGGACGGGAAGTGCTATCGTCTGATCACAAGAGACTTCTACTACAACCAGACACTACAGTACAGTGTGCCAGAGATGCAGGTTAGTACCTGAGCAAGGCAGGGGGATGGGTGGGGCCTGTGTGTTAACTGTACATGTGTCTGCACAACACACGCACGCACACATGTACATATATGCACACACAACATGCACACAACATGTCTAGCGTGCTCCATTGGAGAGCGTTATTCTGCATGTCAAAAAGCTGGACCTTGGGGAACCTTGCACCATCTTGTCCCTGGCTTTGCAGCCACCCAACCTCTTTGACATACAGAGAGCTGTTATCAACCTGAAGGAGGTGAGGGTTTGGGTCCCCACCTCAGGGTGGTGGGGGGAGGGGGGGGGGAGGGGAGGGGCACAGGTGTACGTGTGATAAAGCAAGCCACTGTTCTCTTGTAAGCTTTACAGTTTTCTAATGGAACTTGCTCTTTGAATTGAAGAATGCTTGTGTAAATGAAAGAGTAATGAAATGTGCACGGGGAGGGTGTAGGTGTATTGGTGGTGGGTGTATGGGGTGTGTAGGTTTATTGATGTGTATTGTATAATCTCCTTGATGCTTTTGTTACTTAATGTTACATAATAATTAGATGTTATGAGCGACTGTTGGAGACGTTTTGAGGGGATGTGTAGATATATATTTCCTCTGCCTGGTTTACTGGCTTCTCTTTGTGGCAGATCGGTGCTCTCTCCATCGCTATGGATGGGAAGGTCAACCCATCAGATGGAGAGCTGACCTTTCTTGGTCGTGTGCTTGCAGAGCTGCCTATCAATGTATCGCTGGGGAAGCTGATCATGCTAGGACATGTGTTTGGGTACCTGGAGGAGTGTCTGGTGATAGCTGCAAGCTTGTCTGTGAAGTCGTTCTTCACAAGGCGTTATCAGGAGGAAATGTCTTCCTATAGGTTAGTACACTAGTTTATTGATCATTATTATTTAGTACACTAGTTTATTGATCATTATTATTTAGTACACTAGTTTATAGTATATTGTTGCTTTTTAGGTGTGTTTGGGGGTTGTTTGGGCCTAGAGGTGCTTACCTGTGTTCAATCAAAGCAGTGACATCTTACTGTGGCTATTTGAAACAGCCATTGCCTGTACATGCAAAGTGCGCATATGTTTCAGACAGATATAGGATATGGCTGCATCTTTAGACATTTCTATCCTCCTGAGACCCCCCCCCCCCCCCGCCTTGAGTTGCTGCACTTATTGTACCCTTCGTTTCCAGGGCCAAGGTGGGATGGTCGTATTCATCTACAAGTGACTGTATGGCATGCCTTCATGCCTATAAGGTGTGTGAGCATTAGAATCTTCCTATCGGTTGGCTCCAAAAGAAATTTTTCACTTACCTTGCCAGGATTGGTACTTTCGGAAAGATTCTGGACAGTTTAGAAATGACAGGGTCAGGTCAAAAATTGTGTGTTCATCTCTCCACCTCCTCCTCTCCTTTCTCTACAGTCTGAACTGGACTGGTGTATTCGCAACTATATAAAGAAAACTGCAATAAATGAGGTGTGGTTTATTGATGGATATAAAACAGAGAGTGTATGTATGTAATTGTGTGTTTAGGTGGCTGAGTTGGTTAAGGATCTCTCCACGCGACTTATCAGACATTTCAACATCAACACCACCAAGAAACTAGTCACAAGGTTTGTAGAGTAGTGTTGATATTGTGGAGTGGAGTTGAGAAGAGAGATACCCTCAATGCATTTAGGGCTACTTGCGAAGGTGGCACAAACCCACATGACACACTCATTCTGAAGGTATATTTGCATACACACACACACACACACACACACACACACACACACACACATGTATCCATGTACACACATGCATGTATGTGAACACCACACAATGTGATGTGTGGCGGTGTTGTCTCTATCTTTTGACAGATAGTGATGGCTGGAGCCTTTTATCCTGGGTATTTCAAGTGGGCTCCAGTTCATGATGAGATGAGCCACAGATTGCTCTCCGGTCATGACCCTACTACTACTGTAATGGTACGTGTGATTCAGTGAGGTGTCCAGACTCTAAATAGTGCCTCCCTCCCACCATCACATGCAGCTGAGTGGGCTTCCTCCTAACTCTGAGCTCTATGCAGGGGCTCTGGTCTCCTTGTTCAGTGACATCAAAGGGGGGAAATCCCTCCACTTTGAGGGATCAAAGTAAGCTATTACAAGGCTGGTGGACACTGTTAGGGGGTGTGGTCATCATCCAGCTGTGTTAGGGTGTGGTCGTCATCCAGCTGTGCTTGTGGTTTGTCCCTCTCTGCCCCTTCCTTCACACACAGGGTGTTTCTGGAGTTTGAACGTATCCACTTGTCTCAGGCCCAGTCCCAATTCAAGACCTCTGATTTTAACATTGACAATCATGTTCTGGACGCTGTGAACCTTGCTTTGAAGAAGAGGTGGGTGTTGTGGGAAGATGCTTCTGGTTTATTATTGGTGTGGTGTGTTGCTGGTAGGCAGTTTCGTAACAAGTCACTCGTCGTCTATATAAATGAGAAGGCAACCCGCGATCTGATGGCCATTGGTGAGCTGGAGAGGATTAAGGCCATCGACACACAGCCAGGAGTTAGTGTGTAAGGACAAGCACTCCCACCCCTCCTTCCCCCTCCTTCCCTCCTTCCCTCCTTCCCTCCTTCCCTCCTTCCCTCCTTCCCCCCTCCTTCCCTCCTCCTCCTTCCCCCCTCCTTTCCTCCTCCTCCCCCCCTCCTTTCCCCCTCCTCCCCCCTCCTTTCCCCCTCCTCCCCCTCCTTTCCCCCTCCTCCCCCCTCCTTTCCCCCTCCTCCCCCCTCCTTTCCCCCTCCTTTCCCCCTCCTCCCCCCTCCTTCCCTCCTCCCCCCTCCTTCCCTCCTCCCCCTCCTTCCCTCCCTACCCCCCTTCCCTGCCCTTGTGATGTGCCCTTATGTATATCCATGCAGTCAGTCTGGACCAGTACCCAGCAGAAGAGAACTAGTTCAGGTAAGCTATATGGTACTGCCTTTCGCCTTTAATATGACGTTAATGGGGCGGGGCTGTCTCCTCCCACCTCCTCATTCTACCTCTACCACCCCCTCAGGTCAAGCTACCTAGCTATGGTACGCACCAGATCACCGTAACAGAGGTTAGAAATGGAGAGGGAGGAGGGGCCAGTGATGTGGGGAGGAGGGGCCAGTGATGTGGGGGGAGGGGCCAGTGATGTGGGGAGGAGGGGCCAGTGATGTGGGGGGAGGGGCCAGTGATGTGGGGAGGAGGGGCCAGTGGTGTGGGGAGGGGCCAGTGATGTGGGGAGGAGGGGCCAGTGGGGAGGAGGGGCTAGTGATGTGGGGAGGAGGGGCCAGTGATGTGGGGGGAGGGGCCAGTGATGTGGGGGAGGAGAGGCCAGTGATGTGGGGGAGGAGGGGCCAGTGGTGTAGGGAGGTGGGGCCAGTGGTGTAGGGAGGTGGGGCCAGTGGTGTAGGGAGGTGGGGCCAGTGGTGTAGGGAGGTGGGGCCAGTGGTGTAGGGAGGTGGGGCCAGTGGTGTAGGGAGGTGGGGCCAGTGGTGTAGGGAGGTGGAGCCAGTGGTGTGGGGGAGGTGGTGGAAGGGCATGTGTACAAGTTCGTTTTGGGTACGTGTACATCATTTCTCTGGCTAGGTCATAAATGCAGGGTCCTTTTGGGCACACTTCTCGGATGCCAACACCCATGCTGACCTTGCGGAGCTGATGGAGTCCATCCGTACGAGCAGGTGCCCACCCCTCCTCCTCCCCCCTCGCAGCATGCCAGGGCAATACTGCCTGGCTCTGTACGCAGAGGACGGTATGTACTACAGGGCACGCATCAATGACATACTGACCACCCCTGATGACAGGATACAGGCCCAGGCCAGTGGCAGTGAAGTGTTGTGGCTGACCTTGTGTGTCATGTGTGGTCTCCTTTGCGCTGTAGGTGTGGTTTGTGGATTATGGGAATTCTGATGTTGTGTCTCTGGACAACCTCTGCGAACTGCCACTGGAACTGTGCAGATTACCTATGATGGTATGTTTGTGACTACCTAATATGGTATGCGTGTGATTACCTAATATGGTATATGTATAATTACCTAATATGGTATATGTATAATTATCTAATATGGTATATGTATAATTACCTAATATGGTATGTGTGTGATTACCTGTGATGATGTGTGATTTGATTGTAGAGGGTCCAAACAGGCATCACATCATGGTGGGACCTAACAGAATTGTTTTGTCATATGGGTTGTAGAATTTGGCCTATGTACGTAGAGTCTCTACAGGTACCACATACGTAGGGTCTCTGTACCACATACGTAGAGTCTCTGTACCACATATGTAGGCACATGTGTAAGTAGTATGGCATTAATATTAACACTGTCTTTTCCTGTGTGCCTTTGTCATCCAGTTTTGTATGTTCCCTATTGTCAGGCCTTTGAGTGCTACCTGAAGGGTATCAAGCCTGACCCCTCCCTCTCACCAGATGGCAAATGGACCCAAGATGCAGCACTGAGGTTGTGGGAGCTTGTGGCTCAGAAGCATCTCTATTTTGATGTAAGGGGGCCCGCACTTATGTAAGGGGGCCCCCACTTATATAAGGGGGCCCACACTTATGTAAGGGGGCCCACACTTATGTAAGGGGGCACCTTGATTTTCAGTTTTCTGCACATGATCACCTTGGTGTTAAGGGTAGCCTGTGATCACCTTGGTATTAAGGGGTGGCCTGTGATCACCTTGGTGTTAAGGGGTGGCCTGTGATCACCTTGGTGTTAAGGGGTGGCCTGTGATCACCTTGGTGTTAAGGGGTGGCCTGTGATCACCTTGGTGTTAAGGGGTGGCCTGTGATCACCTTGGTGTTAAGGGGTGGCCTGTGATCACCTTGGTGTTAAGGGGTGGCCTGTGATCACCTTGGTGTTAAGGGGTGGCCTGTGATCACCTTGGTGTTAAGGGGTGGCCTGTGATCACCTTGGTGTTAAGGGGTGGCCTGTGATCACCTTGGTGTTAAAAGGGGTGTTAAGTATTGACCTTTTGTCATAGGGAATGGAGCAGTGTGTCTTTCCCATGATGTGTACTAGTCTTGGGTGACATATTGTACTGTCTTGTAGCTGGTAACAATAATAGACCTTTGTTGTCGGATCACACAAGAGTTAGCTATTCTGATGTGCCCCCCAGGTGTACCCTGATGTGTATGTTGGCCCCCCCCCAGGTGTACCCTGATGTGTATGTTGGCCCCCCCCCCCCCCCCCAGGTGTACCCTGATGTGTATGTTGGCCCCCCCCCCCCCCAGGTGTACCCTGATGTGTATGTTGGCCCCCCAGTTGTACCCTGATGTGTATGTTGGCCCCCCCCAGGTGTACCCTGATGTGTATGTTGGCCCCCCCAGGTGTACCCTGATGTGTATGTTGGCCCCCCAGGTGTACCCTGATGTGTATGTTGGCCCCCCAGGTGTACCCTGATGTGTATGTTGGCCCCCCCAGGTATACTCAGATGTGAAGAACACTCTTCGTGGGGATCTGTATGATACGACAGGTCAGCACGACACACGCATAAACCAAGTGCTTGTGGACGAAGGTTTTGCTGTGTACTGCAATGAACCAACCATCTCTGAGGTAAGGCAGAGAGTGGGAAGGGCATGTCAGTTCTAATTGAAGCCCCACATCATCCTGTCACCCAGTTAGCCCACCAGAGGGGATGTCAACTGCGTGCCACAGCAGAGAAGCCCAAACTGAAGCAGGACCCTGTGGGTGGAGGGGGTCTGTTGACCCTCGGGAAGGAACCTATGTATACCACAGTTGTGCCTTGGAGCCAGGACCTCAGGCACATGTACACAAGCATGCAGCTCTCTGGGAAGTATCCCAAGCACATTGTGGGAAACACGGCCATCACTCCAGTAGGATATTGGGATGGGGGGAGGGGGGGTGATGTTAAATGTTGAGGTTTGAATATGTTTAATGGCAGCATTATTTTTTGTGTGTTGGGGGAGGGGGGGAGATGGTAAATGCTTCCTGCTTCCCTACTGCTGTGGGTATTTGAATAATGTGTGTTGTGGTACACATTGGGTTGGTTTCCTTCTTCTTTCATTGCATCTTGTGGGCTTCCCACTGTCCTCCATTCCTGGATGGAAACCCCCTGCATACATGATGTTATAAGTTTTCTAGTTCCAAAAGTTGACTGGTATAACACTTGTGGGTGGAGCCTAATGGTATCTCATATGAGTGCCCCTCCCCCCACCATAGCCAGGTTGCTGAGTCCTTGCGTTCATGTTTACTTTGTGTGCCAGGTCACTCTGAAGGGCCCCACAAGTCCATACGAGGTCACGTTCTACGCCATGACCTCCATCGGTTCGATGTGCCCTGTTCGTGTGGAGAGGGAGTCTGTCAATGCCATAGTGGTCAACAGCGAGCCTCAGGACGAGCACGAGAGGATGATGTTTGCGGCCAACATACAGCTCTCTGCCACCACCAACACCATCCTGGTGAGGGACGTGACCCTCATGCCCAATATTCACGGCCTCATCCACATTGTCTGCATACTCTTTGCTCCTGTGGTGGAAATGAGGTTAGCAATCACTTGGGGGGGGGGGGGGGGCGTTAAATAGAAGTGTGGTCTAGGTTTTTCTAAAATGCAAAACGGCACAAATGGAATGTCCTTCCATGCTGCATAGCTGTGAAGAGTTAAAGTGCATGGGTGGATCATGTTTTATTATTGCCAGCTAAATGATCAGGGAAGGGGCTTCTCTTACTGCAGGACGGATGAGCTGAGAAGGCAGTACACGGGTGCCCTGTGTGGTCTGGGGTTTGACCCGGGCACGGGAGAATCCTTGTACCCAGACCATGATATTGAGCTTACATTTGACACACTGTTTACACAACAAGACTTGAAACTGGTTAGCAAAAGTGCTTTAGTGTGGGGGGCAGTCACACACACACACACACACACACACACACACACACACACAGATAAATGGAATTCGAAGAGCAATTTGTTTAGCTATCGGCAGCGAGGTTGTTTCACAGTGGGGGGAGACAGCCACAAAGCAGATACAGGAAAAGGCCAGAGAGCTCTTAAGAGAGTGGGTACATAGGGCATACGCGTGAAACAGCTTGACATTGTCCTTGCACACCAACGTACACCCACATGCACACACATTCATGCACACGTTGCTAGAGTGCTTCTCAAGCCACGGGAATCTGTGACAAAGCGCAGTTACCACTGTCATGGTTGGAATCAGGTGTCCCCCGAACACATTCTCATTTCGGAGGAGGAGCAGGAGGGGGCCCCCCTCCCACTGTACCCCATGCACAACGGCATAGCCATTTCTGAGCAGATGCTTGATAAACACAAGTCTGCCAGGGTGATGTACCTTCAAGTAAAGATGAAGGAACTGCGACGACTGGCATCTCTGTATGTGTGTGTGTGTGTGTGCATGTGTGTGTGCATGTGTGTGTACATGTGTGTGTGCATGTGTGTGTGCACGTGATGTACCTGCAAATGATATGTGTGTGCACGTGATGTGTGTGCATGTGATATATTCTTCCCACTCTCGTTACATACCAGATCAAAGACACCTAACGACCATCTTTTATGTGAACTGTGCAACATTAAGTGTCGCACTCCCCAGGAGCTGCTCATGCACCTGCAGGAGAAGCTGCACACAGTCAAGGAAGCAGAACTGTATGTTGATGACCCTGTTTGACACGCCCCTTTGATGTACATGCTGTGCTTTTTGTTTTATTCCATATTTATCCATGTTTATTAGTCCAGGGGCACTGTCAGTTATCAATGAAACGCAAACAAACAAACAAACAAACAAAAGAAAGAAAGAAAAAAAAGAAAAAAAAAAAAAGGCCATTTTCCGTTCAGGTACTATTTATGCTTGCCGGTAGCACGTTGTCCGCACATGTACATGGTAAACACTCAGGATGTGATCTAACCGCGTTGGACGAAACCATACGATGTTAATTAAATCATCGGTTCTTAAGAAGCTAGGCTTGTAAAATTGGGTTTATTGTCTTGCCCTGAGCTTGCCCATATTAGTTAGCGCCGAGTTCGAAGTTCATAGGGATGTGCGGAATATGGGCCGCGTTTGGCGATAAGCCGTGTCCTGACGCGCACTGCTGGCTTAAAAAGATGAGCGGACGAGGGCCCGAAGAGAGCGTTCTCAAGCAAGTATCCGGAGGGGTACTTGGGTTTGCGAGGTTGGCCATCAATGGGTTGAATCATGGAGGAATGCAACCAATGGAAAGCGGGAGTCTGCAGTGGGTGTGTAACGGAGAAATATACAACTGGCGAGAATTGGCAGCACGATACGGTCTAGTGAACAGGAGTGGCTCGGACTGCGAAATTCTGGGCAGCCTGTGGGAGCATATGGATAAAAACGGGATTCCGTATTTTCGAGCTCTGGACGGAGTCTTTGCGATGCTGCTCGTTGATTCTACAAACAACACTGTAGTCGCAGCACGAGACCCGTATGGCGTTCGTCCACTTTACGTGGGTCACAAGACTAAGAAGCCTGCCTCGGAACTGCATAACAACACCGTTGAAGTTGACAACGAGTACTTAATGTTTTCTAGTGAAACGAAAGGACTGCTGCCGTTTTGTGACGTAGTGGAGCCATTTCCTCCAGGATGCTATGCAGTATATGACCTTAAACAGCGAAAACGTATCTCATTAGAGCCTTTTCACACAGTTCCTTGGCTCAAAGTTCCCTTCTTTGCTCCAGACTTTCCTGGCATGCCAGAGAATGTAGCACTTGAACGCACTTGTGCAGCTGTCTCGCATGCGCTCGAGGCGGCCGTTAGAAAGCGAATGATGATGGAACGTCCGGTGGCCGCGCTTCTTAGTGGTGGTGTGGACAGCAGTCTGATCGCCGCCCTAGTACAGAAGCAGCTCGTGGAGGCTAAATTGCCGCCACTCAAGACCTTCAGCATTGGGTTCGAAGGAAGCGCTGACCTTGCCTACGCCCGCGTAGTGGCTAGTTTCATAGGCAGCGACCACAGCGAGATAGTAATGACCCCGGATGATTTCTGGCGGGCTGTGCCTGACGTCATACGCGATATTGAGAGCTATGACATCACCACCGTTCGAGCGTCCGTTGGAAATTGGCTCGTTTCTCGTGAGATAAGTAGGCGGACCGACTGCAAGGTGGTCTTCAATGGCGACGGAAGCGACGAGGTGAATGGTTCGTATTTGTATTTTTACAATGCTCCGTCCGACGAAGCGTTTGAATCTGAAGTGGAGCGTCTCCTTCGCGACATCCACTTTTTCGACGTGCTGCGGAGCGACCGTAGCATTAGTAGCCACGGCCTGGAGGCCCGGACGCCATTTCTTGACAAACAGTTCGTGGCGCTTATGCGAAGCATTGCAACGCAATGGCGTCGCCCTATCAAAGGCGAACGCTGCGAGAAATGGATCCTGAGAAAGGCTTTTGAAGGGACACAATTACTTCCAGATAGTGTGTTGTGGCGTCGCAAAGAGGCATTCAGTGATGGCGTGAGTGGTGCAGCGAAAAGCTGGTACCAGGAGTGCAAAGATCGTGCAGCTGCCACCGTACCCGCGGAGTGGGCGGAGCAAGCAGTGTCGATAAATCATCTGCGTCCCAGCACATCGGAGGCGTGGTACTATCGTTCCGTCTACAGGGAGAATTATGGCTGTGCCGGGGAGAGAGCAGCTGTTCCGTACCACTGGATGCCCAGATGGGCTGAAGGGGTCACAGATCCAAGTGCACGGACTTTGTCGATATATTAGTCAATATACATGTATTGTATTAATATTGATTCTATTATGGTAACTCACAAATGATTTTTATGCAAGACATGTCTGATCCAGATAAGCAATACATTAAGGCACTTAAAAAATGGGTGTGGTGGATACTTTGCATTCAGTACCAATTACTGAAATGTTAGCTATCCATCTATATCCAGAAAGTAAAAGTAAAAGTACTTGGTGTCGGTGGTGGTGCGCTCCTCATGTTAGAGAACCGTTCCGTAAGGTTATTAATCTATGGTTGAATTTACCTTTTTGCGCTTTATAGCAGTTACTCAGTTTCGCATCCTTCCTCACAATGGAATCTTATTATATTTGCATGAAAGTCTCTCCGAAAACTAATCACCTCCCGGTAGAGGGGTTATCATTCACTTACATCAGAAACGTATATCTGCTCTCATATAGACGTGTGAAAACATCATTTCCTTTCTTTTTTCTTTTTTTATATCAAGTTTAAAAGTATGACAAACGCGTGTACATTTTGAGCTAGAAGGGAACGGCGACATCAAGCTACTACTCTAGTCGTCATTCTACAGATGATGAGTGCAATCATCTATTGACTGCATGGTCTGTTTTGGCCGCCCAGTATCCCCGTGTTACTAGTACTGGATTGATACATCAAAACCGATAGTCAAACCCCGATCCCTTAGATAAGGGAGAATTTGACATGCATACCGCGGTATAGTTGATATGACGCAATGTTGTCCGCGGGGTACCGGGTGCATTGATAAGTGCATTACACCGGCGCGTCCTGCAACGAGGTGCGTCTGGCTAGCGAGACTGCATGTACATGTAACTGATGTGTGCGCGTAGTCTGCGTTACGTTGCTGCATGATGTGATTATTTACATACAGCGGGGGCGTATGCTTATTTAGTTAGGGGGGTTCCCCCTGAACTTGAATGCCATATGTCTACACTACAGTGCAGTCACACCCAAATATGTTCGGTACCCGTTGGGTGTGTAGTTAATACAGCTTCAAATACCTTACGTGTATTTCGGTTCATCAATATAGAAAACTCTTTAATTTTCACAAAACGAACACATTAACCGCACCTTTTAAAACCCCAGGGCCTTTCTTTTCAAGATGGAGCCCACCATTTCTCTTCCAGGAGAAGGAGGTAAGTACCCAGGGGATTCGGGGTCACTTGAAGTGTCTTCCCCTCCAAGTGCAGAAGCCAGCTGTGCACCTGGACGAGTTCCACACCAAACTACATCTGAGTCACCAGACTCTTTGCCCTCACTATTGTCATCCTTGTCCTGTGTCAGGTCAATAAACACAATTGGCTTGGTAGTGCCAATATGGTCCACCAATGATGGGCGGACTTCGGAATCAGTAGCAAGAGGTGGGTGGAGTTGTAGATGCTGTACTGCAGCAAGATCAGCAGTGTCATCACAGACACAAGATGGCAGGACAGGGCAGGCTGGCATCCCTCTGCCACCAGGGCAGCTTAGCCTGGACCTCTTTGCATGTGGCTCAAGGTCTCTGCTGTCATGGGACAGCTCAGCAGAGCTGTGCCTTCTCTGGTGATGGTGAGGCTGTTCCAGTATTACCTCCTCATTCTCCGCACAAGATGACAAAGAGTGCTTCCTTATTCCATTGGTACTGAGGGCCATGTCCCTTGCTAAACCAGTAAATGTGGTATCAGTAACAGGCTCACCAAAACCTTTGAAGGTATCATCATCAAGTATAACAGGTTTGCTTAAGCTTCCATCGGGATGATCTCGTTTGACCGGCTTGCCTGTGTCTGTAGCTTTGAAGCCTGTATCATTAGCAGCCACAGGATCCTTGTGCTCTGGCTCCTGGGAGGAAGGAGGGGAGGAGTCACACGATAGGTAGAGGTCGATGGGCGTCTGCTCCAGACTGCCTATGGTACCACCAGTACAGACTGACTCCAAACCTCCAACAGACGAAGGAGAGTTTTCTTCACCTCTGTCAGTTAGCATTGAAGGCAAGGCTAATGGTGGGGAGATGCTCTCCTCCTGCCCCTTCACCACAGGACTGTCTCCTCCTCCCCCTCCCAGCCACTCTGGATCACTTTCACTGGAACAATCCTCTTCATCTCCCCTTCTACAATCCACACCCATGACAGGCTCTCCCCTTCTACAATCCACACCCATGACAGGCTCTCCCCTTCTACAATCCACACCCATGACAGGCTCTCCCCTTCTACAATCCACACCCATGACAGGCTCTCCCCTTCTACAATCCACACCCATGACAGGCTCGTGGTTACTCATTGCACGCAGAGAGTGTTGCATCACTGGTCCAGACAGGTATACCTTCAATCTGAAAGCGTACTGATTTCCTAACATATGAAACTGAAAGCTCAATTTCCTATACCTTGCATGAGCTTCAGTGAGTGCTGAATCCCCTGTGGGTACCACACACGGCACTATCTCCTTGGGCCTGATGTAACCTACAAAGTTACAGATCTCACTGAAGCTGGAGTGCATGGAATGCATAACTCGATACATGTTCTGCTCTGGAAGGAAAGTGTACCTGAGGGTGTGGTGATGTGAAGGTGTGGTGATGTGAAGGGGTGATGTGGTGTGAAGGGGTGGTGATGTGAAGGTGTGATGTGGTGTGGTGATGTGAAGGTGTGGTGATGTGAAGGTGTGGTGATGTGAAGGGGTGATGTGGTGTGAAGGGGTGGTGATGTGAAGGTGTGATGTGGTGTGAAGGGGTGGTGATGTGAAGGTGTGATGTGGTGTGGTGATGTGGTGTGGTGATGTGAAGGTGTGATGTGGTGTGGTGATGTGGTGTGGTGATGTGAAGGTGTGGTGATGTAAAGGGTGAAAGGTGTGGTGGTAAATATTGCAGTGGTGGTGTGTATGTTAATGGGTGTGGTTAGTCGCATGGAGGGTGTGATGTTGGGAGGGTGTGATGTTGGGAGGGTGTGATGTTGGGAGGGTGTGATGTTGGGAGGGTGTGATGTTGGGAGGGTGTGATGATAGTGTAAGTGCAAGTAATGTCACAGCAGACTACATACACATCAGTACAGGAGCCAGTTGTCTTGTTAGAGTTGAGGAACCATTGCGTGGATGGCTTGATGGTCAGCACTTGGAAGGGGCGTCCATTGGCACACTTTGCACCACAGGGGAGCCCGCCCCCGTGCCCTTGGCCACGCCCCTTCTGTCCACGCCCCTTCTGGAGACAAAACATATCACAGATGTGTGTATAGACAAATAAATATGACCACACACATACTATCACACACACACACATGCACGTACACACACACACACACACATGCATGTACACACACACACACATGCACGTACACACACACACACATGCATGTACGCACACACACACACACACACACACACACACACACACACCTGGTAACTGCAGCAGTGTACTCTGGTGGATTGCCCATCAATAGTCAGACACTCATGAACAGCTGGTATTTCACTGTACACAGTGTGTCTCCAACTTCCTATGTGCACCTGCAGAGAAGTACACAGTGCAGAGGGTTCCCAGACCAAGGGAGTAAACAGTGCAGAGGGTTCCCAGGCCAAGAGAGTACACAGTACAAAGGGTTCCCAGACCAACAGAGGGGCAAACCTTTGTGCAAAGTTTCTGGGAGATGCCCATGAAGACATGCTCATACCCAAACATGGAACATTGCAGGAGAACTGCATTTTGTGGACTTCGAGCAAGCCAGCTGGAGCAAGAGAGATGGGAGTGGTCGTTATGGCATTACATGAAGCTTGCACCCTTATGACACCATCCCTTTAGAAGGACAAGTGGGCAGCCATAATGGAGGGAACGAGGGAGGAGAGAGAGAGGGAGGATAGGGGAAGGAGAGGGGAAGGGAGGAGAGGGAAGGAGAGGGAGGGGAGAGAGGTGGGATAACATTCTTAAGGCAGTACAGGGCACTACTTACTCAGAGGCAAAAGACAGGATGTATTGTCGTGAAGTTTCCTGTCAGGGGAGGTGCCTCACATCATGTGGTACGTCTTTTGTGTACTTACTCTGTCTGGGATGTCTGTGGCCATAGGGGAACAAAAGGTTGTGTCCAGGTACAGTGTGCTTATGTCCAACAATCTGTGTGCAAACTACAGTGAATAATAATATGTGTATGTGTGTGTGTATGTGTGTGTGTGCTAGAGTGACTAAAATGTTACGTTTGGCAATATGCAGTCTGTGTTTGGTTATACTAAGAATAGGAGTTATTAGGTTGCCAATAAGATATATACATTTCTGATGTTTGAACACAGTGAATTTAGCTCCCTCCCAGATGTGATTGGTTGTATAGCATGTGACTGGGCCACGTGGTTGGGGTTTAAAAGGATGGTACCTTAGTATGAGTGTTCATTCTAAGCTTGTGACAGTGTGAATGAGCTGCAAACTTTTCTTGTTGTGTGTCTGTTTTTTTTTTGGTGGTGTTTTGTCTGCCTTGGTTAGACCTTGAAGTCTGGTGGCTGGAACTATGAACTAATTGTGTGACTGTTGTACCCATGTGCAGAGTGACTGTTGTACCTGTGTGCAGAGTGACTGTTGTACCTGTGTGCAGAGTGACTGTTGGGTTATTTTCCTGCTTTGAGGTTTTTCCTCCCAATATGGGTTTTTCCTCACTGCAGGGTTTTTTTCATGAGGGGGTGTGCCCCTCTAAATCAATTTTTTGTTTGTGGCCATGCTCTAAGTGTTGTGTAGGTGGTGTGGTGTGGTGTGGTGTGGTGTAGGTGGTGTGGTGTAGTGCAGGTGGTGTGGTGTGGTGTAGGTGGTGTGATGTGGTGTATAGGTGTTGTGGTATGGTGTGGTGTTGTGTAGGTGGTGTGGTGTTGTGTTTTGTAACGCTATCAAGCGTTACAAAACACATAACAAAAAAGGAAGATATTAGGGTCTAAGGGGTTTAGGGTTTAGGGTTTAGGGTCGCGCGAATCACGCTAGGCATACAACTTTCCACCCAGTGAACAAATCCGGTGTCAAATTACACCTCAGGTGCTATCTGAACTCTCTACATTTGAAAAAAACATGCCGAATTTTTAAAAATTTGATTTGTGGACGAGACATACTGCAAGCTTCGTGCGCCACATTAATCAATCCTATACAGGGGGCATGTGGGTGGGAGGTGTGCATAATGTGCATACCGATGTACTATGCACACAGACCACATGCACACTGACCACATGCACACAGACCACATGCACACAGACCACATGCACACAGACCACATGCACACAGACCACATGCACACAGACCACATGCACACAGACCACATGCACACAGACCACATGCACACAGACCACATGCAGACATCTGCTCACTTTCCGCCTGGATGCAAAGATTGTATCCTCTTAGTTTCATCAGCAGTAAGACGAAAATCTCCTGCAAATTTTTTTTTGTATCATGCACACGTACCAATGTCCAATCATTAAAACACACTAAAGAAACACTAGGAGAATTAAAGATGGCTGCCAGCATTTGAGGTGGTAATCCCACACATCTGATCAGCTAAGTACCCTATTGGTACTAGCCTAAAAGTTTGGTGAAAAATGATGATATTATTTTAGACAATAATGATGAAGCCATTCTATTCTAAACAGGTCCAAGTTGCCCCAAAATTTAATAATTCAGAGGGTGGTAGTTAATAAACGATACAGCATGGGGTATGCATATATTAAGTGATTTTGCATTTTTTTTTAAATACAGGAGAATATATATGGGAAGTGGTGTTAGAATATGAAATTTAGGCAGTACAAATTTGCCTAGAATGACCCTTTCCAATCACATGCAACGTACCAATGTCCAATCACATGCAACGTACCAATGTCCAATCACATGCAACGTACCAATGTCCAATCACATGCAACGTACCAGTGTAGAGGGCACATGCACACGTACCAGTGTAGAGGGCACATGCACACGTACCAGTGTAGAGGGCACATGCACACGTACCAGTGTAGAGGGCACATGCACACGTACCAGTGTAGAGGGCAGTACCATTGCTCCCTTCAAACAGAAACCTGAAACATTTAGAGGGTATCATGTCGCACACATTCCCCATGTGCCAATCAGTCTTACATGGCTGACCCAGGGCAATGTCCCGCTGGCAGCAGCGTCACTGTCAAGCTCAGTGCCTGTAGAGAAAGGCCAGGATTATCAAGAAGGACATCTTTTTTTTTTTTTTTTTTTTTTTCTTCATATGTACCGGTGCATTTGAAGCTGGTTCCAATTTCATACACACAGGCTCTTCCATCGGTAAGGCCTTCTGTGAAGGAGCACGGATCAACAAGTTTTTTTCGGAGGGGGGGGGGGGGGGGGGGGGGGGGGTAACGCCTACCAAAAACGGAACAAGGTCGCGGAACTCCGTATAATGAAGTAGCAAGGCTCGGGTTACCTCGGAGCAGTAGAGAAAAGTGCCGCTGAAAACGGGATCGTCACACTTTGCCGACATCAAGTGCTGTCTACTCACCGCCTGCGCAGTACATCCAACAGAGCCCGGGAGCCCAACCCCGTCATGTGGTCTAACGTCAGCAGCAGCAGCAGCGGCAGGGATAAATCATTGTGTAC
Source organism: Spongilla lacustris (assembly GCA_949361645.1). NCBI lineage: Eukaryota > Metazoa > Porifera > Demospongiae > Spongillida > Spongillidae > Spongilla > Spongilla lacustris. The sequence continues at coordinate 901,146 of OX442432.1, read as the reverse complement.
ACGTACTAGTATTATTGCCGTGTGGACACTACCTTTGTGGCAATGCGAGAGAAAGAAAACCCGCCCTCTTTCGCAGTTGACCGGAATGTAGTGGTCCACCACCACACCTGGGTATTCCGCAATACTCCCGCGGAATACACTCATCGACCAAGCCAGGTGCTGAAAAGGGGTTAAAATTAAATGATGAGTCTTGAATTAAGTGTGTCTTGATAGCAATAAACACTCCCACGGCACCAACCAGAGCTCTCTGGCTATGCTTGTTTAGCCTCAAGCAGGGTGGCTACGTCCCATAAACAAGATGAGATTACCGGTAGCTTTAAAAATAAAAATAAAAATCAATGTTTCAAAATAGAGCCCACCGCCTCTCTTTAGGGTAAAAAATGTAATACTGGCCCCTTCAGTTATAAAGAATGTTATTTTGATTACCATATGCTTTTATAAAACCCAACAATCTCCACAGCTGACAAGTGATTAGTAGTTGCTGTAATGGGTTAAAATTAAAATACATTAATGCATGAATCATGGATGAAAGAGTGAAAGGTTGCTGTTTAAACATGTGAAGAAGAACCATCTTGATATTAGGCTGTTTGCTTGAATCGCTCCATTGCCAGCTGAGGGTTAAACATCATCTCCTCTGCCTGCACCACACAGAGATAAACACATAGCAATGGCAATATGTAGACACCTCCCCTCCTGTACCCTCCACACCTCCCCTCCTGTACCCTCCCCTGCTGTACCCCCTCCACACCTCCCCTCCTGTACCCTCCACACCTCCCTCCTGTACCCTCCACACCTCCCCTCCTTACCTCACTGAAGTCCACCTGGTAAAAATCAGCAATGATACGAATGAGGCATTCGGGAAAGATCACACTCATAACATAGCCAAAGTACTGTGTGTGTGTGTGTGTTGTGTGTGTGTGTGTGTGTGTGTGTGTGTGTGTGTGTGTGTGTGTGTGTGTGTGTGTGTGTGTGTGTGTGTATGTAGGTGTGTGTACATGCACAAGTGATTCAATGGTTGGTTCAACAACTGGGCATCCTAATGAGAGCTCTGCAAACCTTCATGTCCTTGGCACAGAAAATGGCCATCAATGCTTTCCCTATCACCTGTATCTGATCATGAGTGAAGAGCCGCAGGTCAATCTGGTGGTGCAAAGCAGCTAGGGGGAAGAGGTGAAGGGTACATGGGAGGTAGTGGGGATGAGATGGGAGAAAATTATTATGTGTGCCAAGAGGGAGTAGGGAAGGTATGTGCGTGCGGAGAGGGAGTAGGGAAGATGTGTACATGTGTGTGGAGAGGGAGTAGGGAAAATGTAGGGAAGGTGTGTATGTGTAGGGAGCAGGAACAGTTATGAATAATATGCAAAAGGTGGTTTGACATTTCTGACCTCGCTTTTTAATTCCAGCCAAGAAGTCATTATGCCTTCGTGAGTACTCCTTGCCCTGGAAGAGCAGCACTATCAAAGGTTTGTTAGCCTTCATCCACCTCATCAAATGTACTCTTGTAAGTTGAGACAACGAGCTGAAGCAGTGGCAGACAACAAAGTGATGATGCCTGACTGTCTTCCCCATAACACTAACCTTTTCCCCGCAAACAGCTTCTTAGGGTCCACCTCCACATTGCGCTTTCTTCCCTTCTTAGGCTTTGCTGCTGCCTCCTCCTCCCCATCTTCAATATCACTGATAACTGCACAACAGCACAAATTGAAGTTGTACTCCTTTTAATGCACATTTAATTTTTAAAAAGTGAAATGAAACAAATACTAAATTAACTAGATATACCAGTGATTAACTAAATATACCGGTAATTAACTAGATATTCTTTATTTCAGTGGAACCTAACAATCAGTTGTCATGACAATAACATTACTAAAAAGACCGTTTATCTATTAACCCAAGGTGATGCAATGTCAGTCTCTATTTGGTTATGGTTGCCATAAGCTACATTCATGTTACAAAGGTGGAAGCACGTAACTAACAGAACTGAAAGTGTGTCGTAACGACCACACATTTAGACATACATGCAGCTTAGTGGGCGGGGCTCACCACATATATCTGGGACCACACTGACTTCGGTATCCACCTGCTGGGAGAGGTACCCTTGTAGGTCTTCATCGTGATCATTGTGGAGATGGGACACCAGCACCTGCATAGGGGTGAGCTCGGTAGTGCCAGCTGCACGCTTGGTAGGCAATAACGGCGTGGTGCTGAAGATACTTTCACTTTCGACTTGAGACGTGCCGACAGAAGCTTTGTCATCTTGAGACATGCCTGTGGAAAGCTTGTCCTCAGAGCCATGGCAGCTCTCTGGTAGCGAGCTCACTACTGTGTCCTCAGAGCCATGGCAGCTCTCTGGTAGCGAGCTCACTACTGTGTCCTCAGAGCCATGGCAGCTCTCTGGTAGCGAGCTCACTACTGTGTCCTGACTGGCTGCTTTACCAGAATCCAAACTGGTGTCCTTGCCTAAGAGCATTTCTGCCGGCTTTGTTTGTTTAGGTGGGGTCTGTGGTAGTTCTACTTCGGTAGGGCTAGGTTCCACAACTGAATTAGGTACTCGTCTGCTCCTGAGTCCATATCGAGTACTAGCAGGCGTGACATATGAAACACAGCTTTTCTCTTTCAACTGATGACTGCCACTTTTCCCATTCAGTGCTTTTTCTTTTTCCACCTCTCCAGCCTCTGTTTCTTTCTTTCCCTCCACCATTCCTGTCCCTTCCATCTCTTCACTCGGTTCTTCCTCCCCCTTCCCACCCTCCTCTGGTCCCCCTTCCACTTCTTCTCCTTCCTCCTTTTCCTTTTTAGTGTGCTGTTTTGTAAATGGAAGGATTGTGTTCTTTGTACCCGCCAGCTGGTCCACCACACCTAATGATCTGTGCAACATAGTTTCAAAGGGGGGGGGGGGGGGGGGGGGGGTATATGACTTATTTCCCTCCTCCCCACACCATCCAAAACACAGGTAACATGTACTTCACACAGGAATATTAACCTGGGCTTCTTCACAGTGCCCGTCTGCTGTCCTTTCTTCCTCTTTGCTGCAGCCTTCTTCCCTGCTGATGACTTGTCGCCATCACAACCTGGCTGAGCCCCTCCCACTACTTCTGTTGCTGGGTGTGGCTGGGTGCTGACCTCCAAGTTCTTCATTATCTTTTTGACAAGATGCAATTCAGCACTGCCTTGTCACCCATATCGCGCTCACCTTGAACACACCTAGCGGTGAATCTGCTTCATAGCAGTCCACATAGGCACATATGGCGCACTTATGCATGCGAAGCAGCTGAAATCCTCCTCCTTATGAGGTGAGCGTTGAGTGGGGTCAAAGGCGGCAAATGGTCAAGTCAAACCTCTGGTGGAGTGCTCTACAAATGGAAGAACTCTTCGTCCATGCTCAGAGATGAATGCCACTGTTGGTGCTACTGCATCAGGACTGTACGACTGCCCAATATGGTCATAAAAACACAAATAAATAAATGCAAATGATGTACCTTTGATGGGACTAGTATGTGGAATGGAAACGATGCCGCATCTTTGAATACAAATAATATCCTGGTGTTCTCGCCTGAGGAATTAAGTTTTGCCATCTTTCTCAATTAAGTACCAGTACTAGCAAGCGAGTAACTTACCTCTCCTCAGTTGGTGCTGCGGCTTCTTATCTCCCTCAAGTTCCTCCACAGGCGTACTTTGTAATACCTCCTGAGCAACGCCCACCAATTCCTGCTCGTTACGTTGGTTTGCGATACACGTACGTATACAGCGTCCATATTTAATTACTCGTACTTCCTTATACATGTAATGTCATTTGGGCAAACCTTTAGGTGCACGTCCTCAAACCAGGCGTAAGGTGAAGCACCAGCATATCCTTCCAGCGGTTGGATGCATGCATACAATGTAACCACAGTGTCCTTGTCCCACTGGACCGAGCACGTGCCAACTTGTTAATACGGTATCGGTCCAAACGCAGTACTTACTTTGAGAAGTAGCGTTATAGTAGTCGTCTCTTGCGCAGCGGATTGCACGGACACTGAAGAGGCCTTTGCCTTCGGCTTGTTTTCTTTGTTCATATCTGCCTAGGGTGAAAGTTCCCGCCAATATTGACCGCGTCACTTAATATAGAAAAAAATGTCCGTGCCAGTTAACAAGACCGAACGCCTCTCGGAAGCTAGAGAGGCTATGAAAGGTGAGTGAAAAAAAAAAACGACACGCTTCGTGTAAAAAGAATTGCTGTTTGTGGCAGCTGTAAAGGAAATTTCGCAATTGCTTAACACTGGACTGGACGATGATACGCTTAAAGTATGTGTGCAGCTGTTGGAGGCTGGTGTCAATCCCGAAGCACTAGCAGCCGTTGTACGGGAATTGAGAAGAGAAACAGCGTCTCTTGCAGAAGTGCGTAAGAGCCACTAACTGTTGTTTAGATCATGATCACCTTTGCGTCTTCCTACTTCAACAGTCTGAGGCCAAGCAGCACTGAACCACTTCCCAACACGAGGACATTTAAAAAAATTAGTCTGACAGCATGACAGCATATTATGAACAAGCAGCAAATCTATGCAAAAGCGGGTTGGTTGGACTCAGCCTGTCATTTGTTCCAATGCACGCAGCTGTTTTGTGACTTGGCGGTTCATAATAGCAGCCTTCTTATCAGCGGCATCCTATTATGTAGGGGGGGGCAGAGGGAGAAGAGATACGTATCTACTCCCTCTCAACATGCGCACACACACACACACACACACACACACACACCTTTATCTTCCAAGCCATCTGGATGTCTCTCCTGTGGGTCATGAAGGCTGTAGCTTTGCACCTTGCACCAGATCCTACTCTGCCTGTCCGTCCAACCCGATGAAGGTAGTCAGCAATAGTGTTAGGGAAGTCGAACATAACCACATGTGTAACCTGTGTGCAGGGACCACATGTTGGAGATGAGGCTAATAACCACTGTTTGAGTCATATAATTATATAAAAGTATTTATACTAACTAGAATTAGATAAAATTAATAACCACTGTTTGAGTCATATTAAAAGTACTTATACTAACTAGAATTAGATAAAGATTAATAACCACTGTTTTACTAATTTCATTAGAATTGGGTTTTTTATTATATTCACTGTTTACTAGAATTAGTACAAGGGATATTAATTCAATATGGGGATCAAGGGAAGAAAGCAACTTATTTTTTTAATCTTAGATTTTGCTGGTGAAAACCCTCAAGCAATGGAAGGCTTTAAAATAGCATATTAGCTCAACCCTTCCTAGATGATGACCAACTCAGCCGAGTACTAGTGTGCTATTTAGGTAGCTTGCCTTAGGCAGGTCTATTCCCCTGGAGGCAATGTCCGTACAAAGCAACACTCTGGTCTGGCCTGCACTGAAGTTCTTCAACAAGTCCTTTCTGTCCTGTGTGTGTGTGTGTGTGTGTGTGTGTGTGTGTGTGTGTGTGTGTGTGTGTGTGTGTGTATGTGTGTATGTGTGTATGTATGTATGTATGTATGTGTGCAGTTTGAGACGTAACATGCAGCCACCACTAACCGCAGGGCTGAAACCAGCATGGAGCTTTACTACCGGAACACCACCAGATTCTAAATAGTGAGCAGTCCAGTCGCAGCTGGGTACAGTGTTGCAGAACACAATGAACACATCTGTTGGGTGCTCCTTTATCAATGACAGCAGCTTCTCTGCATTAGGCAGCAGTGCACTCTCAAGCTTAGTTCAACCAACACACCATCTTACCTGATTTTTCGTCCTGCCTAACTTTGACAAACTTCTGTTCAATGTGTGGCAGAATCTGATGCAGCCCTTTGCTGGATACCTTCTTAAGATTCTACACATTTTGTAATAAAATTGATTGCTGAATTTCATTTCTAAATGGCCACTTACAGGAACAAGAGCAGTTATCTTCTTCAACATCCTTCCTGACAGTGTAGCTCCAACTACTGTCACCTGAGCCCCCTCACCCAATGCAGGAGGAGGATCTGGCTTCTTGTCACGCACCTGGAGGGGATGGAGAAGGGAAGGGGTTTGCGGCTTGGTATGGACACCTGTCATGTGGGGTTTGGGAGGGAGGGGTGGGCTGTACAGCCATATCTCTCACTCTTATGCCTTTAATGATGCTTGTGGCAGCCTCTTCAAATGAAGAATCAAACAGTGTGTCTGCCTCATCAATAACAAGATGACTGAGGTCAGACAAATGAATCCGCTCTGAACAGAAGACCAGCAGATTCAACATCACAAGAAGTTCAGTAATAAATGAGTTGGCACCTTCAAGTCTATATCTGAGGAGGGACTCTGGTGTGGCTACTGCAATGTCCACTGGCGTCTCTAGTGCATCTTTTATATACTTCTGCATTGTACGAAGGGAAACACATGCCTTTAAGGCTCCTACTCTACCCTTACGCACTCACCCTCTTCACACCTCCTGTTAACCCCACTGCTCTGCATCTTGCCACGTGGCATAGTGACTTAATAACTGACTTAGAATGAATGGCCAAGCAATTAATATACATATATATATTTAAAGTGTGTACAACAAATTTCTCTCACCAGGACTTGAGCGGCAAGGTCACGAGAGGGTAAGATGATGAGAGCCCTTGGCCTCTTCAGCCTGGCCATCACCCCATGGTGTTCCTCCTCATCCTTCAAACGGCTTATCAGGGGCGCGAGATAGGTCAGCGTCTTTCCCGACCCTGCAACATAAGAATGGGGGTTCTCAAATGTGCAGGACTGTGTGGTAAGTACCAGTCTCTGCGGCGCATAGTGTGTTCCTGCCTCTTAAAATCTTCGGGATTGCTAGCATCTTGGGATACCGCGTGCCGTTAACAGTGTAACATGAATACGCTAGGCCTATTTAACTCACCTGCACCACTGTAGGCTTCTCCACCCCGATGCTCTTCAGGGCTTCTATGATATCATCCCTCAGCCGAAGGTCTTTGAACGTCTCGGGAGCCTTGACATCTAACGCTGGGTGCTATATAAAGGAATATTATACTTTCACCACACGTGTAGGCACATATTATAGCGACCTTTGAAGAAGCTTTAATTATAATATTTTCCACCCTTCTCAAAGGCCTGTTCTGAAGGCTCTTCTCTTCCGCTGCAAATGGAGACGCCCGCCTGGAGAGTACTACAGTTCTACACGGTGAATAGAACGTCACGTTCAGTCTCATTTTCTGTGAACGGTCCCGGCGCGGGATCCCGTGCGTTATTAATAACGCATTTTAAATAACATAATATGATTTCTAAAGATGGATTCTCTAGGTGCTTGTAAGCGACTGTTGCCGGTCTTTGCCCCTTTAGCACAACAGTGCTTGGCTAGCACTACGCTAAATTCCTGCGGAGGAATACTGGAGATACTAAAAACGAGGTCCAGGTAATAGATTGTTGCAATGTAGTACTTAAACGTTTGACCCTTTCGGCACTTCGTTAGCATCATGGATTCCGACGGATCAAAAGAATGCGATAGATTTAAGCTTGGAATCCCATACTGCGGCACCCGCATTGAGTGTAAGCCTCTGTTGCCCGTCCACGTTTGAGATAACGTTGTACACTTACTTCAGGGGAGGTGATTTTCGATCGGAATCACCCGACACACCCACCAGACATAGTATTCAGTGAGGAAGACGAAGGGTTGGATTTTGCACCTAACATAGAGCAGCTGGATGTACGTTGACAGCGCCTTCGCGAGAAACACTTCATGTGTGTGTGTTCTCCCATCTAGTCGCTCATTAAATGGAATGCACACGATGATAAGGCTCTGTCGGCCTTGTTAGAAGATCTGATGGTTGAATACAGAAAGCACCACCTGAAAATTCTCTCACAGTACCAGAGACACCATTTTGAACTCTCGTCGCTTGCACAGAACGAGAAATACCCGGAAGTTTATGTTCACTGCAGAATGACTGACGCAGTGAGTAACCATCCCATGTTTACTTGAGCATATGTACCGATTCCATTTGAGTACAGCACCCTGCAGATCCGGAAGTAAGATTTTACATACCACTCCAAGTGGACTTTGCGACTGTCCCGAGCTACCTTACAAAAGTGAGCGAGGGTGTGTGGGGGGGGGGGTGGACATGTACCCCCGGGTGTGGGTGTGTACTCCTGCTGGGTGTGGGTTAATAATTAGACCCTGGTGGGCAGTGTTTGTGTTACCTTATCTTTGGATTTCTCCAGAACAATCCGGGGCCAAATTCAGCCTCACTCTTAATTACATTTCGTCCTCCGGATGGCTCAAAAGTAACTTCTGAACTGTACTTGTCGCCAAGAGTTGAGAGGTTGGTGGGAGAAGTGTCACGTGTTAGCCCAGGCTGCACGTAATGCCATGTTCCGGTGATCTACCTTGAATTATTGCTAAGCATTGATCTTCTCCAACATTTCCAGGGCACTTGGTGGTGCTAAATCAGTGCGGATACCTGCCTGGGGAGGAGGGAACGGATCCTGCCTTATGGACTATGTGCCCTCAGTGCACAAGGTGTTGGAGGACAAGGTAGAGTCCATCACCCAGAGCTACGTTCAGAGGAAGGAGTATGTGGCAGCTATACTGAGCATCTTCGGAGCGTCGGTCCTGGAGTATAACACAGAGAACTTCAAGACCATAGCATTTCTGTTTGAGTACCAGGGGTTCTCGTTCATCACCCAGGGTAATGTGCTTGTGACCCTCCTCCCTCTCTGTGTCATTAGATGGGACACTTTTTCTCTCTTGCACAGTGAAAATGACGGATGTCTATCCCACAGCACCTCCCACTGTGGTCATGTGTTCTGTTTACCACAGAACACGGAGTAGTCCAGCCACACCTTGTCAGTGTGAGATCCCAAACTACCCTTACAGTCCTAGGTGGTCAGTGGATGAGAAGCTTGAGCGTTTGAGGTTTGTACAAAGGTCTTGCTATGGGGGTGGGGGGGGGGGGGGGGGGGGGAAATTATGGGGACAAAGTTGAGCCCTTACATTTGCATGTAAGGTTAGGTGATGTTCAGAAGTGGACCAGAAGTATGAGCGCCCACTGTAGTAACTTAAGCTAAGCTTTAAACAACCCATATTTGAAGGCTCATATACCTTTTGTTCTCGTATCCATCCTCCTACCCTTACGTAAGATATTGCACTTGGTTGCCAGTCAAAGAGTGGTCACATGTCACATTAGAACCTTCTGAACGATGTGAGGTGGTGCTTGAAATGAAAGTGCTGTGAATTTTATTCATGAACATTAATACTACAGTACAATGTACAATGGGTGTTCATTATAAGATCACACGATTGTAAGACACTCTATTGATGGTCTAAGAACCACTGTAGCCTCGTCCCCAGGCCCTTTGTATATATATATTTTTAAATGGGGGGGGGGGGGGGTTGCTAAGAAACTTGGTAATTGTATACTTTTTTACAAACCTTTCTGTGTACTATCTTGTTAGCGTCTGTATACAACAGTATTACGATTACTGGGTTTCTTGGTAATGGCTAGTGCATGTGCACAAGAACCTTGCCAGTGGACAACACCAGGGCCTATTTTCCGCCCCCATAATTTTAAAATAGGGCCTGGGGATGAGGCTAGAACCACTGTGGTTTAATTTGCACTGTAAATTGGGTTTTGTAAGATATATACCTAATCATATATGCAAAGTGATTCTTAATCAATTTTAAACCATCGATAGAGGCACTTTTTAGTCTTATAATCAGGATGTAACTGTCATATTAACTGGGTATTATATTTGTGATGTGTCTGTACAGGGTGTACCTGATGCAGATGGCACCTCAATTCATGGAGTTGACCAAAGGAAAAGGAGAATGCTTGTGATGTGTTGGGTGCCTGTTCAGAAACACTTTGTGTGTATGCGTATGTGTGTATGTGTGTGTTGTGTGTGTGTGTGTGTACATGTAATCAATGATTGCTGTTGGTATAGCAACAAATTACAGATTGGTTCATATCAGATGTGATGCAGCTAAAAAGTGAGGCAGTCAGCAAAGGGTTAATGTGTCTGGCTTCAGGCGTCCTTCCCTGTGGATGGGTGTGTGGTCACAGTACACTGCACTTAGGGTAACTAATATTACCTTTCGTTTCTTTTATACCCCCAGCTACTTGAGTTCCCTTTTTTCTTTGTAGTAGACGACTTTTGACATGAGTTTTAGTGTCCTCAGAGGATGTAGCCTCTGATGAGCTGGAGTCCTGACATGGTCAATGTTGTTAGCGATATGCATGTACGAAGTGTTCCAAAGTCATGTGGTGGCCATGCCACTAATCACACACATTTTAAGTGTCAAACATCGTGATCCTGTACTCAAAAGTAACCACTCTGCAATGCTGGTCAGTTGGCTTTCGTTTAGCCACACTTTCAATACTTTATCATCAGTGTTATGTAACTGGAATTATATTTGGGCTATTATTATTTTTTTAGCAGTGAATACTTTTGATTTGCCACATGAATAGATCGTATGTGTACATGTGTGATGGATGACCTGACCCTTCAAACACTGTCTACACATGTACAACCTGTGGCCCATAATGCATGCACACTTTGGCACCAGCTTACATTGGCAGTGCCTTCATCTCTCTTTGTAGAACCATATTCTTGCTTGCTGCTCCTCATGCCAACATCCTACGAAATTCAATGTGGGTGGGTTTTACTTTTTCTTGCAACAAAATTGTATATCATGTTATCCATAGCAGTAGGCTAAATGATTCTCCACATCACCGCATAAGTAAGCTTCCCTTCCCACCTCTTCTTGTCCCTTCCCATTCCCTGGTCACCCCTTGCCCTTGTCTTTATCTTCCCCCTTTGACTTCCTCCCTCCCTCCTTTCCTCCCCTCTCCCCTCCCCTCCTTTTCCTCTTCCCCTTACCTCACTGCTCTTGCTTGTACTGCTTTCATAGTCAAAGTCCTGTGCATCAGTGTCCTCACCAGATGAGTCACCTGGGGAGGCGTGGAAATGATTTCATAACTCTCCACTTGCAGTCAGCTTCCCCCTACTGACTTAGGGTCTCTGCAGGAAGCTGTGGTGCCGGCCTGTCTGGTACCCTGTCCATCAGTGTCAAGGCCTCTGCCATGGTGAGGTCATTCTGCACCATAAGCCCCTTCATTGCTAACAGTGCTGGGGGGGGGGGGGGGGGGGAGGGAATCTGTGGTGGCAACCCCACACAAAGGATGGACCTGCCTTGTTGCTTCTTGACCATCATCCTCCTTCTCTTCCTCTCCTCCTTCTTCCTCAGCCTCTCCCTCACCAGCCCCCTCCTCCTCCATTTGCACACAAGGATCAGGCAAGGGAGGAGGGGCAGGTACAGGAAGAAGCACGACCCAATCACAAACTGGATTGTGGCATTCCTCGTCTTCCTGCCACCAACCCCACACCAATCTATTAATAGCACACCCTTGACTCCAAACACCTTACTCTTTAGTGTGCTGCATGTCCGTTGTGCCCAGGATAAGTCCTGCTAGGTCTGCAGGACGTCTGTCCTTGGTTTGACAGCAAGTGTGAAGCACCAGCAGCTTGATCATCCCCAGGGAGAGGAGGAGGATTACTCCCGTCATGGCTGCAATGGGTGGTCTCTTCAGGGGCTTGGTTATCCAGCAGAAGTAGCAGGGTTTGACCACAATGACAGTTGGCTTCCATAAGGGGTGAATGTAGCCGTTGTCATTGTGGCATAACAGGCTGTTTGAGGTCTGGTTCCCCTCCATGCACTTTAGGAGAGGGGATTATGTAGGGTTGGGGAGGAGGATGCATGTATAAAAATAGTGAGATGAGGTCCATATACATGCGCCCCCCCACCCACTCACATCACAGTGGCACACCCCCACCCACTCACATCACAGTGGCACACCCCCACCCACTCACATCACAGTGGCACACACCCACCACTCACATCACAGTGGCACACCCCCACCCACTCACATCACAGTGGCACACACCCACCACTCACATCACAGTGGCACACACCCACCCACTCACATCACAGTGGCACACCCCCGCGGGACAGTACACACATCCTTGTGTGGTCTTGAAGTGAACAAACTTGGAGTCAGTGACATCCCCCTGAGCGTTGGTCAGTTGGACTGCAACAAAATCCATTTTAAAATCAAGGAGCAAAGGGGAACAGCTGTGTGCTCACTCTGACAGGTGTGGTTCATATTTTGGTTCAGAGAAGTGGATATTTCGAAAGTGAATGTAGCCTGCTGACCAGGGTTAATAGACATGGTCCTCTCTGATACACGGATGATCCCATCTGTGCACTGCCCCACCTCCACCTGATATGCACATTGCACAAGGGGACAACACTATCGTCTTTTGCTCTACACGTAAACTCACTGAGAAAGCTGCAGTAACTCTTCCAGTATTTTGAACAGCAACAGTTAGTGGTGATGATCCACTAAGTGCCATGAAGTCCCCAATGGTGGCTTCAACTATGCGTCCTTGGCCCCTAAAGGAGGTGTGGTCTGCTAAGATGCTACACTGCGCATGTGTGCCAAAGTTACAACTTACACATTAGTAACAAAATAAACCGAATCTGCTACAAACGCAAGTGTGACCAGACTTTGGTATGATTGCCTGGAGCGATAAACCAGCTGGAAGTCCTGTTGGTCCCCGTTGCCTGTCTGTGCTCGTCCCCCTACAAAATCACCATAAAATGGGGGGAAATAGAAGTTTGGTTGTTTTGCTGCCTCCAGCTCCTGCAGTGCAAAGGGCGGAGCATATAACCTTTGGTTATTTAACCCTCCTTCCCTTTGATGACATCATTAGGATGTTTGATGACATTAGAATGTTAACCCTTCCTTCGTTAACCTTTTGAGTAACCTACCTTGGCAGTCTTAAATATTCCTTTCGGTGTAACCTGAAAGCATCTAAAATTGAAGATGGCATTATTAGTATTCACAACACTTAGTTAAAGCTCACGAATCTGCCTTCTGATAGCATCTGTTTTCCTGTGTCTTAAATGCATAAAGATCAGAGCCAATCGTGTTACATGTATCTCCCTGCCATCTGACCATCTGTTTGTCCACTAACAACCATTCTTTTGCTCCACCCTGAACAAACTAGGATTATCATATGAAATATAGCTACCGAGGACTCACCACAATCTGTTGACTTTGTTTGGTCACTTCTGGCTTGGGGGAAGCTCTCCAGTCGGGCACAAGCAGATATTTGCTGTTGAAGCTTGCTAGGCCTGAACTAGGACTAAAGTCTCCCTCCCATTCAGCAATGATCTGTATGCAACATGATGAAAAGGTTCTGACTGATTGGGACACAAGATCCCTGCCCCTGTTCCATCCCCTAACCTCTACTGGTATATCAGCCCCTCCGACTGCCAGTACATCAGTGCCCCCCCCCCCCCCCCCCCCCCCCCCTAACCCGATGCACACACACTACAGTACCATCCTGACCTCTGGAACATTGACTGAACCATTCTTCTTTCTTGCAGTGTTGTCGCCAATGGTCTGTGGTCCAATCAGCAGGCTGCCTACATTGGACCAGATGGGTACCTGCCTACCATCATCAGCTGTGGACTGGTACTCTAGCCGCTCAACTGTGATGTTAATGGAGTATGTGACAAAGGGGCTTCCAATTTCGAAAATGTTGTACCTATAAACCAATCAGTTTTCAAATTACATAATCATAATAATTGGGACAATTCATGGCAAAAGTTTTGATCCATACAATATATGTATATACATGTACTGATAAACCAATCAATTGTAACCTATAACCAATCAGTTTTCAAATACAATTATTGTATACATGTATTGATGTACATGTACATGTATTTGTCTATGGGAAACGAAATAGTCTTACCACAAATCATCATACTGCATGCAAATAGCCTGACTGTACTTATGGGAGAAGTAGTGACCCTGCTTAGTTCCTTCTCCCCTTTTGTACTCCCAAGCAGCGGATAACTTCTCCGCGGTGGAGGAAGAGCAGCAATATCCCTTCGCGAGAAAAGTGCACCGTATTGACGATGTGCATGTTACGTTACTTCGTCGGTACATACCTGGAACGGAGAGCAATGCTTGTCAGGTCTGCAGCTACTTATGCCCAGAATTGCATTTGATACTCTCCTGTGCAATTCCGACGGTCTATTGTTTACAGACTAGAGAATTAAATCCTTGGTATTAAAGATAAAGTTATTTTTATTTTCGTCTTACTTTACGGTACAGGAGTGGATAATGAATCATCACGTCCGACTTTGATACAGAAATGCGGTAAGGATTTAGCAGTTTCTCCCTGCGAGTAGTTGCACCGGACTTATTAGCAACATACTCGATGCTAGCATAGACTTGGTCAGTTGGCCCCTGCAGAGCACTTAAATATTAAGCAATAGCATATGGCACGATGACTTACCTGACCGCTTTGAAGTGTCATAGCTACCACCATCTTCTTTTTGCAAGGGTTCCCTGAAACAGCTAAGACTGGCTCGATTGTAGATGATGTTTTTGCACACATCTGTATTTCGCTGGATGATATTATCGACGCTTCGCTTAGACTCGCAAAAATGAAAAGGACTGCTATATGCATGTATACAAGAAAGTAGTACATTGTTAAAAACATTCTGTTCAGGTTGCTAGCTCATTTGCTGTCTAAGATCTGATTGGACGCCGCGGCAATTAATGAAGTTAATAACATTAATAAAAGATGGACGATTTCAAAGTGGCGGTTGAGTCTTTGCATACTACGCGTATTCGGGAGATCAGCTATGAAGGAGAAGAGAGCTACCAGGAGTAAGTTTGCGCACCATCGTATAAAAATTAGGATGTAGTGCTGTTTAGACTTGCTACTAGTACATGTAGATATGACAGTGTACTTGCGCACGGTTGTTACTTGTATCTAATGGAATGTATAGTTGAGTTGAACCAGCAAGTAAGCTGAAATCTTACATAAAAAAAGGCTGATGAAAATGAAAATGTAAAAGGGAAAAATCTTTCGCACCGACATAGGCGGTTAACCCTTTCTCAGCGGTTGACTGATCTCGCCCAAAGAGTGGATTTCAGTGACTTCGTTAAGGATAACACTGACGACAGCGGACCAGTTACAAAGAAACCTGCTCAAAAATGGCCGTGGGAGTTCACTCATTCGAAACTGAAGTAATGTTTATATTTCCAGTCCAGATATGATGCTATCTGTATATGTATTCTCATCCTTTGCAGGCAAGCATTGACTGAAGTCAGTGTATTAACTGATCTGCTTCAGATAACTCAGAACCATCGACAGTACCTGGTCCTGGACCCAGTAGTTGCTCCCCATCCCACTGTTGTCTCACCGGTGTTCCAGTATCTCGCCAAAAAAAAGGTTGATGTGTTTTACAATGATTGCTGCCTAGGCAGCATATGTTTTATTTTGATTGCAGGCATTGTCTGTAGCTGCTGGTATACTTCGGTCCGGTACAAAAACCCTTTCAAAGATTTCATCCAAGAGTGAGAGAGAGTTCCATAAAACTTTGCTTCAACTGAGAGAAAGGTGGAAGCTACGTAGAACCCCGACTGGAATCGTTGGAGATCTTAGTTTGTGCCAGACAGAGAAATCTATAGGTGTTGCTATGTGTAATGTGGAGGGGCTGGTGTAATGTGGAGGGGCTGGTGTAATGTGGAGGGGCTGGTGTAATGTGGAGGGGCTGGTGTAATGTGGAGGGGCTGGTGTAATGTGGAGGGGCTGGTGTAATGTGGAGGGGCTGGTGTAATGTGGAGGGGCTGGTATAATGTGGAGGGGCTGGTGTAATGTGGAGGGGCTGGTGTTCCATAGGTGACTACATGTTACCTTAATCTCAGTGTCAGCCTTGCATTTCGAGGTGCACAAGCAAGAAGGTCTGGGGACTGAACCCAATAACATCCTCTCGATCACCATCCCTCGTGAACTGAGGGGAAGGAGCGAGATAGTAGTCTTCATCAGCGAGAAGCCAGTGAGAGGTGAGGTTACTCCCAATGTTTACAACTGGTACATCACGGTCTGAATGACTTTGCATCCAAAAAACAGAGGTGGAGTCGTTGGGGTTGATCCCCAAGGTCTCCCTGCTCAGTGGCCATCAGCTGAAGACTCTGCCTGTGTGGGAGGAGAAGTTGTCAGCAGCACAGAACATCGTGTTCAACCAGGAGTTGTTCTTTCAGGTGGGGGGTGATGGTTGCAATTGAACAACATCTCTAGAATTTCTCCCTTCCTCTTTGCCGTTCTGTGCAGTTTGTTAAAGAGGCACGAGAGCAGAAGACATGCCTTCAGTTTGAAGTTCTCCCCAACAGGGTCAACATTCCTGTAAAATGGCTACGTCCACACCACACAATGTGTGACATACGGTGTTCCTTTCACTACTACATGTACACACATACATGCACATGTGCACAAATACATGCATACACACACACACACACACACACACACACACCAAACACACATACATACACACCACACACACACATACACACACACATACACACACCAGCTTACCAGTGGGCACTGGATCTCTGTACTACATGTCAGAGACTATGGTGGCACACCAGAGCAGGTACCATAGGTCACAGCTTACTCTTCCGGTTACCCATTGTTTGGTCCTTCCTCCTCCCCAGCCCAACAGAGGCACTGAAGGCCCTCCTCCCCAGTCCAACAGGGGCACTGAAGGTCTTCCCCCGATCTGTTGGGATCTGGTGGTTGCCCTGAAGCAGCTTCTGAGAGCTAACCACCATCGGAGGGAAGCTCTCCACAGCCCCAGGCCTTCCATCGCTAGCTTCAACGAGACAAGGGAGCTGAGGGAGGCGGGAGTTAGGGCCCTGACAGGGACACAGATCAAGGAGCTGGAATGCAAGTCAGTTGAAATGATAATGTGGTGAGGTGTGGTGTGGTGTGGTGTGGTGTTGTGTGTGTGGTGTGGTGTGGTGTAGTGTGGTGTGGTGTGGTGAGGTGTGATGTGGTGTGGTGTGGTGAGGTGTGGTGTGGTGTGGTGTGTGTGGTGTGGTGTGTGTGGTGTGGTGTGGTGTGGTGTGGTGTGGTGTGATGTGGTGTGGTGTGATGTGGTGTGGTGTAGTGTGGGTGTGGTGAGGTGAGGTGTGGTGTGTGGTGGGGTGTACTGCTAGCTGCAACAGCCATACATCCACAACTCAACTGTATACCTTTCATGATGCAATGTGCACATGACGTCACCATTGCACTGGGCAGTATTGTATGTGGTCTAGTGCAAGTGATGTGTGATGTATTGTGTGGTGTGGTGTGGGTGTGGCATGTATTACTGGTGATGTAATGTATTGCTGGTGATGTAATGTGCTGCTGGTGATGTAATGTATTGCTGGTGATGTAATGTGCTGCTGGTGATGTAATGTGCTGCTGGTGATGTAATGTGCTGCTGGTGATGTAATGTGCTGCTGGTGATGTAATGTATTGCTGGTGATGTAATGTGCTGCTGGTGATGTAATGTACATTGCTGGTGATGTAATGTATTGCTGGTGATGTAATGTGGCATGTACTGTCTCCAAATAGGAGTAGCATCTTCACAAGGTTCCTACAGATGGCTAAGCATCTCTGCAATGAGCACAGGTACTGTGTTGTATGTAATGGTTGTGGTTTGTGGTCATTCCTTCATCTCTTCTCCCTCACAAGCTTCAAGCAGTGGCTTTTGGAGCTCACAGGCACATGTACAGATCCGGTTATTGAAATTACCTGGGCCCCAGACCCATCCCTATCTTCTACCACTGCTTTTCTACACCTGTCTACACCATCACGTGACAAGTCTGTGGGAAGGGGTGGATGTGGGAGGAGGGTGTGTTGTAGGAAGGCGTAATGGTTCGCTGATGTGCATATTGAGGACACTGTTTTCCCCTCCTTCCTCCCTCCCTCCCTCCCTCCCTTCCCTCTCCCTCTCCCTCTCCCTCTCCCTCTCCCTCTCCCTCTCCCTCTCCCTCTCCCTCTCCCTCTCCCTCTCCCTCTCCCTCTCCCTCTCCCTCTCCCTCTCCCTCTCCCTCTCCCTCCCCCTCTCTCTCCCTCTCCCTCCCTCCCTCCCTCCCTCCCTCCCTCCCTCCCTCTCCCTCCCTCCCTCTCCCTCTCCCTCTCCCTCTCCCTCTCCCTCTCCCTCTCCCTCTCCCTCTCCCTCTCCCTCTCCCTCTCCCTCTCCCTCTCCCTCTCCCTCTCCCTCTCCCTCTCCCTCTCCCTCTCCCTCTCCCTCTCCCTCTCCCTCTCCCTCTCCCTCTCCCTCTCCCTCTCCCTCTCCCTCTCCCTCTCCCTCTCCCTCTCCCTCTCCCTCTCCCTCTCCCTCTCCCTCTCCCTCTCCCTCTCCCTCTCCCTCTCCCTCTCCCTCTCCCTCTCCCTCTCCCTCTCCCTCTCCCTCTCCCTCTCCCTCTCCCTCTCCCTCTCCCTCTCCCTCTCCCTCTCCCTCTCCCTCTCCCTCTCCCTCTCCCTCTCCCTCTCCCTCTCCCTCTCCCTCTCCCTCTCCCTCTCCCTCTCCCTCTCCCTCTCCCTCTCCCTCTCCCTCTCCCTCTCCCTCTCCCTCTCCCTCTCCCTCTCCCTCTCCCTCTCCCTCTCCCTCTCCCTCTCCCTCTCCCTCTCCCTCTCCCTCTCCCTCTCCCTCTCCCTCTCCCTCTCCCTCTCCCTCTCCCTCTCCCTCTCCCTCTCCCTCTCCCTCTCCCTCTCCCTCTCCCTCTCCCTCTCCCTCTCCCTCTCCCTCTCCCTCTCCCTCTCCCTCTCCCTCTCCCTCTCCCTCTCCCTCTCCCTCTCCCTCTCCCTCTCCCTCTCCCTCTCCCTCTCCCTCTCCCTCTCCCTCTCCCCCTCCCTCCCTCCCTCCCTCCCTCCCTCCTCCTTCTCCCTCTCCCCTCACAGTTTTCGCACCCTTGAGATACAACAATCTGTTGACACAGTCACCATACAGCAGATGAACGGCTTGGCTGTCACCATTCCCTTTGACAGAGAGAGGATTATCCCTCTGCTCAGGCACCAGGTGAGAGCGTTAGTTCTTGTGTCTAACATGAACCATGTGTAAATAGCAAATAATATCAGTCAACAAATTTTAGTATGAATTATTATGAGTTGTTGTGATTACCTGTAGTAGAAAGTGAGGCAGTTTTGTTGGGGAGTGTTATGTGCTTACTTGAGGTTAAATTGGAACAAACTTATGTGTACATGAGACAATCCTGTGTATGTATGTATGTGTGTTCGTGTGTTCATAACTGCTTTTTTGTGCCTTTTTTTGTTGCTGTCACATCAATTTGGAATTTGTTATTTTGAAGGTGATTCTGTACCAAACCCAGCTTCTCCTGAGCTCAGCTGTGCAGTGCAAGTGGCACGTGATGCAGTCCCTCCCCTACCCTCTGCCTTCTTGTACATTCAGCAGGTCTGGTACTGCACACAGTTTAGCCAGCAATATTGTCCTTGAGTCTGCTGATGCAACTAAGTGAGTGCCCAGGCCATCACTGCTGATGCCAGGGTTCTGTTTACTACATGTACCTTCCCTCTCCTCCCTTCCTCTTTCCCTTCCTCCCTTCCTCTTTCCCTCCCTCCCTTCCTCTTTCCCTCCCTCCCTTCCTCTTTCCCTCCCTCCCTTCCTCTTTCCATCCCCTCCCTTCCTCTTTCCCTCCCTCCCTTCCTCTTTCCCTCCCTCCCTTCCTCTTTCCCTCCCTCCCTTCCTCTTTCCCTCCCCCTCTCCCTCTCTCTCAAAGGAGGTTGGATGTTCTGTTGGAATGGGGTAAAGTGTCCCTCTGTTCGACTGTATCTCCTGCCAACATTACCACAGAGGAGAATATTGCCTTGCTAAAGGCTAACACTGAAACCATTCAGCTAGGAGCAGAGCATCTTCAAGAGAGGTTTAGGGAGGTTCTGGAGAGGCTGGGCTGATAAGTGTCGTAGCAAGGAAGATGTTTTTCTATTTTGTATTGTGGCCTTTGTACAGGAAAGGAATATGGATGTTGAAGACAGGAAGAGGGAGAGTGTGTGTGTGCATGTGTGTGTAAAGAGGACCTGAGGCATGCTGTTCTTTGAGATGTTTCACTTTCATTATTGGATTCAGTTTGTACCACTTGATTCTGGATGTCCTAGATCATGTGACTGTTCAGTGTCTTTGGTGTCCTGATCATGTGACTGTTCCGTGTCTTTGGTGTCCGGATCATGTGACTGTACCCCTTCGGTGTCATTGGCATAACTCTTTGCTTCTGACTCAACGCCCACTGCACACTCCTCCAGGTCACCCTGGGCCACCTGGGCCTCCGCCTTCTCCATGTTCTCTTTGGAGTCCTTGAAGATGGACCAGAACACCTTCTTTCCTAGCCAGATGAAAGGGAGCAGTAGGCAGTAGTAGAAGAAGCACAGAGACTTGACCACTGTTAGGCACTTGATGTCTGATACCCTGTTAGCACGTGGGTGTGGTCAAAGGGTGTACCGCATGGACATAAGTCTTTGCTTACTCTTCGTGGCAGCTGCAGACGTACGAATAATTGCGCCAGTCTTCAAGGTTGCGTGGCCTCTTCCCCATTCTCCTCAGCCTGACCATTTTCCTGTGGTATTTGGCTTTGGCTGCCTTGGCACCCCTGCACTCGCCACTGCATTGCACACCTGGGGAGGAGGTGCTCAGAGTGTATCCCATTAGATTCCCCCCCCCCCCCTGCTCACCCAGTGGCTCTCCCCTCTCCCTGAGGGAGTCCTTCAGGGCTTCACTCTTGCTCTTGCGACAGAACAACACTCGGCCAAAGAATAGTTTGACAAATCCTAGTACCAGGAGTCCCCCAAATAGGAGGACAAAACCTTGTATCTCAAAGAGGTCCAACAGGAGAAGGAACATTCTGACCACAATGGAACCTCCGTTCAAGGAGAGGGGTGGAGGGGTGGGACATTTCACCAGTCCAGACTCACTATCGCACTGCAAAGACAAAGAAGTAGTGGTTGTCATGCCTGCACACTGCTGCAAGGGACGCATCAGGTGTGGTGTGCTTACTGTGCATCCACAGGAACCAAAACATATGCAGGTTGAGTTGGTCTTGAAGCTTAGTGAGGCTGTTTGTAGCAAGTTGTACTCCGAATCAAATAGCTGAGCTGTGTGATTCCAAACATGGTTATTGAAAAAGACAAGTAGTTGTCTGTGTATTATTACTAGTTGATAGCTGCACTGTGGAGTTTAAGTAACATGACCCCCCCCCCCCCACTCACACACACGTACACATGCACCTTCACAATTATATTTGTTTCCGGTCTCATAGTATGCTTGTGTAGTGAAAGAGAGCTGGCCCGTACTGCCTGGGTCCAGTGTGATTGTCTTGGCTGGGATCTGCTCCACCCCTGCATTGCAGTTCACTACTGCTACAGAGAAGCTGGCCGTGATGTCCCCTATGTTGGCCACCACCACTGTGACGGTCCCATAACCACTCAGAGCTTCAAAATCTGTCGCGTGCGTGGTTATAATACTCCCTTTGCCCACATTCTTCACAAAGGAGAGCGTAGAGGCATCGAGGTTGAATGTCAGAAATGTGTTGTGGAGGTCATTGTAGGTGAACCTCAGGATAAATGAGTCGTTATTAGGTTGGGAGGAGGGATCGATCGACCCAAAGTTGTATGCCATGTAATGTCCAGTCTTTGAGAGGTTTCTCAGAGCCTTTCAATGGTGGACCAAAGGTAATATGTTACTTACAAATAGGAAAGGCAAGTACACTTGCTTACATTGTCCTCTGTCCAAAGATCCAGGAGCTGGCTATCAAGACACCTGCATGGTATGTGTGGGTGTGCATGTGATATGTGGGTGCGTGCATATGGTGTGTGTTGTGTGGGTACGTGCATGCGTTGTGTAGGTGTGCATGTGATGTGTGGGTGCATGTGTGTGTGCATGTGATATGTGATGTGTGGGTGTGTGCATGTGATATGTGGGTGCGTGCATGTGATGTGTGGATGTGCATGTGATGTGTGAGTGCGCATGTGATATGTGTGTGCATGTGATGTGTGGGTGCGTGCATGTGATGTGTGGGTGAATGCATGTGGGCATGTATTGATGAGGTGAGTGGTTATAAATGATGTACACATACGACTGTAGGTGTCCATAACACTTTCCCTGCTGGCTACGGAAGGCTGTGTACGATGTGCCAATCTTGTTGCACTGTGCACCACTAAAGTCCACCATATTATTGTCCACAAGAAGCCAATCTGGTGGTCCATTCTGCAACCAGAGATGAATCATGTGCATCTCTGATTGCACACAGGCTCCCATTCCTATAGCTAAATTAACAGGCCTAACTCGTACTGTGATCTGGTCTGGTAGAGCTGTACCCTTCTTCAAGGTAGCCTTCGAGGGAATAAAGAGGTACTTGTTAGATAAGTCGAGCACACTCTGTGATCCTAGCAAGTCTCCCTGAATCTGAACAACGGCCTGGGATAGCAGTGGTAAAATACGGTTAAAAGAATAGCAAATTAATTTTTATCAGCTGACTGTTCCATCGTCAGATCTTCCAAGTGGATTGGTAGGGTCGATTGTGAAAGCTGACATCTGCTTCCAGACAGGCTGCTGTGAGTTTGTGGTGGGGTCCGTTTTGAACCCATTAAAAGTCAGCACAGATATCTGAATACTGTATTTTAATACTGGAGGTTCCAATCTGTAGCCGTCATACCTGTGTGTGTGTGTGTGTGTGTGTGTGTGTGTGTGTGTGTGTGTGTGTGTGTGTGTGTGTGTGTGTGTGTGTGTGTGTGTGTGTGTGTGTGTGATATGAGTGTGCATGAGTTAATGAGAGAGTTTGCATAACACAGTGTGGTAGTGGTGTGATCACATGCAAGTTGGGTGACACACTAGCCACACCCCTCTACACTCACCACAGCTCATTCATCTGCAGGCAGTGGGCAGACCCAATTCCTCTCCAGAAGTCAAGAAAGTTGCACTGTGTGGTACCACGTGGGTTACCACAGCCACAGCAAAAGCCCTGGTCATGTGAAGTTGACACAATCAGCCACACCCTCCACTTGGATCATGCACTAACCTGACTGTCCCACCCTCCACTTGGATCATGCACTAACCTGACTGTCCCACCCTCCACTTGGATCATGCACTAACCTGACTGTCCCACCCTCCACTTGGATCATGCACTAACCTGACTGTCCCAGATCTCTTTTCCTTTGCTATCTCGCTGCTTTCCGCAAGCAAGTGTCCCCTCCTGTGCATACCAATCGTCTTTGCAAAACTTCTGAAGGAATGAAATTTCCTTTGGTTTTGAATTTGCTGACTGAGGACGAATATGCATTCAGATCAATAGCCTACTAGCAAAGCTATTATAACATTAACAGCACAAAATCTGTTGGGTTAGTTGAGCCACCCCCTTTGCTTAGTTCTATGAAAATTATGCTAATATATATTGACATTAAGTGTAATAAGGACTTTGTTTATCATTAGAATGCAAAATTCAAAACTAAATTCTGTTTATACAGTTATTAGTGCTCTCATAATTTCTGCACAATGACAATATTCCTGTTTCAGTCATGACTCTTGTTGGGTTTTGAAAGTACAAGTATGCACCTATATTTATGCATATACTTTGCTTCCATTGTACACAACGTTAGTAGTATGACATTAAAACAATTTATTCATTCAGTAACAGAAATAGTGAGCTATAGGCATTCTGCTTTTAGTTTTCAAATGGAGAACGACTTTAATTTGCGAATCACGTTTTAAAAAAAACACTTGCCAATCAATTTCATTGGGCTCTCATTGGAAAAGTGTTGAGATAATTTAGCAATTGGAAGGCCCAGGCCCACTTATGCTAGCATATGCACATGATATTGCAGCATATGCATGGCTCAACTGACCCATGTATCTGACACAACTAACCCACTTGGCCGTGACCTGTTCATTTTTTAATGAATAAATGAATGTCCTTTTTCTCACGTACATACCCAGTCTTTTACATTCCCGTGACATATACCCAAGTGATGCCAGACTATTTCTCCTTCCCTTACGACTGCATGGCGCTTCTAATATTGTGCAATGGTACTGCATTAATGGTACTGCATTCATCAGATCAATTGCATCCTATGGCCTCGTAACAGACTTACATTGATGTAGACAGCTTTGTAGCTGGAAACGACGGCACTTTTTTGTATCTCGATGCGAAACGGGTGCTTCAATTTGGACATCGTCTTGGCGCCCTTTGGGTACACCTGGTCGACGTTCAGGTATAACGACTCCGTGTTCCCCTAGCAACGTTAAAGTGATAGCAGCAATAGCAGAATCTCACAAACCTGTCCCGCCTTTAGTGTCATGGAGACGAGAAGTTTTTGTGCGCACACCCCTCCGTCCTGGGATGACGGTTCATTCTCGTTCCCCCAGGTGCAGTCCACTATACTGCTTTGGGAAATGATCGAACAATACGCGACAAAGCTGCACAGTGCAAGTACCAACAAATGCACTGCGCCCATCTCGGCAGAATTAGAAACTAAGCAACAAGCGTGCGGCGCGCGCGCGTTAGGTTTGTCCTTTCGCTGGGCACGAGACCGTGATGGTGAGTCGACCTGAAATTGAATCATGGATGATATCTTTGTTCTTAACATAGAGTAAAGCTGGTAGCAACCTACGTTGCTACGCGCTAAGGTTGGGGCCTGGGGAAGAGATCGTGTCTTCCCTTATGAAGTTCATCGAGGAACAAGGTATTCTGGCGGGCTTCGTTATGACGTGCGTCGGCAGTGTGCAGAGAGCCAAGCTGAGGCTTGCTAACGACGAGACTACGGGCAAAAATGAGGCACGTAATTATAATTCAAAGTTGGCTTCTGTATGGCCATATAATTTGGCAGCCGCTTTTTGTGTCAATTAAAAGTTCGCATCAGCAATGTTTTTGCCAAAATGGCGGGTGGCAATTTCATTCCACGTGACACTAATTACTTGAGTGGCTGTGCATGAGATGTATCTGGCCTGCCACTGGCACAACAGTGTGCATGTTTTAATTAAGCGTCTTGCTCCATTGTTGTCTATACCACTGGAAAAATGAAATTCAGTTGTGAGGATTGTTCTAACAATGTTCGGAAAATCAAGCTGTCAATTATTGAGGGCAATAATAGGGTTACAGAAAATCGACTTCTCCCTATGTAGGATCATAAATATGATTAGCGGACTATTGCTGATATACCGTAGACACCATTCCACTTTAGCAACGTATTTGGAACAAAGCCATATTAGGATAGAGCCATATTTGGAACAGAGCCATATTAGGATAGAGCCATATTTGGAACAGAGCCATATTTGGATAGAGCCATATTTGGATAGAGCCATATTTGGATAGAGCTGGCAAACACCTACAATTTAGTAAAACTGCCAACACTTAGAAAGCTCAGACTACAGAGATAGTGCTCACTCGCTCCCACAATCAAATCCAGAAATCCTCCTTCTGGATTAGATAAGATTGGATACAAGGTATATTGCATCATATCTTCCCACACCTTTTCCAAGCACAAATATTCAATAGGCACCTCTTACAAAAATGGTATCCCTCTTCTGATATTATAAGAAGTGACACTGTGCGTGGTGTGTACATTATAAGACATTATAAGGATATCAGAAGATAATTATGATGTAGGTGTAGACAATGATGATGGAGTAAAAAGTAAGGAATCAAGGAATTAATTACCAGAATTATGCAATGACGAATACAGACCTAATCTGCCTATATTGTTTCTTGAAATTGCTAAGTGTAGATCTAATATTTATAAATTCATCATTGCATAATATTATTATTACATAATTCCTTGTTTCTTTTTTACTCAATCATTGTCTACAAACCCTCCACATCTAACCAACTGTGTGTGCTTCCAAACTCCAGATCATCGAACTGAAACATAGGCATGAAATAGTTTCCTTGGTTGGAACCCTCTCTGCTGGTGGCCACCTCCATGTTGCCCTGTCTGATGCCCAGGGCCACGTGGTGGGGGGACATGTGCTGGGTGACATGGTGGTCTTCACAACCGCTGAGATTGTGGTGGGAGACTGCTCAGAACTGAAATTCACTCGTCCATTTGACCCACGTACTGGATTTCCTGAGCTTGCAGTTGGGTGCAGAGATTAGTTGTGAATACCTACCTGATGTCTGTACCTGATGTCTGTAGATGTCTATTCTAATACACACTTGGATTGCTTGAATTGATCAAATTTGGCATTGCAGCTTGGGCCTACCAAAGCTGTACACTAACAGTGAATGGAGAGGAGACAGTAACATTGCTCAGATAAAACAAAACTACTGTTGAAGGTTGGAGGGTTTATAAATCTATTCATTGAAGTCAGTTGATTGTTATCGATTATCCCAATAGTTAGCTGAACTAATGAAGTATGCCCACTAAGAGAATACACATACACTGTGACCGACATTTGAAAACTGCGCTGCCATGCCCGGGCGGGCAGACATAC
The DNA here is from genome assembly GCA_949361645.1 of Spongilla lacustris. Classification (NCBI taxonomy): domain Eukaryota; kingdom Metazoa; phylum Porifera; class Demospongiae; order Spongillida; family Spongillidae; genus Spongilla; species Spongilla lacustris. The sequence goes on along the minus strand of OX442432.1, from coordinate 874,858 downwards.
AAGTTTATTTAATCATGGTTAATTATCCCACGTAATATAATCATCAATCTATATCAATGGTCAACGTAGCACGTGATACCGCAGTTCCAATGAGCGAGCCCTGCCTATCATTACCTATCGCAAATGGCATGCAGCAACTGCTGTAACGTATATAACTTGTTTTCCGATGCCCAGTTTAATGACACTTCAAGAACAGTACTTCCTCCGATCTACCTCTCGTTTGGAGTTCTATCGCTACTAAGCGTCGGCCTGGTTTTCCTTACCTACTGCCTGTTCCCTCGGCTGCGCGGCGTTTCATCTCCGATCTTCCTCATGAGGTAAAGTGAAAGGCGGGCCGGTCGGCTGGAAGGGTGGAAGGTCCTTATTGCACGCCACTGGTGATGTCATATTCTCGCACACTTACATGCAACAACGCACGCAAACACACACGTACACACGCACACATACACACGCACACGCACAAACACACACGTACACACGCACACACGCGCACGCACAAACGCACACGAATGCACACACACACACTCACGCACAAACGCACACGTAAACACGCACACTCACGCACCTGCGTGCAATGCACTCTTACACACCACGTACACACTTGTACACACTTGCACACACGTACACACTTGCACACACGTACACACTTGCACACACGTACACACTTGCACACACGTACACACTTGCACACACGTACACACTTGTACACACTTGTACACACTTGCACACACGTACACACTTGCACACACGTACACACACTCAAACAGGGCGGGCCTGGACTCCCTCGTATCTATAGGAGACATAGCAACGTATGGGATCACAAGCAGACAATGGATTTTGCCTTCGCGTTACGGCAGTGGCTGTACAGCAATCGGCACATTCAATCAGTTTGCCCTCATATTGGGAAACCTATTGTACGTAGGTCTTGTGATCGATTTGGTACGGGCGATCAGGAACCCTTTCAAGTGAGTTTTAAAAATAAAATAATAAGTACATATATGACGTCATACGTATTCTCAGGGCTCCCCCCACATCAAGCAGGACGTTCCTTGCCATCATCTTTGCTGTATCAGCTTTTCTGGCACTACTAGTGTATCTCATTCCATCATCAGATACCTGCTTAGGGCAAGATATTGGCAGGTCCCAGGCCTCCTCTGCAGGTAGGTCATGAAGCATATGTGATGTGTATGGTGTGTGTGTGTGTGTGTGTGTGTGTGTGTGTGTGTGTGTGTGTGTGTGTGTGTGTGTGTGTGTGTGTGTGTGTGTGTGTGTGTGTGTGTGTGTGTGTGTGTGTGTGTGTGTGTGTGTGTGTGTGTGTGTGTGTGTGTGTGTGTGTGTGTGCATGTGTTTGTGCATGTGTGTGTGCCATGCACATCTTTAATCCCTGTGCCATTATCCACCAGAGGAAATAATAATATGTGTAGTTTCTCCTCCCCAGGCCTATCCATGTTCTACTGGTGCTGGGTGAAAGTCCAGATGGAGTGGAGTCGCTTTGTGCTCATCACGCTCTTCCTGTACTACCTACCCAACGTCCTCCTAACGCTTGTGGCCTTTGGCATTGTCTTCTGGGGGCTGGACATCCTGGTCAAGTACTCTGGCGCTACGGGGAGCACGCGGAGGCAGATCATGAGGCAGAACTCAGTGTACGTCTTCGTCTACGGCATAGAGACCCTGCTCCGCACCACCTTCTGGATCGCGGGGATAGCATCGGCCAAGCAGCAGGAGAACGGGTTGCTGTACTTTGACACCGACGCCAGCCTGGGGCTGTCTGTAGTCTTTGCCCTCATCCACACCTGCAGGGGGACACTGGACCTCCTTGTATGGTGGTTCACATTCTCCATCGGCACCAAAGATTTTAAGGACTTCTTTGCGCACATGGCAGAGAAGTACAGGGGGGCCAAGGGGGGCATGTCCATCCACAGGCCCCTCCTTGCCCCCACCACGGATAACGTGGTCAACCATTCGCTGCGTCGCGACATTGTGTACTGTTTCACCTTTGGCATCCTGCACTCCATACGCGAGGAGGAGCGGTCGAAACACCACAACAGCTTTGTGGGGTCGGTCAGGGACTCCTTTGTGGGGCACCTGATGGTGCAGTGGGACACGAACAGGCGGGACCAGGAGACAGAGGACCTTCACCAGGACCCTGAGTACGTGGAAGAGGAGGAGCAGAAGATACGGTTCCCACCCTCTGCGTCATACCGCAGCTTCACGTTCGTCGACATCAAGCCGAAGCTGTTTGCACTCCTGCGAGGTGTCTTTGGCGTGTCCACAGAGGAGTACAAGGAGTCTTTCAAGATTGAAAACGCGGCGGACGTTGAGAGTAGTGGCATGCTGGAAAAGTTCACGGAGGGAAAGAGTGGAAGCTTCTTCTACTTCACCAGGGACTACCGCTACATCATCAAGACTGTCACACACTCGGAGGAAGTGTTCCTAAAGAAGGTGCTGTACTCATACTACGTCCACATGAAGGCCAACCCAAACTCCATCATCGTTCACTTCTACGGTCTGCACAAGGTGAGGCTAGCGCCGGGCCAGAAGTACATCAGCGTCATCGTGATGAACAACATCTTCCACAACGAGGTGGGTCTGGGCATCCACGAGAGGTACGACCTCAAGGGCTCCCGGGTTGGCCGGTCGGTCCTCAAAGGGAAGAAGGAGGGGAAGGAGAAGAAGAGTGGCTCCACGCTCAAGGACTTGGACCTCAACAAGCCAATCGTGATAGGACCCAACAACAAGGAACAGCTGATGGAACAGCTGAGACAGGACCTTGAGTTCCTGCAGGAGTACAACATCATGGACTACAGCTTGCTGCTCGGTATACATCACCACGGCGACAGCGTCGTTACGCCCCTGCACACAGGAACAGTGATGCTCAGCGAGGGTGCCACGCCCTTCCTTGATGTCAGCGTCGGGGGTGACACATTACAGCTGACCCCCAGAGCCCCCCGGACGAACAGTTCCTCCTTTGTTAGAGGGGGGGAGGATACCACACAGGTCCAGTTGCGGAGAAAGAGGGACCCTCCTTTCTTCCGTCGTGATTTTGGCGGCCTCCGTAGCTACTCCCCACACCACCCCCTGTTTAAGGCGGAGTCCGAGCAGAGGTACGTAACGTGTATCCCCAACGAGGGTTACAAGGGAATTGGAACCGATGCCCTCCCCAACGCCACCTACTACTTTGTGATAGTGGACATTCTCCAGGAGTACAACGCCAGCAAGAAGGTTGAACACCACTTCAAAACCAAGGTCCTCAGGCAGAGTGGTCATTGGATATCGGCAGTGAACCCTCACTACTATGCACAGAGGTTCTTGGAAGCCATGGAGAGGATCTTTGACTAGGGCCCAAATTGTTGTGTATGTGTGTTTGTGTGTGTGTACAATCTACTGTGAGTACACTGTACTACATTTGTGTTTGTGCTTCGGATTAGCGTAAGGAGTGGGGAAAAGTGAGGGGGAGGGAGAAGATAGTTGTCATAATGGGGCTTGAAGCTTTCACAGTGTAGCGTTTATTGTGACCACATGAAAACAATGGCCACATAGTCATGGTCAACAATATAGTCACGTGGCCAACACAGTTGTCCCAATTGTCTAAAATTGTGACCCCCCAATGTCATTGTGGCAACAGAAGCACAAAGCACAAACCTTTCAGCACCTATACATGTAACTCCATTTGAACCTCAAGCAATCATTTAAATGTTTTCAAAACCTTATTGGTCACAACGATAACTCCTATTTAATGACAATTATACATATAATTCAAAAACACTTACAGGGTATATTTATATTTGATCTGTTAATTATTGCCTAGCTATCTTCAATATCTGGGTCTTAATATCTTAACAAAATGACAGCGTCTTTTCTAAGTTTTGTTCTCTCTTTTAGATTTATTACCATCACAACCACGGTACTGGTCATTAGTACTGTGTTTCCCCTCAGGACCCTCGCTCACTGCCATTAATTCTGCGCTCCAAAGAGGCCTAGGCATACAACATAATGGGAAGGTAATGTCACAACAATGGGAGCATGCCCTTACATGTAAATATACGGATAAGTACAAGTACATTGCCATCACTTAGGAACTATAATGAACAAATCCACACACGCAATTTTACCACTAATCAATCCTTGTTTAGTAAAAGTATTTGACCCAATTATTGCGGTAACGAACGTTGCCATATTATAATGATGATTCCTCGTGGGCTGGGTTTTACCTTGTAATCTAAGTAAATACAACCGTGGGCCGGGCTTTCTGTCAGGGTTGCATTCTTTTTTCGATAAATTTGGTGTATTACTATAAAATGCTTGGAGCATTCCTCCCGGCTTTTGTTGTTTTTCTTCAGCTGCCGCAAGTTGAACTAACGGAGGTCAGCGGGAACTACGACGTGACGGATGCTCGGACGGATGGGAGTGTCGTACAGTACCTTACAAAATTCGGCGTGAAAGCAGGCAACACGGTGTACTTGTCAGGCTCGCTCAGCAGACCGAACAACTTCTCCACCCCTGCGATTTGTGCCTTTGTTCCCGAAACAATATGGGAGGTGATCTATCGTAATGGCACCAAGTCGTGCGACAGTTTAGCCTCCCTGCTTACCGCCAATGCTTACTTGAACAACAACACGCGCTCGTGTATTGATGAGCCCCAGCAAAATTGCTTTTTCAAAAATGTCGGCGTAGAGTACAATTTCTCTGCGCCTCTGACTAATCAATACCAAACCATGTACTGGTACCTCGTTCTCATATCATGCCACATCAGCAACTCGTCATTGGCCGCGTCGAACGGTACTGAGTTTTCGTACAGCATCAAAATATTGAACGACCTCGCCACGGGGCCCTTCATCTATCAGTTCTCGTACGAGTATATTGGAATCGTCGTCATGACAATGTGCTCCACGGGGGCCACGGGCATACTCCTCCTCTTCCACGTGGTCGTACACGCGCCGTCTGTATTCAAGCGTTGGAAGCCCCCGGGCCCCGCGAACAGAATCCACCCTCTGGTCAAGTTGTACACACTTTCTCTCTTCTTGCTGCTTGACGGACAGGTCTTTCAGCTTATTCACTGGCTTGTCTTTTCAAGCAATGGTGTTGGGGTCCCGGCGCTCGACCACCTGGGAGTTGCCATTGGAGGCTTGTCCACGTGGATTCTTGTCTTGGTGTTCATTTTGATCAGCAAAGGGTGGCAGATGACCACAAGGCTCATCCCAAGGGCTCTCTTCACACTACTGGTTTGGGGCCTGTACATCGTCTTCTCTGTCATTCTGTTTGTGTGGACAGTAGTGAGTGGCCTGTGTAACATAACATAACAGAAGGTGTGATGGTGTGGTGTTCCTTATTTTTCAGGTGTTGCAGGAGGTATTCCCATATATGACATGGCCTGATCACCCGTACAACAGCTGGGTAGGCTGGGTGTACCAGTCATATCGCATCCTTCTCTTCATCTACTTACTGTACGAGCTCTGGCACAGTTACCAACAGGAGAACAACCCTCTGGTCCTGAACATCTACATGCTCTTTGCTGTGGGCTTCGTGGTGTGGTTTGGCTACCTCCCCATCACAGTGGGTGCTCTGTATGCGGCGAACACTCTGGAGTGGACCAGGGTGATCCTCTCCGCCTCCCTCTTCTTTGACCTGGCAGCCAACTTCATTCTAGTCATCCTCTTCTGCCCACTCTGGTCTGACTACTATTTTCAGTTCAACAGTCACCTGAATGTAATTGGCAGCAGGACACGTTATACTTCATTGGTACTGTCAGAGAAAAATGATTCTCTGTAGCTTGTCTGTGTTGTTTGTGCATATGTTTTATGTAATAATTATTGTCAAATAATAATCTTAGTATTATACACACATACATTAATTACACAACTAACTACACCACACATCTAAATCTCCAATGCACTTCTACTCAACATAGCTCTTGAGTTGGCCTTAATTAGAGACATGTTCAGACGACCATACAGATTTGAAATTACTCTGGACATTGTTTGGTTTGTTTTCATGCAGAGCCTGCGGGCCAAACGGGAGATGGTACGTTGTGAATACACTGAAGAACTTGAATGGATCTGTGTGCCCTTAGCAGTGTGCATGGGGCGTAGAAGCACAATATACCATCTCACGTTTGGCCCACAGGCCCTGCATCAAAACAAACCGAACAATGTCCAGAGTGATTTCAAATCTGTATGTTCGTCTGAACATGTCCTTAATTAAGGCCAACTCAAGAGCTATGTTGAGTAGAAGTGCATTGTAGATTTAGATGTGTGGTGTAGTTAGTTGTGTATTTTACGTATGTGTGTATAAAACTATCAAAGCTTTACGTGGTTAAGTTAAGCATCGGGTTTCACTTTATTTTAAAAAAATGTGTGTCACGATCACGTCAGCGTTTATAATAGTACTGGTGTAAAGGTCATGTGACGTAATGGGGCAGTGTTTTTCCCCCCCTCACTATATTACAACTCATGTGCCGATGGTGGGGTGTGTATCTAATAGCTGTAGTGACCGTATTTCACGCCACCCAGGCAGCGGTGTTCCGCCAAACTTCATACACCTACGACAGAAATGACAGCAAGCTACGTTTTATTGCGAAGTTTGGGATGCATGCGAACGCTCAAGTTCAACTTTCCGGTACGTTCAGTAACAGAACTGCAACCAACGAGTCTGTGACTGTAGCGTTCGTTTCATATGAGACTTGGATGGAACTGAACCGCAAACTAGAACCGTCAAACAACTGCAGTCAGCTGTCAAACCTAACCGTACACAGGTGGACTGTCCCTGCTGTCACAACGGAGATCACATCTACGGTCAAAGCGAATGGCGCGACGGAGTACTGGTATTTAGTGTTCCTTGGTTGCGTGCGACTGTCCCCGACACAATGGGAGGACTCAGGGCCGACACAGTTCGACTACACGATCACTATCAAGAACATACCCGGTGACGTCCTGTTCCAACAGTTTTCCTACGACATGGAGGGCGTGGGCATAATCACGCTGATAGCGACCTTCACGTATCTAGTTCTGGTTGCGTTCCAGACAGCGTTCGTTATGTACAACCATTGGTGCTTGAAGCACCGCCGCCTGCACCTCATGGTCAAGCTGTTCACCTTGCTGCTCCTTCTGGAGCTGGCAGGGCAGGGACTGCAGCTAGTTCACCTAGGACTGTACACTTCCGATGGCGTAGGGGTCACACCGCTGGGCCACCTTGGGGCGGGGGTAGCAATGGCCAGCGATTGCCTTCTGGTGCTCCTCTTCCTGCTCATCAGCAGAGGCTGGCAGCTAACCAAGGCAGTCTTGAGCTTCAAGTTTGTGATCTTCACAATCTGGGGATTGTATGTTGTTTTCTCTGCGATCTTCTTTGCTTGGATGGTGGTAAGTTTAGTACCAATATTGCTTGTAAAAACCTAACACGCTCATGTACTACAGGTGTACCAAGAGATTTCCAAATTCGAGACCTGCACAGAGAACCCTTATCAGACCTGGGCTGCATGGCTGTACCAAAGCTATCGCTTCCTACTGCTACCTTACTCCCTGTACGAGCTCTGGCACAGTTACCAACAGGAGAACAACCCTCTGGTCCTGAACATCTACAGGCTCTTTGCTGTGGGCTTCATTGTGTGGTTTGGCTACCTCCCCATCACAGTGGGTGCTCTGTATGCGGCAAACACTCTGGAGTGGACCAGGGTGATCCTCTCCGCCTCCCTCTTCTTCGACCTGGCAGCCAACTTCATTCTAGTCATCCTCTTCTGCCCGCTCTGGTCTGACTACTACTTTCAGTTCAACAGTCACCTGAACACACTCGTCACGGTCAGGAAACGAAAATACACAGAACTGAAATTCTATTGATCATCATCATCTGCACGTGTATTAATGTTGCATGCACGTGACACAATTTAGACCTCTCGTCAGCTAAAACTTAAAATTGCTGGCCGATTTTTGCCTGCAGTAGCATTTGTATCTCGTTTGTATCCACACTTTCGGATTGGTCGGAAACTCGTAAGACTTTCTCTCTCCCTCGGTGACCTCGCTGAATGGAGACGCGACCTTTTGGCACTCCGAGGGCCGCGGCAATAGTCCTTATTAGTTCACTGTTGGCCTCACCTTCTTGCGCTCTGGCTGCTAAGTGCACTCCTATGTGGGTGTCGGTAATCTCTGTAATGGCGCTCTGCTTTGCTCCGGGTTTGGCAAGTACGTTAAGAAAAAGCGAGCCGTCTCTGTGCCAGACAGCATTCAAAGGGGAGTTTGTAGTTGTTGCAGAACGCGCACCTTCTTGAACAACGGCCAACAATTTTTTGGACATACTTATACGCGCAATGCATAGTCTGGGGGGGGGGGGGGGGGGGGGGGGGCTAATATTAATTACTTAACCACTAATTATTCATAGTTGTCACAAGCTGATGCCTCGCGTCTTGCAACGAAA
>OX442432.1:802229-866255 GCA_949361645.1 Spongilla lacustris | reverse complement strand
AATTTGATATAAGTGGGGAGGAGGGGCTAAGATGGGGAGGAGGGGCTGATTTAAGTGTGTAACATTTTATAACATGCAGTTATGGGATAGTGTCACACTTACAGGTATGGGTAGGGATAATACCATTCACAATTCAAGCTAATAGCATATAGTGAACACACTTACAGGTATGGATGGATAGGGATAATACCATTCACAATTCAAGCTAATAGCATATAGTGAATTATCTTGAGCCCTATATGGATGGGGACTCTTGTTTATTGTCATGTGGAATGGTCATACCATACCTTGCAAACTGTCTCAATTGTCATAAATGCTAGCTAACTAAGTGGGGTAAAAAAATAAAAACTTACACACAGCACTAGGGTTAAATGTTAGTTCCACTTATCATTACTGCATAGAAGGGGCATGCTGTGTATGATACTTGTGTGTTTTATTATCATGGTGTTATCCACCTGAGGATGACGGTCTGCTGCCCTCCCTCGCAGGACGTTGGCGAGAAGTTGCGCAAACTTGGCAGAGAATTTGGCGTGACAACTGGCAGGCCTCGCCGGTGTGGGTGGTTCGATGTCATGGTGGCCAAGTACAGCTCCATGGTGAACGGCTACACGAGGTAGGGGCGGGGCTTGACCACACCTTTTCCTGTTTTCACTGCCTTTTGCGTGCTTGCACCTGCAGCGTGTGTCTGACAAAGCTGGACATCCTGGACACGTTTGAGGAGATCAAGATAGGAGTTGGGTACAAGGTGGATGGAGTGCCCCTGCTGTCAATGCCAGGTATGCGCCTGCATGCAACGTGCACTTTGACCCCCTTTTACACGAGTGGACTCTCTGCATATAAAACATACGCACCACCCTTAGCCGATCAGTTCACGCTGGAGAAGGTTCAAGTGGACTACATCTCTCTGCCTGGCTGGAAGTCAAGCATAACTCATGTAAAGTGTTTTGATGACCTTCCAAGCAACACAAAGACGTACATTAAGAAGCTCGAGGAGCTTATGGGTATTCCAAGTAAGAGAGATATAAATGTGCACAACTGGCACATGTATGTTAACTTGATCACATCTATATATAGTACAATGGATTGGAACTGGACCAGGAAGAGATGACATCATCAGAGTATACTGAGTGTCAACTCTGGCATCATTAGGGTGTCATATTCTTGTTATCGTAATTACTATCTATTCAGTTTTATTTTATACTAGTACAGATGAATGTTGACATCACACCTAACACAACAGTAAATACTCAAGGTTGGGAGTGGGGGTGGGGTGCGTGAGGAGTTGTGGAGGTTAGTTAATATCAGGTCCAGATGTGATCGATCGTTTGATGCTAAGCAGCTGTCCGGTGAGCCATTGGTCGATCCTTGATATTGAGTCATATTCTTTTACCTTATGGGCGGAAGAAGAAAAAAATAGTAACATGAGAGGTGTAAGTGCGTATTGCAGCACAAGGACAAGCCTCATATCACACTGAGTGCTACTTACTGCCAGCTATGCAATCAAGAAAAGTGCTGTGACTAGCACCCCCATTAAATACATTATTAGATCATACATGATGCTGTCTCTCTAGATGTCTCCCCTCCCCCATATCCCCCCCTCCCCCTCCCCCATATCCCCCCCTCCCCCATATCTCCCCCCCCCCCATTCTGAGCTCACATAATCAGAAAATTTGTCAGTATCAGCTTCATCACAGGCCTCCAGGAGGTTTTCAATCAGCTTCAATTCTCGAGTCCCTTGAAAACCAGGGTGTATCTCCTGGTAACTCTGGATTGCTGCCTGCAGTAAACATCAGAAACAGAGATATGATAAGCATGGCATCCATTAAATAGGTAGAGATATATTAGCATGGCATCCATTACAGAGGAAGAGATATATTAGCATGGCATCCATTAAATAGGTAGAGGTATATTAGCATGGCATCCATTACAGAGGAAGAGATATAAACATGCACCATTACATAAGCCACTTACTTTTGCTTTCTCAGCACTAATGCAGAAGTTGCAGATAGCTGCCTTAAAGAAGTACTCTTTAGCAGAATATTTCCTTAGTGTGTTCTCCAAGCTGTTTCTGGCCACCTTAAAATACAATGAGAGTAGGAGTGTGTGTGCGTGCGTGTGTGTGTGTGTGCATGTTGTGTGTGTGTGCATGTGTATATGTGTGTGCATGTGTGTGTGTGTGCGTGTGTGTGTGTGTGCATGTTGTGTGTGTGTGCATGTGTATATGTGTGTGCATGTGTGTGTGTGTGCGTGTGTGTGTGTGTGTTGTGTGTGTTGTGCATGTGTGTGTGTGCTGTGTGTTGTGTGTGTATGTGTGTTGTGTGTGTGTATGTGTGTGTGTGCGTGCATGTACCTCCTCAAAAATCTGAATGGCCTTGTCATATCTCTGCAGTTGAGCAGCCATATGAGCTACCTTCAGCACTAACTTGTCAGCTGACCTGCACATGACAGAAGGATGATGTAATGTAATACAACGCCTACCCGCACCCATAACCACACTTACGCTACAGAGTCTTCAGCTTTGAAGTAGTCTGCGGCAGTCTCATAATTTCTCATGGCCTACAATTGAAGGTAGGAGGGGGGAGGGCACACCAAGAGAGGGAAGGGGGAGGGGCACACCAAGAGAGGGAAGGGGGAGGGGCACACCAAGAGAGGAGGGGGAGGGGCACAACAAGAGAGGGAAGGGGAGGGGCACACCAAGAGAGGAGGGGGCACACCAGAGGGGGAAGGGGGAGGGGCACACCAAGAGAGGGAAGGGGGCACACCAAGAGAGGGAAGGGGGCACACCAAGAGAGGGAAGGGGGAGGAGCACACCAAGAGAGGAAAGGGGGCACACCAAGAGAGGGAAGGGGGAGGGGCACACCAAGAGAGGAGGGGATGGTGGGGTAAAGACACACCACCACACAGAAGTGAGTGACAGGTGGGGAAGCAGCGGCGTGCATGTACCCCTTCGTAGTCGACCAGTTCTCCTTCACATATCTCTGCTATACTGGTGTGGTAGCGAGCAGCCATACTGAACTTGCCCTGCATTTAAATAGAAAGGTTCGTATCATCACCACCAGCAGTGCAAAATGAAATTGCTCATTCAACCTATCCTCACCATATCTGTGTATATCTCAATTGCCCTCTGATAGCACTCCACTGCCTCTGATTGAAAAGTATAAATAAAAATACCATCAAAGGACATGGTGTGTACCTCTGGGGGAGTCCTTCTTCAACACCTGGCCAGCATCGGCTAATATGCTAGCTGCTTCGTGTTTCGTGTCAAGCCTAAAATGAATATCTGCTGCCTTGCGAAATGCGTCCCCAGCAGCTAAGGTGACACAGAGAGGCATTACGTCATGTTAAGGAGCAAGAAAAAGCGGACCGATTGATTTCTTTGCTAGCTTATAGGCGTTGGCCGCTTTAACGTACAAATCAGCGGCGTCCTCCAACTTCGCTGGTCCACTATTAACGTAAATCAAAATGGAAGGTAAGCATTGCCTGTCCTCCTCCTCCTCATCCACACACACACACACGCACACGCACACACACACATACATGTATACACACGGCTAACTTACCCAAATATGTTGCCCAGAAATCCACTAGCAGATTTTACTTTCCTCTCCGCTTGATCTATGTAATCCCTGGCCTTTTTCTCGTTCGGGCCGTCAGCTTGGCTGGGAGTAGCTGCTGCCTCAGCCTGAGATGAACTGGGTTCCTGCGTTTGGGCGGGCGGCCGCTGTTCATCACTCATCAGGTTGCTTGGGTCCTTCTCGTCAGACATTCTGCTAAGTGAACCAAGTCGCACACGCGTACGCTTCACAAGGTTGGCACATACCTTTCCAGCTAGAGTCGTGTGACTAATATCAACTACAGAGGTGTGGCCATGACGTAATAAACGGGTTTTTAACACATTTAATAACCTAAAGCATTGCAATACAACTATAAAATGGCCCATGTACGTACTTTTCCACAATTTAAATCCTCGTATTTCTAATATGATTTATACAAGGAGGGCACTATTCAGACTATTGATGAAATTTACATACACTCTCAATGCGTATAAAAACTGCGACGGTTGAGGCCATTCCGTATTCGAAACATGCGTAATAAGTGTTTCTGATTTAGTAAGACTTTTTTAAAAAGGCTTATCGAGGCTAATTTTTTTTTCAAATCATTTAGTATTCATTTCATCCATGAACACTAAATCACCAGTTAATTAGTCCACTGGCATTTCAATGACCATAATCGTATTACTAATTCCTTCTTTACGCAATTGTTGTTTTTGGTAATTTTGATTTTTACGATTTATCTTTATAACATGCCCAATCGCCCATTGTATAGTACATTGATGAAATTTACATACATGTACCATATGTGATTTAAGTAATAATGCATCAATGCAGGGTGGCTAAATTACCCTGGAGATGAAGGTTTGCTGTTCCTGTGTAATTAAGGAAACTCATCATTTAGAGTGCTTACTGCTTTGTACCAGGAGCCAATCATTTCTCAGTCCTTCTGATGTTTCACCTTGTGCCTTTCATTAGCCTCGTCCCCAGGCCTATTTTTTATTAAAGTTTATATGATAAAAAATATTTGCCCCTACTTTAATATAAAAAATTGGGCCTGGGGACGAGGCTAGCCTTTGCTTCACGTTATTGAATTTGTTTCGTTATAAAAACTCTTAACATATCATTTTGCTCTGTTCTGTTGGTCACTGTGGTCACTGTGGTCACTGCTTTTACTTTACCAATCCAAACTTGGCATTTAGGTGCCCGCATGATAGTATAAATTAAAGCACATATGGGAAATGAAATTACATTGTTGTCGTGTATAGTAAGATATGACTGCCCCTAGAGTGGGATCAATAGGGTTTTTAAAAAAATTTTTACTTGCAATGGTGGAGATCCGTGTTATTCCACCATTGGTGCAAAAACCGTTGACCTTACCTTGTTTCTCAATAAATAGGCGAGACTAATGCTAGTGGCTAGCAAAGTAATTTAGGTCTGGGTACGACACGTATACATGTTCATGTGACCCTTGCCACGCCTACATACTGCTCTGTAATTAAAAGAACGTCGTTACGTTATCTCAGAGGTCCAGAGCCAACTAGGACGTTGCGAATTACCCTGCTATGGAGTGCTCGTACAAGAAGTGTTGTCACTACTGTACTGTGAGCCTGGTCCCGGTGACCTCGATAATTCTGGCCATTGTGTTCCTCGGAGGATTTGTGGCCCTTCCTATAGTATTTACTACCGCCACCGTTCGTACACAGGTTTGCCATGAACTTTGATGCCCCCCCCCCCTTCCCCCATCCAACCAGAAGTACGCACAGTTCGTCAAACAGTTCCTCCCTTTTCCTACATTTCAGTTTGGCCTGGTGATTGATGCAGGGTCATCGCATACGTCACTTTTTGTTTATTCCTGGGATGTCAACAACAACGGCACGGGACTTGTTCGGCAAGTGTTCACCAGCTACACTAATAGTAAGTGTGGGTGAGGGAGGGGGGGTATCCCTTTCCTCCGATACATCGATCATGCGGACGATATGACAACCGCGGCCCAGACATCTGGTCGTAGTGTTTGCATGATCTACACGCCTCCATAGGTCCGTGTTGACTGATAGTTGAGTCCAATCGCTCTGTCGTTCAGCCACAGAGGGCAGTGGTTAAACAGTAAAATATGAGTGGTGTGTGTAGTAATATCGCAATACAGTTAAGCTATATCGCAGTACAAACTTGCACATGAATAGACAGTAATATACGAAATAGCCAGCTTTGTTAAGATTCAGCTTGTTGTTCCATCCCCTCCCCCTCCCCCCCCAGTATGTAAAATTAGGCAAGTGTGGGAGAGTCAAATGGATGAAACGCTAAAGCACATGAGAGCTATTGGCTTGGGGTCCAGGGACCCACACAAGGGAACTACTAGTATCTGGATAGTGTACGATTCAGATATTCAAATTTAATTTATGTAATAGCCGAACTCCATGTATAAATATAACCCCCACACCCAGCTCAAGCCATATTGGTAAGAGGTGTACTGTTGTTTTAAAAATAATAATATACTTCACTGTGAAGAAAACTATTTCAGAAGGTTGTTTAGGTGGTCTGTTCATTTGCCCCAGCCATAACTAAACTAATTAATGTTAAAATTTATATTAATGAGTACTAGTATTTATCGATATAGCACAATATTTGCACCAGGCTATATCCTGGTAACACTGACTGAGTATTTTAAGCAGTCATAACCCAGGGGCCTTGAGGGGGACACTTCTTCCCATTGCTTTATCCTTACCACCAATCACACTCCTGCAGACCCTCTCACTGCCTATGCGGCATATCCTTCGTACGCTGGACCAAACGTCTCACAACTGGTTGAACGCGCAGAGCCATATGTTAAAGGTGACGTGAGCTACATCCAGTTGTTCCTTGGTGCGACTGCTGGGATGAGACTTCTAAGGTACGGTGTCCATTGCCTTACCTGCTTCACACCCTTGTACCACCCCAAAGAGACACCAACCCCACAGCTACCAGTGAAATACTTCAATCCATCACAAGCTCCTTGCAGTCATATTCCTACAGCTTTGTTGCCGCAGAGGTCATCAATGGCACTGAGGAAGGCCTGTACGCATGGGTCACTCTGAACTACCTCAGCAAGAAGGTGCCCCAGGTACGTGTATGAACAGGGTCAGCCATTTTAATACCCCCCTAAGCCACCGTACCGTTTTCTCCACCTGCTTTAGGGACCGGACACAACCAGTGGTGTGCTTGATATGGGAGGGGCATCACTGCAGATAGCCTCTGAGTACAAGGGTGGTCCCGTACCACCTGGCTGTAACCTCACCTCTGTCACACTATTTGGGCGTGGCTACAGCCTGTTTTCATGCAGCTACCTCTGCTATGGGAGAGACAGGGCCGAGTCCCACCTGCTAGATCACCTCATCAACAGCCAACCAAATGTTAGCGCTAATGTTCGTATGTGTGTGTCTGTGCGAGCTTGTGCGCATGTGTGTCACACATGTCCATACAACAACAATATCCTCACACATGTCCTCACCATCACCCTTATCCTCACCACCACCTCCATCCTCACACATATCCTCACACATGTCCTCACCATCACCCTTATCCTCACCATCACCCTTATCCTCACACATGTCCTCACCATCACACATATCCTCACACATGTCCTCACCATCACCCTTATCCTCACACATATCCTCACCATCACCCTTATCCTCACACATGTCCTCACCATCACCCTTATCCTCACACATGTCCTCACCATCACCCTTATCCTCACACATGTCCTCACCATCACCCTTATCCTCACACATGTCCTCACCATCACCCTTATCCTCACACATGTCCTCACCATCACACATATCCTCACACATGTCCTCACCATCACCCTTATCCTCACACATATCCTCACCATCACCCTTATCCTCACACATGTCCTCACCATCACCCTTATCCTCACACATGTCCTCACCATCACCCTTATCCTCACACATGTCCTCACCATCACCCTTATCCTCACACATGTCCTCACCATCACCCTTATCCTCACACATGTCCTCACCATCACCCTTATCCTCACACATGTCCTCACCATCACCCTTATCCTCACACATGTCCTCACCATCACCCTTATCCTCACACATGTCCTCACCATCACCCTTATCCTCACACATGTCCTCACCATCACCCTTATCCTCACACATGTCCTCACCATCACCCTTATCCTCACACATGTCCTCACCATCACCCTTATCCTCACACATGTCCTCACCATCACCCTTATCCTCACACATGTCCTCACCATCACCCTTATCCTCACACATGTCCTCACCATCACCCTTATCCTCACACATGTCCTCACCATCACCCTTATCCTCACACATGTCCTCACCATCACCCTTATCCTCACACATGTCCTCACCATCACCCTTATCCTCACACATGTCCTCACCATCACCCTTATCCTCACACATGTCCTCACCATCACCCTTATCCTCACACATGTCCTCACCATCACCCTTATCCTCACACATGTCCTCACCATCACCCTTATCCTCACACATGTCCTCACCATCACCCTTATCCTCACACATGTCCTCACCATCACCCTTATCCTCACACATGTCCTCACCATCACCCTTATCCTCACACATGTCCTCACCATCACCCTTATCCTCACACATGTCCTCACCATCACCCTTATCCTCACACATGTCCTCACCATCACCCTTATCCTCACACATGTCCTCACCATCACCCTTATCCTCACACATGTCCTCACCATCACCCTTATCCTCACACATGTCCTCACCATCACCCTTATCCTCACACATGTCCTCACCATCACCCTTATCCTCACACATGTCCTCACCATCACCCTTATCCTCACACATGTCCTCACCATCACCCTTATCCTCACACATGTCCTCACCATCACCCTTATCCTCACACATGTCCTCACCATCACCCTTATCCTCACACATGTCCTCACCATCACCCTTATCCTCACACATGTCCTCACCATCACCCTTATCCTCACACATGTCCTCACCATCACCCTTATCCTCACACATGTCCTCACCATCACCCTTATCCTCACACATGTCCTCACCATCACCCTTATCCTCACACATGTCCTCACCATCACCCTTATCCTCACACATGTCCTCACCATCACACATATCCTCATACATATCCTCACCATCACCCTTATCCTCACACATGTCCTCACCATCACCCTTATCCTCACACATGTCCTCACCATCACCCTTATCCTCACACATGTCCTCACCATCACCCTTATCCTCACACATGTCCTCACCATCACCCTTATCCTCACACATGTCCTCACCATCACCCTTATCCTCACACATGTCCTCACCATCACCCTTATCCTCACACATGTCCTCACCATCACCCTTATCCTCACACATGTCCTCACCATCACCCTTATCCTCACACATGTCCTCACCATCACCCTTATCCTCACACATGTCCTCACCATCACCCATATCCTCATACATATCCTCACCATCACCCATATCCTCACACATGTCCTCACCATCACCCATATCCTCACACATGTCCTCACCATCACCCATATCCTCATACATGTCCTCACCATCACCCATATCCTCACACATGTCCTCACCATCACCCTTATCCTCACACATGTCCTCACCATCACCCTTATCCTCACACATGTCCTCACCATCACCCTTATCCTCACACATGTCCTCACCATCACCCTTATCCTCACACATGTCCTCACCATCACCCTTATCCTCACACATGTCCTCACCATCACCCTTATCCTCACACATGTCCTCACCATCACCCTTATCCTCACACATGTCCTCACCATCACCCTTATCCTCACACATGTCCTCACCATCACCCTTATCCTCACACATGTCCTCACCATCACCCTTATCCTCACACATGTCCTCACCATCACCCTTATCCTCACACATGTCCTCACCATCACCCTTATCCTCACACATGTCCTCACCATCACCCTTATCCTCACACATGTCCTCACCATCACCCTTATCCTCACACATGTCCTCACCATCACCCTTATCCTCACACATGTCCTCACCATCACCCATATCCTCATACATATCCTCACCATCACCCATATCCTCACACATGTCCTCACCATCACCCTTATCCTCACACATGTCCTCACCATCACCCTTATCCTCACACATGTCCTCACCATCACCCTTATCCTCACACATGTCCTCACCATCACCCTTATCCTCACACATGTCCTCACCATCACCCTTATCCTCACACATGTCCTCACCATCACCCTTATCCTCACCATCATCCTTATATCCTCACATATCCACACCACCACCATCACCCTCATATCTCACACCTCTCTTGTGCACAGGTGTCCATCATAACCAACCCATGTTTCCCAGTCAACTACTCACATACCTATATGAGCAGTGAAATATACGATGGAGACTGTGTCAAGGCCGGTAATGGTACTGCCTCGAACTACTCCTTCATTGGGACTGGGAACAGTACAGAATGTCAAGACTTGCTGGACACAGTGTTCAATACCACTGTGCAGTCCGATGTGATAGCTATCCAGGGAAACTTTATTGTAAGGAAGGTTGCTATTCCTGCCCCACCCCCTAATTGTGGGGGAGGTGATGAGGATGTGAATGCGATGATGAGGATGTGAATGAGGGGGTGAGGATGTGGATGAGGTGGTGAGGATGTGAATGCGATGATGAGGATGTGAATGAGGGGGTGAGGACGATGATGAGGATGTGGACGAGGGGGTGAGGATGTGGATGAGGTGGTGAGGATGAGATCAGAGGGTGTGAATGATTGAGTAACAATGGTGACCATGGTGGAATCGCTTTTGTTGTCACCTATTGTGCCCCACCCCCTTGTGGACAGGGTCACCTATTGTGCCCCACCCCCTTGTGGACAGGTCCATCCAGCTGCTGTATTGGAGGAGGCTTAGCGCCATGCCCATATAGGGGGATGTTACTTAAATAAAGTCAATTTCTGTTGGATGGACTCCGGGGCATGCATGTAAATTTGTTTGCAACATGAAATCAAATCATTTTCCATTAATAATATATCATTTTTTCCCTGTTCCTCCATACCTCATAGTTGAGTGTGAGGAGTACCTACTCCCCCTCCTCCCCCTCCTTCGCCCATATCTTCCTACACCTACATATGGGGACTAGACACACACCCTAGGGAGGGTTACCTGGCCCCCACCCCCTGCCCTCATTGGATCTTCCCCAATGCCCTTCCCCTCACAGGGAATCTCCACTTTCTACTATGCTGCGAGCAGTGTGTACAAGACTTCAGCACCTCTGCCCATCAGTTCAAACTTGAGTAGCTACAATTCAACAGTATTCAAGTTCTGCAATACCCCACTACATTCTCCCTCTAACTCATCTCGTATTGGAGATGCCTGCTTCAATGGCATGTACACACTCTTCATGCTTCAGAATGTGCTAGGCTTTGGTGAAGCCACAGATTGGACATTGTCCTTCAACATTACGGTCAGTTTTAGCATGGTGTATTTGGGGGGGGGGGGGGGGGAGAAGGAGGAGGGGAGGGATATGATGGTGTTTTTCTCCAAAAGGTGAATGGTGAGGACATTGGATGGTCTCTGGGCTACATGCTGAACAGGACTGCAGCTCTGGAGGACCATATCACCTTACCCTTCCTGGTAGCAGACCTGGCAGTTGGAATGATCGTGCTGGCCATCTTGTGTGTGGTGTTTGTGGCTTTCTTCATCTTCACCTTTGTGCCATGTAGGAAAGCCATTAAGCACAACAATGGCTATTCCTCTTTGTCTTGAACAGCAAATGAGCGCACAATATCTGGTGTTATGTGTGTGCACACATATAATGGTGTGTGGGTGTGTGGTCCAACTGCTTCTGCTGTAACTTTGTGTTTTGAGTTATAAAATCGACATAAGGAATGAGGCTACCTTACTTGGGTTACCATAGAGATTTGCTAAATAATATAGTCTGTAATAATGTATGTATAATTTCCTTAATCTCTTGTTTCCTTACTTTTTACTCAATTGCCATCAACAAATCCTACATCACCGTAAATCACTTCAGATTGACCTCATTGATATGAGGCATATGCCAGATGCCTCATACAGTTGCACACTACTGGTCTATGTGACTCTGGAGTAGTAGACTGATTCCTTCCTTAGTGGTATACCTTAAATATGCCCCAAACTGGTTATGTTGGACTGCCCATGCTCCAATGGCATGTTCCATTGTTACTAACACTAGCCATTCTCAATCTCAAGGATTGGTGGAAAAGGGAAACCACTGCGATGAGGCTGATGCAGATCCAAGCCATGAAAAAAGAAAGGGGTGCACATGGACTGATTGGTTGCCCGTGATCACTTGCCACGAATTCAATGCATTAATCATAGATTGAGGTGGTATTGTGACTTAAGTCACTGACTTATAAAGTCAGTTACTAGAAATTGTATTCACGTGGTCTGTCAAAACTTAGTTACCTTTCATGTGGCAGATTATGTGCACTGATAGGATGGCTACAAAATCTATAAATGTCCAGGTATGATGTAAGGTAAATGTTCACTGTATAATGCCTGTAGTCATTATAAGTGGGCTGCTTACTCTGATTTCAGTCCATACAAAGCAATTGTTGTTCTTTGATGTGTATTAGGGTTAGCTCTTACATATACCACTGTATGCATAACATAAGTATAGCAGTGCACTGTTCCCAATCCTTATTGTACACAGGAAGAGTGCTAGTATGCGGTAAAGCTTCAGTCTCACCTACAAGCCTTGTGCAATTGGGTGCTTACACTTTTATGTAAGCCATTCACAACATATATGTATGAAATCAGGCCAAGGTGCATGACTTAGCTTTGTGTTTCCTAGGTGGAACTTGAATCGAACAGTAGGAGACCACACAAGCATAGTTGTCTTTTCCATTCGTCTTGTGAGTGCTGTAACTTCATTTTTGGACACAGTTATAAGCATGCATTCAACTCATCAATTCTTTCGTGTCTCTTTGAAGCTAAAGACGTCAAACATAGCAAATTACATGCATGTACATTTATTCGGATATCACTGTTAAAAGGTCCATTATACAAGAAGTAAGCAGCAATGTCCAAAAATAAATTGTTACTATAACAGGTCCCGGCTTTGCCAGACAGTTTCCAACATCAAACCAAGCTACAGTTAGCCTTATACTGGTACTGCGACCTCACTAAAATGCACTACATGTACAAGTACTTGTATGGTGATTGGTGATGCATATATGCCTGCAATGCTCCCCTGAGTTTCATAGACCATGCACCCCCATACAACTCTCCCCAGGCCCAGGGCCTTGTTTGTATTGCATGATACATGATCCCGCACCTCCAAATAAACTGCATCAGACGTGTAGAGATTGAATTGACATTTAAATTCGTGTGGTGTGTATGTGTAGTTGAAAGCATGCACAGAGCAAGGTCATGCAATGCTTTGCCCATACATGTAGTGATGAAGGGGACATTCCTGCTGTGATTAATACCTAGGTTTTGTAGCATTCATAGATTTTGTAGCCATCCTATCAGTGTACATAATCTGCCACAAAGGTAACTAAGTTTTGACAGACCACGTGAATACAATTTCTAGTAACTAAGATTTGTGACTTTTAAGTCAGTGACTTAAGTCACAATACCACTGTCAATCTATGATTAATGGTTGTAAGGCAAATGTGATATATTGTTGGGGCACTGGGGGTGTAAGCACATCTTGTGTTGGAACAACCCAATTATGAACTGGCTAAAGGCAGATGGAGATGGAGTGATCTGGCATTTACGTGGGTCACACATTCCTGTTCTTGGAGTAAATAAATGGAGTGATGGATTAGTTGGCAAACCAAACTTTTTCAAACCATTGGTTTAAAACGTGGACGACTGACTTAAAGACCAAAGCCAACATTTCAAACCAATCCCTGTGGTCCAAGATTGCCCATATTATCAGCATGCACCTGCATCGACTCCTGCATCAATCAACACTTTCTAAAGAAACGTTTTTTAACGACCATACAGTAGCGGCTCACTAATCAGACCACGCGGTAATAAGACCACTTAACCGCCCGATTATAAGACCACTTCGCCAATCCGACCACCGTCTAATAAGACCACTAGTGTATAAATATTGGAGGGGCGTTTTTGTGTAACTTTCTTTCTCTAAACAGGCGAGTGGTTTCCTAATACAGTTGGTACCCACCATGCATTCGATTACGGGGAAAATCGACGATCCCGTACTAATGGAGTTAGCAATGTCTATGACATACACGAGCCAGCTCTAAGCTTGCTTTACAATCCTTGGCATAATTGTTCATCCTTCCAGCTGTTATTTTGTTACGATTCATTTGTTTATCTGCTACTGGTATTCTAATCAAAGCGCATTTCGAAAGGCGGGAAACTCGCCAGTAAGACCGAAACGGTCGTATTGGCGAGTTTTACCACAAGATCCGATTGTCCCGGGGTGGTCTTATTAGTGAGCCGCTACTGTAATGATCTGTGGTTCAATGTGGCCATAAGGAATTTTTCCTTTAAAAACCGAAGGATAAACTAAAGCCATGTTCATGCATGCATGGGGTACATGTAGAGTAAATTAGTATCATTTTCCAAAGGTCTTACAATATGCTGTAAACATCTAAACGACTCCATAATATGGTACATGCAAAATGGTCATTGCGCGCTGGAGTGTTGGTCAACGTGACTGCATGTATGCAGGGTTGCCGCGGTATCGCGGTTAAATTTGATGTACATGTACCGCGGTTATTTATAACCTTCACCGCAGTTAAAGTATGCAATATTTTACGGAGTACGAATGCGGTGATCACATTAAATAAGAGAGCAATAACATAATCAAGTCTCCGCATAAACCTGCAGCGGATAATCAATATAACACATATAGGGATTGGAAACGGCCTATCTAAATGTATGGCGTGACGTCACATCCGCGTTACAGGCTCGTTTCGCGAAATTATTATAGAGACAAAACCTGTTAGCTTTCCCTTGAACAGATAAATGTTGTTGCGAGGTAAAAGGAGAATATGTGTTCAGAGAGATATTTATAAATACAAAAGAAAAGCGATACGAGCAAGATCACTATATAAGTATACTGGCCCAAATTATAGAGTTGATGAGATTGAATGCCTTTAGGTTGGTCAGTTTTGAATCCTTATAAGCCTTTGCCTGTTTCCAAGGAATGAGCTGTATCAATAGATATCACACAGCGTACCTTTGGGGTTAAGCCGGAATGCTGCCGGATAGATATTTAAATGGTGCATTGGCTGAGTTGATGCTCTGGCAGGGTTGCTCTTATATCGGTAAACTAAACCTTAAACCAATGTAGTGTGCACACAAAAATTAACCAAATTTGGTCAGTATATACACTACATGTATCATGTATGTACATGTATAGTCGACACTTCGGACCAAATTTTGGGTTGACATAGCAACCAACTTATCTTATTTAGCTGGACCACTTTGTTGCTACGGCCCTGTATTTACTTTCTACCATATTTCTATGCAATTATGCTATGTTTTGTGACTTAAAAAGTGCGGCGAAAGTTGCAAAGCGGCTGGGGCAGAGCCCCAGACCCCGGCCCCCTCGCCGGTCCAATCCTTAAAGGCTTCCGCCAGCCCATATATACAACAAGCTCCCACAAGCTGGCACTGCAATATACCTAGCGCCTTCGCATGTACATTTACGAGGTAGAACTTTGTACTAAGCAGAAATTCAGATACTGATATAAGTGAAATCAAATTAATAGGCCTACATGATTATAATGTGAGAACTAGTGCAGGAATCGCTCAATGACTTGGCACTCAATAACTCGTTCAAAATACGGTAAATCTGCGTGAGCTGGACATTTAGCTGGTAGAGCATCAGAAGTAGTATCAAGCGATGGAAGCTGCTGAAACGATTCAAGGGGACCCTAGCTCTACACATCATGCGAGGCATCCTCATGCAGCTGTTGTCGAATCAGCCGAGGGAGTGGCAGAGGCAATTAAAAAAACTCTGAGCTTTTACTGCACGTTTCATCACTGGCAGCCAAATCCTTGACCTTCTAAGGAAGCTCCAGACTGCTTCGGCCGCTGCGTATTTGTCCGGTGAATTTGTACAACGTATTATGTTAAAATGTTATTGTACAAATTTAGTCTAGCAATCAGACTTTAATATGATGACGCAACACGTAATATTTTGGATCGGTCGCGGATCAGGCGGATGTACTGAAGCCGGGTTAAAAGTGTGTGTGAGTGCGTGTGCGCATGTGTGAGTGCGTGTGCGCATGTGTGCATGTAGGTGCCGGCCTGAGAGCGGAGGGGTGGGGGCGGCAATTGCTGCCGGAGAGGCGGCATTTTATACGCCCGGCCCCCCCCCCCCCCCCCCCCCCCCCCCCAAGGCTGTGCTGGATCCGGGGCTGAGGTCTTCAAATAAAAACAGGGTGTTCCACTTATAAATTAACCATAAACAGTTAACTAATTGTTGCTAAATGTTACAATAATGCGGGCTGAAATGCTGTAAACAGCTAAATATCCATTTAAACGAATTTTTAATTCCCCGACAACACCTATTTGAAAAAAATTAAATTTTATAGGCTCCAACAGCATTTTGAATTTAACTTGCTGAACTTAAACAACTAAATTAAGATCATTTCAGTTATAATATAAATGTTGGGTGGTAAAAAGCTGCAAACTGTAAGCAAATTTGAAATTTTGTTTAATTTTAAGAGAGGGTTTTTGAGATTTAGATTTTTATCAATAACCATTAAAGATGATGTTAATTTTATTTCACCAGCATGGCTAATAAGATGTTAAGCACACTATAGGTACAGAACTGACATGAAGCTAATTGAATGCTTCTGCCCATGCATGGTATTGATCTCCCATGCATGGCCCAGAAATATGTCTATTAAACAATGTAGTATAATGTGTAGCAGTTTTACAACATTTTAGATATATAAGCGAAGCAGAAACTGTCTCATATTACTATATATGTAACCCACTATCAATCTTTCCAATCCAATGCAGCCTCCCTTGGTAGCTATATTGCACATCCTTCAGCAGCTGGACCAAACCTCTCACTACTGGTTGGACAAGCAGTTCCGTATGTAAGTGGAAACGTGGCCAACACCCCAGTGTTCCTTGGTGCAACTGCTGGGATGAGAATTGCAAGGTATGGTGCCCATTACCTCTAGTGTGCTGCTTCACATCCCTTCCTCTCACTTGCTTCCTGTGCCACCCTAAAGAGACGTCAATCCCACTGCTACCTATGAAATATTTCAATCCATTGCAAGCTCTTTAGCACAACCTTTCAAATTTGTTGCCGCAGAGATTATCACTGGTATTGAGGAAGGCCTGTACGCATGGGACACACTGAACTACCTCAGCAAGAACATGCTCCAGGTAAGTGCATGAACAGGGTCAGCCATTTTAACAAGCCACCATTTTCTCCACCTGCTGTAGGCAGGCACAACCAACGGTGTGCTTGACATGGGAGGGGCATCAATCCAGATAGCCTCTGAGTACAAGGGTGGCCCTGTACCACCTGGCTACTGTAACCTCACCTCTGGCATACTCTCTGGTCGGGGCTACACTGTGTGTTCATGCAGCTACCTCTGCTATGGAAGAGACAGGGCCGAGTCCAGCCTGCTAGATTACCTCATCAGCAGCCAACCAAATGTCAGTTCTATATATCCTGAGAGATCTGTTATTTTGGTGCACGAGCACACCCATGCACATGTTTAGCACAGCCTATACCAGGAAAAGGACACACAAGGCCAGCAGAGGCCCTTGCCCACTCTTGCACATACATGGGTGGCACATGTACATTGCACATGTATATATATATTTGCATAGCTATTATGTAGTAATCGGCCTGACCCCTCTATGAGGACCTGAGCACCACTTAAAGGCTGCCTGCCCTGCAGAGGGTAACTCGCCATATATGGTGAGGTCTGGAACAACATGCACCTGCATGCAAACCAGTTTCAGTTTCAGTATACTTCACTAAGCTGCAGGCATAGTGCAAGATAAGATTGCTCTGGGGGGGGGGGGGGGGGGGGAGAAAACAATTTTGGAAACAAGGGATTACAGAAGTTATGCAATGATGAATTATATAAATTTAAATAGCAAGTTTAAGAAACACTATAGGTGGATTTAGGTATGTAATATTCAAATTCATCATTGCATAACTTCGTAATTTCCCTTGTTTCCCCGATTGTTGTTCTACATCCTAAACCAATTTTTTAAAGTGATATAAATCTTCATACCTCTTTTCATACATGTCTAGAAAGCTTGTTTTTTAATGGAAACATAGTATTTCTTGTTTAACCCTCAATGTACACACACACACACACACACACACATATACACACACACACACACACACACACACACACACACACACACACACACCGTAAATCATCTCATAATGAAACAATAACGTTCTCAATGAGAAAGTTGGTTGCAGGCCATAGTGCTGTACAAGCCGTGCTATGAGTCGGAATCATTAGGAAACATTAAATAATCAGTCTTCACAAACAGAGGGGCTAAATATGAGAATCGTTTCTTTATGGTTTCACCCTTCTTTGCTTTAAATACCTCAACACTTTCTCTAAGAGAATGTATCTCAGTATTCCTTGTTCTCTCTCTCTGTGTGCAGGTGTCCGTCATAACCAACCCATGTTTCCCAGTCAACTACTCCCATATCTATTTGAGCAGTTCAATATACGATGGAGACTGTGTCAAGGCTAGGAGTGGTACTGCCTCAAGCTACTTCTTCAATGGGACTGGGAATAGTGCACAATGTCAAGACTTGGTAAACAGGCTATTCAATAAGATTGTGCAGCCCAATGTGATGAAGATCCAGGGAAACTATGTGGTAAGGATACATTCACTCACACACATGCACATATAGTGTACATTCATTTGTTTGCTTATGTGGTACAGTGCACATATTGTAAGACTTACGTGATTTCATATATATTGTTACCTGTTTTAACATGTATAGACAGCTTAACTTTCTATTGCCATCGCTAATTGTTATCACATGATCACCCACCCATCATCCATCACATGATACCCATCACATGACTTCCATCTCGGTAGCCTGGTGTGCAACTTGCAATTAAGAAACACTGGTTACTATCTAAAGTTGGTGTGCAGAAAATCATTTACATTGTAATCAGTTCTCTAGGTGCTAGACTCTATGGCCACATGTATAAACAGTTTTAATATATAAAGGTATTGATACCAGCAAAACTTTATTACCCAAGTCTGCTTTCCAGATAAGCTTGACCGATCGTCAGGAGTCTTGTTAATAGTGGGTCATTTTTAATGACTTCATAATTGGGGTGAAATCCTATGCATGTAACGTAACTCTCGATATGAGACCATCCATCATTCATTACATGACCCCATTACACATCCATCACATAATGGCCATCTTGATCATCCATCACATAATGGCCACCTTGATCATCCATCACATAATGGCCACCCTCACATAATGCCACCTTTATCATTACTGGGTAATGGTCAGTTTGATCATCTTCCCAAAATTGAAATTTGGCCCCATTTCCCATTATTGCACGACCAACATCACTTACGAACCACCTGACATGATCATGATGTGACTATCACATGACCATTATGTCATATTCACCTTTTAATGTCTCTTGTAGGGAATCTCTGTCTTCTACTATGCAGCAAGAGATATTTATCATACTTTGACTCCTCTGCCCATCAGTTCAAACTTCAATAGCTACAATTCAACAGTATTCAATTTCTGCAATACCCCACTACCTTCTCCCTCCAATGTAACCTTTGTTGGGGGTACCTGCTTCAGTGGTATGTACACTCTCTTCATGCTTCAGAATGTGCTAGGCTTCGGCAGTGCCACAGACTGGACATTTTACTTCAACAGTACGGTCAGTACAGCATGGTGTATGGAGGGGGGAAGGAGGAAGGGAGGAGGGAGCAGAAAAGTGAAGGGATGGGTGAAGGGGAATGGAAGAGTGGGGAAGGATGGAGAGAGGGGGATGGAGGAAGAGGAGGATGGAGGAAGAGGGAAAACCATCATTGCATGGTGCATATGCATGGTAGTGTTAGGAGATCTATTGAGAGGGAGGGAAAGAGATGGTGTGGTACTTTAGAAATAGTATGATGGTGTTTTTCTTCAAAAGGTGAACGGTGTGGACATTGGATGGTCACTGGGCTACATACTGAACAGGACTGCCGGTCTAAAGGGCAGTGTCACCACGCCCTTCCCACTGGCAGGCTTGGTGGCTGGCTTGGTCATCTTGGCCATACTGTGTGTGGTGTTCCTGTTAGTGGCAGCCATCTTTCTGGTGTACGGCAGAAGGATGAAGTCTTATACAAGTTTAAAAGCATGAACCTGGAAGTCATTAAGTATGTGTGTGGCTGATTAGTCGAGCCACTCCAACTGTAGCATGTAGGCTTGCTTAGATTACAATGTACATCAGTGAATCATGAATTGGGTACAGTGGGGTCAACCTGATGGTTTCACCAAGAAGCATACACTGCAGGCCATATTTGTAAGAAGACCTACGCATGCAAATCAACAGTAGCTGCTGTACATTTATTGGAAATTGGTAGAGAACCTATGTTGATTGTGGCTCTTACCTCAAATGTTTTTCACGTTTTTTTTTTTGCAACAATCTAGGAGCTAATAGTAGCAGGTAGTATATTGGTACAAAGAAAAGATAGCAACTTATTTGAACACATACACAACACACAAATACACACACAATGAGTAAATTTGAGGGTGTGTTACAATTAGTAGTATGTTAGATTGTATATAATTACGGTGTGTGTGTGTGTGTGTGTGTGTGTGTGTGTGTGCTGTAACTTTGTGTTTTGAGTTATAAAAGTACATTGCACGGAATGAGGGCATCATAGTAGCTATGGCCATACCAGATGGTGGGCCCATTTGCAGGTTCTTGTGGTTGGCCAGGATGGGGAAGAACATCCATCTCCGAGCCAAGGCTAATCTGTGACTTCTTATTGTCTCACAAGTAAATAAAACATTCTCTATGAGAAAGTTGGTGGTATATATAGGATTTAAAGGCAAAGTGGTGTGAAAAGCAGGGAAACAAGGGTTTAATAACAATGGAAAATGAAATAGTCCTTAGACCCTTGTTACCTTAATTCAATAATTATAATCATACAAACTGTCTGGTTTTTTTCATACAGTGTATGTAACCTTTCTACTCATTTGTATCATTGTCTGCATGGTCTTTTCATGCAGTGTATGCGACGGTAGACCGTTGTACTCATTTGTATTATTGACTGTATTTTTTCATGCAGTGTATGTGACCTTTTGTGCGCATTTATATCATTGACTTGTCTGGTCTTTTCTTAGTGCTCATTGCTAATAAGAGTTTTGGCTGCACCTTACCTCAGTTGCACATATACGTGTGTATATGCATGACCCAGTCGCTCCCACTGTCCCACATACTGCATGCATATACTGCATACACATATATGACCTCCACCCGTGTTCTCGATGCTCTGCATGTGCTCATAACTGCATGAAACAACGTAATCTCCTGTTAGCCTGTGTCTATACAGGTACATACTAGCTAACTCTACCTGCTACACAGTTACCACTTATGCATAGGTCAAGATACCACACAATTATCACCTTTTCTGTCGACGTTTTTATTGCCTCCAGCACGTCTAGCCAGATGCCTCATACGACATTCTTTGCACATGAGATACCACGTGCATATTCCACTCCCGCCATCTCCACAGTCTCCACGCCAACCACCACGATATGCGCCAGTTTTGTCATATCCGTATCCTCCCGCATCCCTTCCGCATCCCGGATGGGCCGTCTTCATGTGATAGGTTACAGGGTTGGGGAACGAATCCTTGCACAGCTCGCAGACCGTTTTGGCCGTTTCATTTCTCTTCGACGAATCGCTTGCCACGGCTTCCCCGACCATCCGCATGACCATCATCTTGGCTGCGAGTTCCGCCACCCCTTCAACCACTTTCAGTTTCATTCTTCGCTCCATCAGCTCCTTTATGACTCCATTGATTTGTCCACTTTGTATACCACGGGTGATCTCGTCTTCCCCTTCGAATTTGGCATACTCGGTACCGTCATCATTGAAGAATGCGAATACAAAAGTGGGTGTGACCTGAACCTTACCAAGATCTTCACGGAGCTGTGGTGTGGTGTGTGGTGTGTGTGTGTGTGTGGTGTGTGTATGTGTATATACATGTATATGTACGTGTGCGTGTGTGTGTGTGTGTGTGTGTGTGTGTGTGTGTGTGTGTGTGTGTGTGTGTGTGTGTGTGTGTGTGTGTGCACGTGTGTGCCGGTGATCAGTAATTAACCAAAATTGAAACAGTTGCAAGGTGGTCTGAGATAATATAAAATATTTTAAGCTTTGCATGGGCAGTCGGATCATGGATATTAGAGCACATTCAATATTGTAAGAACTGGGGAAGGGGCTGCATGCAGTGAATCGAAAAGGGACCTTATATGCCATTTTCCACGCAGGACAGAGCAAAAGAAAGACAAACGCTTGCGTTGAAATGTATATGGCTAGTTCAGTACAAATTCAGTGCCTTAATGCCAGATAACTCCTTCGATTCTGCATGTAGCGCTCCCCTTCCTTCACCCTCCTAGTCGTAATTGACACAAAAAAAACTGCTAGCCGGTGAGGCTATAGCGTGTATGATCGAGTCTTGCACATATACTATTAATAGTATAGCTAAGATGCTTAAAAAATCATCGTGCATATGCATTGATGCACACTGGCGCGGATACATTTACATCAGCTAGCTAGCGCGCGAGCGTATAAAATATATTACTACATGTATGCGATTTCCAATTTAAATTACAAGCTGGCGCACAAAGTTCATCATAACTCATCATTGAGACGACTAGACGTATTTGTCCGCTATACTATTGAATACAGTACTCCTTTCTTGAAGGTCATTGTGTGTATAGTGACTGCAAGGGCTGCAATTGTGCAAATGCCATTACTGCATGCACGTTTTACGTATACAGGATCTGCCTCAATGGCACACCCTATCCTCCATCATGGCTTGGAAAAGTCTGTACAATTGTATGCACTTCGCTTGATAAACACCACGCACGTCGAGCATTCAGTTATAAAGCACTCAAGAAAGGATGAGTGCACGTGCCGTATATTAAAAACCAGTAGTAATTAAGCGATATAAAATAGGCCAATTTCAGTGATATCGTGTAATAGTTGCACGAGTGGTATATAGAAAATTGCATGTATTTATATTTATTATTATTATTATGACATCTGTTAGGCTATTAATCATGTATGTAAATAATAATAATAATAATTTAATGTTGTAATAATCTGTTTGATAAGTAGTTATTATTTAGTGTGTTGTTATTAATGTAGTATCAATAATAATAGAAACAACACGATAAATAAGATACTGTCAACCAGAAAGGACCAATGAAGGTCCAGCTCTTGACAGCAGAGCTCTAGCACAGGACCTCACCAAAGTGAGGCTGAGTCTGCCATAAATGGAAGCAGTGGCCTGGGACTTGGTGCACCTCATGGGTATGGCCAGACGAGTGGCAAGACGTGAAAGTGTTTCCCTAGCCTCAGCACCCCAGCAGCCATAGGTCTCCACTGCTAGTGGTGTGCATTTCCAGCCCAACTCAGAGCACTTTGGGTCATTCAAAACATGCTAAAGTATTAAAGTCCAAATAATGATGATTATTATTATTACATTAAGGTCACTGCTGACGTTTATGGCAGACTTATAGTCTGGTGCTGAGTTGTTGCATAGCAAGAGCTATTTTACATACATTATGATATAATGCTTACATGGTTGGATAATAACTTTAATCTCGTACCCAGACATATAAACCTGGGTACGAGACCAGGTAAACTAAGGACTCTCGATGGATCTATCAGGCTAGAAGTCTGCCCCAGTCGTTTGAGTAGAATATGTGTTAGGTTTGTAATAATCTGTTTGATTAGTACTTATTATTTAGTGTGCTGTTATTATCCTGCTCTAATGATCAATTTTTTGTTCATCATAATTTTCTGGCATATGTGTACTATGTATTAAGTGTTGTATATATCTCATATGTCTATTTGTATGTTTGTCTTACACAATACATTATACACGATAACTAAATAAGTAAAGGGAATACTTTTAAAAATAAAGAACAATGACCGGTCTGCTGAATGTCACCCTTATAATTATAATTATACTAATACAGTGCACTGACTGATCGCACAACCGAAAACAATTAAACAGCACGCACTACATGAGTATGTACCTCTGGGAAAGTGTAGCCGGACTGATCAATTTCAGCACGGATAAATGTAAGTTCGTCGTGTTCCCTTGCCAACTTGACAAAGACCTGCTGAGTCCTTTGACAGGCTGGGCTTTCGCTCTTCGTGATCTCAACTGCAATGACGTTGTTACCCTGTTTGCACATCTCTTTCAACCCGCGCCAGGAGGCCGGGGTAGGCCTCAACACCTTGAAGTTTTCTGGCAGGTTGGCGGCCCTCGCCAGGCTCTCTACGAGTGCCTTTGCGAGTAGAAGATCCAGCAGAGACATGGATATATACGTATAGAGATTGATT
This sequence comes from Spongilla lacustris, assembly GCA_949361645.1. Taxonomy (NCBI): domain Eukaryota; kingdom Metazoa; phylum Porifera; class Demospongiae; order Spongillida; family Spongillidae; genus Spongilla; species Spongilla lacustris. The sequence continues at coordinate 842,085 of OX442432.1, read as the reverse complement.
ATAGCCGTCCGCGTTCAGAAATATATAGTCTAGTATGACCGTATATATATATATATAATTATATATGCATGCAATAAGTTATAATAATTATAGAGGTATAGACTCGAATTCTTGCAGATCAGAAAATATGTCTGCTATACGAAATAATTATATTCATGTCAATCAATTCGGGGACCAATTTTAAAACGTCAGTGTCCCGTATAGTATTACATGTATGCATTTACTATAGTATATATAGTTGCATATTTTTTCAATGATATACGCATTTTAAAATTATATTGCTTGTTGCGTAAACATAGTCATAAAATGCAATTAACCTTTCCTTTAAAAAAAAATTAGAAAAGCAAAAAAGTATACTGAACAGTTACTGATGGGGGGGAGGAGGGGGAGAGGGATTCTATAGGTCACCAGCTGCAGGAGCTGACAGTGCACCTTTTTAGAAGCAGTGGATGATTACTGCATTTAAAAATAAATACATTATATAAGAACCACAGAATAGTTTAAATGATGCATGATCGAAATGAGGATACAGATGACACTGCATGATATAGATGGTGAAGAACTTGATGGCAATGGCATAAGTGACAAATGTCCATATGATGTAAGTGCTGAAGAAGGGACACATGACATGACACAGCATCTTCAGTGGAGCAGTACTAATGCAAGCACAGATACATGTAGCTTATATGACAGAGAAGATACAAACTGCTTAGGACAAGGCAAGCTCGTCAAGGGTAGAAGTCTAAATAATGAAGGAATCAGTATAAAGCTTATAACATTTGGACGTGGCAAAAACATGGGACTGAGTTGAAGATTGTGGGACCACATACGATTTTAATACTGAACATTTGTGCAGAGCCTCGAGCACGAAAATGCTATAACATACTTGTCAAGCGTCATATGAGTTGCATGATGCACAATTTGGAGTTAATCCAATAAAAACTAGCGTTTTCACTGACTGACCTACCAAACTACATTAATTTTTTAAGGCAGTCATGCATGTTGACCAAATAATCAATCAATGCAAGTGGAGTATTTTTTTTTGTCTGTAATAGTTAAACTGCACTTGAAACCTCGATTAGCAAATCTAGCTTATTGTTTTTATTTCTAAGACTGAATACACTGATCCATCTTCATTTTCAAAGGTGTTTCACAAGTGGCTTGACACACACATGCACACGCACACACACACACACACACACACACACACACACACACACACACACACACACACACACACACACACACACACACACACACACACGCACACATATGTGCCCTAAGAGATCTCCAAAAGGTGAATGGTGAGGACATTGGATGGTCTCTGGGCTACATGCTGAACAGGACTGCAGCTCTGGAGGACCATATCACCTTACCCTTCCTGGTAGCAGACCTGGCAGTTGGAATGATCGTGCTGGCCATCTTGTGTGTGGTGTTTGTGGCTTTCTTCATCTTCACCTTTGTGCCATGTAGGAAAGCCATTAAGCACAACAATGGCTATTCCTCTTTGTCTTGAACCGCAAATGAGCACACAATATCTGGTGTTATGTGTGTACACACATATAATGGTGTGTGGGTGTGTGGTCCAACTGCTTCTGCTGTAACTTTGTGTTTTGAGTTATAATAAAAGTGACATAAGGAACGAGGCTACCATGCAGGGATTACCATAGAGACTACCATTATGGTAACCTAATGACCCCCCTAGAGGCTTATGGGGTTAAAATCATAGAGCAGTTGTGTAACAATGATACACATGCACCAGTTCAGCCATGTTTGACACCTATCAGTAACTCTACCTTCTAGTGATATTATTCACAACTTCTTCAAACTGTAAGATGCAGTAAAACTTTAATTTATGATGCAAAATGCCTCCACTAGGCCTATGCCTGGTCCAATCATTGTGCGTAACAATGTCTCAACATTGATTGTGTTCCACACCGACCAATATTTTAAATGATATATATTGCACCCTGAAATAAAACGCTTAATAACCTTGTTGTCCATCTTACTGAATTGATATGGCAGTAAAATATTAATACATGCCGGCAATGCAGCTAACGTTTTGCCATGGTGATGCCATTTCTGAAATACACGGATAGAGCTTTAAAAACAATTAACCTAGACCATCAAACATATCTGAAACAATCTAATCTCCAGTTATTAATGTTGTCTGTTTCTATACAGGTACATACTAGCTACCTCTACATGTAGATGTTACAGTCTGTACGGTGAATCACGTGTACAGGATATATACCACGTGACATGTATAAGGTCAGGATACCACACACTCGGAATCATCACTCTTATTGCCTCCAGCACGTCTAGCCAGATGCCTCGTACGACATTCCTTGCACATGAGATACCACGTGCATATTCCACTCCCGCCATCTCCACAGTCTCCACGCCAACCACCACGATATACGCCAGTTTTGTCATATCCGTATCTTCCCGCATCCCTTCCGCATCCCGGATGGGCCGTCTTCATGTGATAGGTTACAGGGTTGGGGAACGAGTCCTTGCACAGCTCGCAGACAGTTTTGGCCGTTTCATTTATCCTCGACGAATCGCTCGCCACGGCTTCCCCGACCATCCGCATGACCATCATCTTGGCTGCGAGTTCCGCCACCCCTTCAACCACTTTCAGTTTCATTCTTCGCTCCATCAGCTCCTTTATGACTCCATTGATTTGTCCACTTTGTATACCACGGGTTATCTCGTCTTCCCCTTCGAATTTGGCATACTCCGTACCGTCATCATTGAAGAATGCGAATACAAAAGTGGGCGTGAACTGAACGTTACCAAGATCTTCACGGAGCTGTGGTGTGGTGGTGTGTGTGTGTGTGTGTGTGTGTGTGTGTGTGTGCGTGTGTGTGTGTGTTGTGTGTGTGTGTGTTTATACGTGCATTGCAAGTGTGTGTGCGATGAAATCGCTAGCTAATTATGCAACAGTATACTTTACGCAGATCAATGCCTGCATGTAAAGCATTTGCGGGGATGGGGAACTAAAATAGATTGATATTATGAGTATTAAAGCTTTGGGCCATGGGAGGTCGTCTTAATTTACGGCGCGCAGAATCATGCATTTTGTAGAGGCCGGATAAGACTTTTCCATGCAGAATAAAAAACAATAACAACTGAAAAGCACTGCAATTTTAATTCTGCACAGCATGCATCTGCCTCAATGGCACAACCTCCCCCAAATCCCGAGTTGCATGTTCGTCACGGGAATGGATTCATGATTGCAGTGCTTGCAGTAATTAACGTGCTTGGAATGCATGAATGCATGAACTATACATACACGAGAGTACTGAGAAGTGCTATTCATGCATGCAATAATATAATGATTGAACTTATTATCAAAGTTTATTTATTTATTTATTTTTTATGTGTACATTAAAACTACTACACTACACATATAAATTATATAGTTACTAAACTAAACTGCATGCTCGATCTCTATACTTAGGAGAGCTCTGGCATTGCATCGCACCAGGGCTACTTTTAGCCTCCCATAATAATAATAATTATAATATTGGTATTACACAAGCATGCAAAGCACAGAAACACAAAGAATATATATATATATTATATATATATATATAATATTATATATATACATGCAACACAATAACTAAGAGGCTGCCTTGCATGCAATCATTGCACAGGCATTGTTCTTCTGTGATGCAATGGTTATAGCCTTTGATATAGCCAGCAAGACACTGCATGATGAGGCTGGCTGCATGATCTGACCTGTTGGCCATGCACCATTCTGGCCTGACTGGCCATAGCCGTATTCCCCTACCACCAAAAGACTCGGCAGCCAAAGGAACAAAAAGTATACGTTGGACATCTATAAACTTTGTTACTGATTATTATTATTCTATACTATAATTATAATTATATATATAAGACGTGCATGCATGGCATGTTTACTCCGCGTCCCACACTTGGGTTGTCTATTCAATTTTTATTGGCCTATATAATAATAATAATAATTATTATTATTATAGCGATATAAGAGCCATGCAGTTTGATCCGGGATTGGCTATTTTTTAAATAATTGCATGCACGAGTGGTATACATGTATGTGAATCATATATGGTCTTATAGAGCTCGCGGCCGGCCGATCTACATTATTTATAAATGTACGTGCTGCTTTATAGCGTTATACTATACTGCATACAACTGAAAACAATTAACGCTACAGATATATCATTGTGTACCTCTGGGAACGTGTAGGCGGACTGATCAATTTCAGCACGGATAAATGTAAGTTCGTCGTGTTCCCTTGCCAACTTGACAAAGGCCTGCTGAGTCCTTTGACAGGCCGGGCTTTCGCTCTTCGTGATCTCGACTGCGATGACGTTGTTACCCTGTTTGCACATCTCTTTCAATCCGCGCCAGGAGGCCGGGGTAGGCCTCAACACCTTGAAGTTTTCTGGCAGGTTGGCGGCCCTCGCCAGGCTCTCTACGAGTGCCTTTGCGAGTAGAAGATCCAGCAGAGACATGGATATATACGTATAGAGATTGATTATAGCCGTCCGCGTTCAGAAATATATAGTCTAGTATGACCGTATATATATATATATATGCATGCAATAAGTTATAATAATTATAGAGGTATAGACTCGAATTCTTGCAGATCAGAAAATATGTCTGCTATACGAAATAATTATATTCATGTCAATCAATTCGGTGACCAATTTAAAAACGTCAGTGTCCCGTATAGTATTACATGTATGCATTTACTATAGTATATATAGTTGCATATTTTTTCAATGATATACGCATTATAAAATTATTATTGCTTGTTGCGTAAACATAGTCATAAAATGCAATTAACCTTTCCTTTAAAAAAAAATTAGAAAAGCAAAAAAGTATACTGAACAGTTACTGATGGGGGGAGGAGGGGGAGAGGGATTCTATAGGTCACCAGCTGCAGGAGCTGACGGTGCACCTTTTTAGAAGCAGTGGATGATTACTGCATTTAAAAATAAATACATTATATAAGAACCACAGAATAGTTTAAATGATGCATGATCGAAATGAGGATACAGATGACACTGCATGATATAGATGGTGAAGAACTTGATGGCAATGGCATAAGTGACAAATGTCCATATGATGTAAGTGCTGAAGAAGGGACACATGACATGACACAGCATCTTCAGTGGAGCAGTACTAATGCAAGCACAGATACATGTAGCTTATATGACAGAGAAGATACAAACTGCTTAGGACAAGGCAAGCTTGTCAAGGGCAGAAGTCTAAATAATGAAGGAATCAGTATAGAACTTATAACATTTGGACGTGGCAAAAACATGGGACTGAGTTGAAGATTGTGGGACCACATACGATTTCAATACTGAACATTTGTGCAGAGCCTCGAGCACGAAAATGCTATAACATACTTGTCAAGCGTCATATGAGTTGCATGATGCACAATTTGGAGTTAATCCAATAAAAACTAGCGTTTTCACTGACTGACCTACCAAACTACATTAATTTTTTAAGGCAGTCATGCATGTTGACCAAATAATCAATCAATGCAAGTGGAGTATTTTTTTTTGTCTGTAATAGTTAAACTGCACTTGAAACCTCGATTAGCAAATCTAGCTTATTGTTTTTATTTCTAAGACTGAATACACTGATCCATTTTCATTTTCAAAGGTGTTTCACAAGTGGCTTGACACACACATGCACACACACACACACACACACACACACACACACACACACACACACACACACACACACACACACACACACACACACACACACACACACACACACACACACACACACACACACACACACGCACACATATGTGCCCTAAGAGATCTCCAAAAGGTGAATGGTGAGGACATTGGATGGTCTCTGGGCTACATGCTGAACAGGACTGCAGCTCTGGAGGACCATATCACCTTACCCTTCCTGGTAGCAGACCTGGCAGTTGGAATGATCGTGCTGGCCATCTTGTGTGTGGTGTTTGTGGCTTTCTTCATCTTCACCTTTGTGCCATGTAGGAAAGCCATTAAGCACAACAATGGCTATTCCTCTTTGTCTTGAACCGCAAATGAGCACACAATATCTGGTGTTATGTGTGTACACACATATAATGGTGTGTGGGTGTGGTCCAACTGCTTCTGCTGTAACTTTGTGTTTTGAGTTATAATAAAAGTGACATAAGGAACGAGGCTACCATGCAGGGATTACCATAGAGACTACCATTATGGTAACCTAATGACCCCCCTAGAGGCTTATGGGGTTAAAATCATAGAGCAGTTGTGTAACAATGATACACATGCACCAGTTCAGCCATGTTTGACACCTATCAGTAACTCTACCTTCTAGTGATATTATTCACAACTTCTTCAAACTGTAAGATGCAGTAAAACTTTAATTTATGATGCAAAATGCCTCCACTAGGCCTATGCCTGGTCCAATCATTGTGCGTAACAATGTCTCAACATTGATTGTGTTCCACACCGACCAATATTTTAAATGATATATATTGCACCCTGAAATAAAACGCTTAATAACCTTGTTGTCCATCTTACTGAATTGATATGGCAGTAAAATATTAATACATGCCGGCAATGCAGCTAACGTTTTGCCATGGTGATGCCATTTCTGAAATACACGGATAGAGCTTTAAAAACAATTAACCTAGACCATCAAACATATCTGAAACAATCTAATCTCCAGTTATTAATGTTGTCTGTTTCTATACAGGTACATACTAGCTACCTCTACATGTAGATGTTACAGTCTGTACGGTGAATCACGTGTACAGGATATATACCACGTGACATGTATAAGGTCAGGATACCACACACTCTGAATCATCACTCTTATTGCCTCCAGCACGTCTAGCCAGATGCCTCGTACGACATTCCTTGCACATGAGATACCACGTGCATATTCCACTCCCGCCATCTCCACAGTCTCCACGCCAACCACCACGATATACGCCAGTTTTGTCATATCCGTATCCTCCCGCATCCCTTCCGCATCCCGGATGGGCCGTCTTCATGTGATAGGTTACAGGGTTGGGGAACGAGTCCTTGCACAGCTCGCAGACAGTTTTGGCCGTTTCATTTATCCTCGACGAATCGCTCGCCACGGCTTCCCCGACCATCCGCATGACCATCATCTTGGCTGCGAGTTCCGCCACCCCTTCAACCACTTTCAGTTTCATTCTTCGCTCCATCAGCTCCTTTATGACTCCATTGATTTGTCCACTTTGTATACCACGGGTGATCTCGTCTTCCCCTTCGAATTTGGCATACTCCGTACCGTCATCATTGAAGAATGCGAATACAAAAGTGGGCGTGAACTGAACGTTACCAAGATCTTCACGGAGCTGTGGTGTGGTGGTGTGTGTGTGTGTGTGTGTGTGTGTGTGTGTGTGTGCGTGTGTGTGTGTGTTGTGTGTGTGTGTGTTTATACGTGCATTGCAAGTGTGTGTGCGATGAAATCGCTAGCTAATTATGCAACAGTATACTTTACGCAGATCAATGCCTGCATGTAAAGCATTTGCGGGGATGGGGAACTAAAATAGATTGATATTATGAGTATTAAAGCTTTGGGCCATGGGAGGTCGTCTTAATTTACGGCGCGCAGAATCATGCATTTTGTAGAGGCCGGATAAGACTTTTCCATGCAGAATAAAAAACAATAACAACTGAAAAGCACTGCAATTTTAATTCTGCACAGCATGCATCTGCCTCAATGGCACAACCTCCCCCAAATCCCGAGTTGCATGTTCGTCACGGGAATGGATTCATGATTGCAGTGCTTGCAGTAATTAACGTGCTTGGAATGCATGAATGCATGAACTATACATACACGAGAGTACTGAGAAGTGCTATTCATGCATGCAATAATATAATGATTGAACTTATTATCAAAGTTTATTTATTTATTTATTTTTTATGTGTACATTAAAACTACTACACTACACATATAAATTATATAGTTACTAAACTAAACTGCATGCTCGATCTCTATACTTAGGAGAGCTCTGGCATTGCATCGCACCAGGGCTACTTTTAGCCTCCCATAATAATAATAATTATAATATTGGTATTACACAAGCATGCAAAGCACAGAAACACAAAGAATATATATATATTATATATATATATATATATAATATTATATATATACATGCAACACAATAACTAAGAGGCTGCCTTGCATGCAATCATTGCACAGGCATTGTTCTTCTGTGATGCAATGGTTATAGCCTTTGATATAGCCAGCAAGACACTGCATGATGAGGCTGGCTGCATGATCTGACCTGTTGGCCATGCACCATTCTGGCCTGACTGGCCATAGCCTTGAAAATTGGTATTCCCCTACCACCAAAAGACTCGGCAGCCAAAGGAACAAAAAGTATACGTTGGACATCTATAAACTTTGTTACTGATTATTATTATTCTATACTATAATTATAATTATATATATAAGACGTGCATGCATGGCATGTTTACTCCGCGTCCCACACTTGGGTTGTCTATTCAATTTTTATTGGCCTATATAATAATAATAATTATTATTATTATTATTATAGCGATATAAGAGCCATGCAGTTTGATCCGGGATTGGCTATTTTTTAAATAATTGCATGCACGAGTGGTATACATGTATGTGAATCATATATGGTCTTATAGAGCTCGCGGCCGGCCGATCTACATTATTTATAAATGTACGTGCTGCTTTATAGCGTTATACTATACTGCATACAACTGAAAACAATTAACGCTACAGATGTATCATTGTGTACCTCTGGGAACGTGTAGGCGGACTGATCAATTTCAGCACGGATAAATGTAAGTTCGTCGTGTTCCCTTGCCAACTTGACAAAGGCCTGCTGAGTCCTTTGACAGGCCGGGCTTTCGCTCTTCGTGATCTCGACTGCGATGACGTTGTTACCCTGTTTGCACATCTCTTTCAATCCGCGCCAGGAGGCCGGGGTAGGCCTCAACACCTTGAAGTTTTCTGGCAGGTTGGCGGCCCTCGCCAGGCTCTCTACGAGTGCCTTTGCGAGTAGAAGATCCAGCAGAGACATGGATATATACGTATAGAGACTGATTATAGTGAAGGACGCGTTCAGAAATATATAGTCTAGTATGACCGTATATATGCATGAATATAGAGATAGACTCGAATTCTCGCAGACCAGAAAATGTGTCTGCTACGTGTATATTATTTCATGTCAATTAATTCGGGGACCAATAAAGAAAAAGTCAGCGGTGTCCCGTATAGTATTACGCATTTACTATACATGCATAGAATTGCATACTTGCCTATTTTCAGTTTTTCAATTATACGCATTTTAAAATTATTCTTGCTTGTTGCATAATTAACTATAAACATAATTAAATGCAATTAACCTTTCTTCAGAAAAAGAAAAATTAATGTATTGGAAGCAAAACAGTATATTGATTGTACTGATGGGAGGAGGAGGGAGAGGAGGAAGGAATTCTATAGGTCAGCAGCTGCAGAAGCTGGCAGTGCACCTTAAATTTTTACTGAGACGCAGTGGATGATGTGAATGATTGCTGCATTTACAAATAAATAAAACCCACAGATTAGTTTAAATGATGCACGATAGAAATGAGGATACAGATGCGGACACGGCTGGTAGATGATGAAGAACTTGATGGCAATGGCATAAGTGACAAATGTCCATATGATGTACTGAAATGCTGAAGAAGGGACTCATGACACAGCTTCTTCAGTGGAGCAGTACCAGATAAAAACTGCTTAGGAGCAGAAGGGCAAGGCAAGCTAGTCAAGGGTAGAAGTCTACATAATGAAGGAATCAGTATAAAGCTTATAACATTTGGACGTGGCAAAACATGGAAGTGTGAAGATTGTGGGACCGAGGTTATTTCAATACTGAACATTTAAAACTATAGCGTTTTCATTGACTGATCGTGACCTATACCAAGTTACATTAATTTTTTAAGGCAGTCGTGCATGTAGACCAAATAATCAATCAATGCAAGTGGAGTATTTTTTTTGTCTGTAATAGTCGGTTAAACTGCACTTGAAACCTCGATTAGCATGCAGATCTTGGCTTATCGTTTTTTTATTTCTATAAGACTGAATACACTACATGATCCATCTTCATTTTCAAAGGTGTTTCACAAGTAGCTTGAGCATAATGCACATGCATGCAGCTGTGCACATGGCGCATTAATTGAATTCATTGTTTGGCCAGGTGTAGCGGCTACTGTGAAGCAGAAGTTTTCCAGTACCTGGCAATTTGGAAAGATGTATTGCTATTGATTGTTTTGAAGTGTTCCTTTTGAACGTTCATAAAGCTAGATTGACTTCACATTCAAATTATTAATGCGGCTATATACTTGAGCACAGCCGCGGAAAGCAGGGCCAGACAGAGCTAGAGGCAGAGCTAGAAGAGGGCAAAATCTACAGTGCCATAAAAGCAATTTTGCATGCCTGTTGGATTGACTGATATAATCATGTATACCGGTCTTGGCATAGAAGAAATTGAACAACTGGAAAGCCGCGAGAGTGAAAGCATGCAGGGTTGCATGAAGATGAAAAGGACGAGGAGCTGATGGAAGAAGGTTCCATGGCATGTCGTATTTTATACACTGCCTATAATCATGTATACATGCATACAGGACAACTGCTGCGACGGGGGATAGAAAGGGTTAAAGCACTCTGATCTGCAACAGCAAAGTCCCTGAGGGTGTGGCCCGTAAGGCCGGCAGAAAGGGAACGAGCACCCTTCTTCCGACAGAGCGCTAGCGCAGCCTACATCGTGTAATTAAAATTCACTTACATGTACTGACATACCTTTTACTAAGTCAAGTTCCATCAGTTTAAATATATGCAGTCAGATTTTTACCACTTTGTAGAAGACAATAGGATAAACTTGACAAGAAACCATACATGTATATCCTGTGTTTTGTAAATAACTGCGAGAAACCGTGGAGCTAATAGACTCATGTGGGACTCGGAAGTCATGCTGTTGATTAATTGGTTAATTGCCAAACTACTAATCAGTTATATAGTTTTATCCTGGCGGATGCTCTATCATGCACTGAACTGCTGTGTGCGCTGTCCAAACTCTCGTCACTGCCACTGCTAAGATGAGGTCTGGGTGGAAGGTGTTCCTGCCTCTGTCCTGCGCCTTCGCTTTCATCTCCATTCTCAGTCTGTGCGGCATCGTCACGATTGCTACACTGGTGAGTGTGCACTGATGCACGCGTATTTGCCATTGACAAATTAGAAGAAGCAAATCCTAATTATTTTTCTCCTCCTTCATTTACAGCACTCGCTGCGGCCGAATTCGATCCCACAAACCGGTTTGGAAGACTCGCTCAGCATACTCAGTTTCTTCTTTTTAATTTTCCTCGGAATATGTATTGGCACAGTGGTCGTTGGCTGTAGAGAGGGGCGTAACTACTACTGAATACGTTGAACACTCAGGTGTGGTTTTTGTGTTTGCTTAAATTTAAGACGTGTCTTTGTGCTTATCGCGTGTAGTGCGCATGCGCGTACGACAAATGGAACCGAGGTATCGCAATCTTACTGCTTTGCTCACAGCTAGCACCATCATATTGTGGTGTCTGACTAACTATTTGCTTATATGCGATCCCGACTTGGATGGAGTCGAACGGCGAGCATCCAGTGACAAAGGGGTGGAGGGTAAACAAGGGGCGGTGCCGACAACGGGTTCGTTCCCGCCAAAGAGAATTTCGCTACTTGCGTGCGTGCCTAACGTTCCGCTCCATTTTCCCGCCAGGCGACCTCACCGCCGGGGAATGGTTAAAAAGCAAACTGCTCGACTCTGCAAGCACCTTGACTCCCGCATGTCACTCCAGCGGAGGCAGCAGCGAACCTTTCGCGGTACTCGCCGCTGTGGGCGACCTGCACCTCAACCTTGATGCGCGGAAAGGCGGCGCCACCTATGCCGAGGCAGTCGCCATGCTGAACGGTATCACTTCTGTCACTGGTGGCACGGACATGATTGTAAGTGACCTTGGAAGCCAGCTCTTCCTAGCGGACAAAGGATTGCCTGTCGCATTGAGGTAAGTATATATAGAAGAGTAGAGGCTTTAAGGGTGCCAGAAATTTGCTCTAGTGGCCTCAAGAGGCTCGGGTTTGGGCTTCTCTCGCTGGGCAACCTACCGGCAAAATTGTACGATGACGCGGAACTGCACAGAGTCGTGAAGCTAATGGAGGCTGCACAAGTTCACTGGGTGGGCTTGGGTCAGGGTGTGAACTCAGTCAACGAACGAATCGTGACCCTAAACGGAAAGAAAGTTGGATTTCTCGCTTTCTGTGGAATCCGTCAACATTGCACAGAAACACGCGAGCGCGCGCTTGTACCCACGCGGTACGATGCGAAGTTGGCAGCTAGCGCCATCGAGAAACTCAAGTTGGTATGTTTTGACATGGGGATTGCGTTTGAGGGGCCGGGATCAATTAAATAACTGAAGCATGCCATGCTATTCTCGTACTGTAGCACAGTGTGGCCGCCATTGTTGTTCTGGTGTACTGGGGCCAGGAACACAGCTACTTTCCGGACGAGTCCGAGCTGATTGTTGCACGGCAACTTGCAGAATACGGTGTTACCCTTATCATTGGCTACCATCCGCAACTTGTTCAAGACCACGCCTACTTTGGAAAAACCCTCGTCCTTTTTTCATTAGGAAACGTACTCGCGTCAGACCAGGAGAGCGACTTCTGTTGGAATAAGGTATAAGCTTGTTTAGCTAAACCATGAATAATCTTTCCTTGGCAGAAGCTAGGGGACATGTGGCAGTATTCTGATGCTGATTCGTGCCAGTCCGTACATCCATCCTTGCAAACGTCAGTTCGAAACAGGGAGCAGATTACCAGAGTATACAAAATCGGCCTATCAAGGTAGCTTTGTTTAATTATTAATACTTCTAGATGTCCACTGCTCCACCTGCGATGTGTTTATCATTCAAGTTCTGGAGTCGCAGTGGCGAAGTACGCTGACGTTGCTTTGAGCGTGGATGCCGATCTTCCTCATGTCAGGAAACCCGTGTTTGTGGAAGATTATAAGTGGACGGACGTGTGCTCAAGTTTGGACACTAACTGTCTGGCGTGTGAGCCGCTGTGAAGACAGGTGGCAATTAATCATAACCAACGCGTGTGTACATGATGTACATGTATCCACCGTCCGTGAATTTACGAATCTCCACAAGAAGTGGCCGGGGTACACTTATGTGAGTATATAGCATTGCATAAGAGTTGAATAAAAATCAATTTTTTATTTATTTTTTACGCCAATCTGGAATTGCTATGATAATACAAAATAAAATAATAAACTTACATAACCATGATTATATATACACAAAACTTACACTAAAGAGTTCAATATGCACACATAACATCTATTTTGGCCTTAGACCCCCTGGCCAGGATTATTATTTAACAGTAACGTATTCACAATACAAAACAAGCACATAACATTAAATTAACTACCACCTAGACTAAATTATATATATTAGTAGCCAGCATCTGAGATGGTCCTTGAAAGAAGAGCCCTCACATTTGCCCTGACAAGGGTCATGCTCAATCTTTGATACAGGGCTGTGATGGTGACGTGTGGCCAAGCGAGAGGCTAGCTGCAATATTGCCCACTTTGCTTCAGTGTCCCAACACCCATATAGATCTCCACAGCTATTGGGATGCATACCCAACCCAGTTCTGCACATTTGGAATCGTTGGCTATATGCTTCCTCTCCTCTGCTGCAAAGGCTGCAGACCCTGCTGTCACACTCGCTTCTGGTAAAATACTTGAAGTTAGCGGTGATGTGACAGTAAAGTCAAATGCAGCAGGCTTTCCCATCATCCAGTTTGCTGCCAGGACATCAGCTGGTCGCATGTGGCGCTCCTCAGATGTAAAGCCATACCCAACCTCCACCTGAGCACTTATGCAGGCTCTCCTACATGACTCTGCAAATACATCCCGGAGCCTGTTGTGACGAATGACCCCATCGCCCCCATGCTTGCATGTTAAAGCATGATGGCCCAAAGGGTCCAAAGAATGAGCTGGACAGTGAGGACATGTGGCACCCTGAGAGCCTGAGATACCAACACTGAGCCACCATTGTATGGCTGCCTGGAACTCTGAAGGCTCCAGCTGCAGATTGAGACCAGGAGAAGGAGCTGTGGAAAGCCATGCTGCAGCATGGGGAGATGAAACTGATAAAAGGCGAGCTCTGTCAGGCAATGATGATTTAGAAAAAAGCTGTGCAAACAGGCTGTCTTCCAGTTTGTTAGAAAGCACCTTTTGGCGGCATGGTGTCACCCTGATAGCTTCCAATGTAACTGCCTCATCATTAGAGACATGTTCATTAAACTTATTGATGGCATTCAACAAGTGCTGATTGGTCTCAGAGCACCTGCCAGCCATGCTTAGAGATGCTATATCCAATGAAGCCCTAAACCACCTCTGCTAAGGCTGAGTTGTGCCTGTTTCCAAGCACTGTTTGTGGTGTCTACAGCTGTAGATAGAGCAAAGCAGTGGCCAACATCATTATCGAAGTACTCCAGTCCTTCAGCAATGAGAGAAGGGGGTGTAGATCTTGCCAGGTGCACAAGCTTACAAAAACCACCGCACTGTCGTAACAGAAGCAGAGCAACTTGGGGGTCCACAGAACCAACCTCTTCCAGCTGGGAGAGTAACTTGGAGGCTATTGCACACTTCTGGGATACAATTTTAGCACAGAAAATGGCATCCCCAATAGGAGCTCCCAGGATCTCCAAATGTGATACACTAGATCTCATCATCTCTGGTGGGAACATGCTGAGATCGCTAAGACTGAAGAGTTTACATTTTGCTGTATTAATAAACAGACCCAATGGAGGGCCATGCTCTTGCATGATGGAGAGTGCATGTGAAACTGCATGCTTAGGACCAGCAACCACACCATCATCTTGGTACCATTGCATGAAACAGCAAACTGAAGCAATTTTCAATAGCAGGCACAATATTGTGCAGTACTATGCAGAAGAACATGGGACTTAAAGGGTCTCCTTGCTGGACACCCACCTCTGAGCTTATAGTACCCAATACATGCTGCAATACTGGGTGTTTGCCATAGCACCATGATGCCCATGGGAGCTACTCTGGGAATTGAATGCTGCACTCATCCAAGAGGGCCTGACGAGACACAAGATTGTATGCATTACACATGTCTATTTTCAAATGTTCTCAGTGTGGTCTTTAGGGCCCCTTCAGTGTGGTCTTTAGGGCCCCTTCCAATGGCCTTAGTTTGAGAGGAGTGTTAAATGGTTCTGTTTTAAGTTTCGTTATTTGCCACTCCGAGTATTATGTATTCTGATGCATTTTTGACCCCTGTATTATTTTTCAATAATAAATAAATAAAAATTATTGGGGGGATCTGAAGCCAATCAGGTCTTTTCTCCTGTGGCACCACGCCTGGCTGTGCCACAAGGTCAAGAGCTCTGGCCACCTTATATGGTCGTCTTAACATGATTCTGGTACGGGCCAATGCTGGAGCTATTCTAATGAGGTCGTACCTGCCATCATCTGCCTTTGGTAAAAATCATTTTGGACTTATAGTAGTTTTTTTTATTTGATACCATGTTAACATTAGCGTGCATTATTTACAATTCTGCATTATTGTTCTGTCTTTTCTGTAACTTTGTCCTTAGTCTAGTTGTGTATTATGTATTATTTTAGACATACATAATTATATCAATCAAAAACAATTAAAAAAATTAAAAGGTGATGTTCAATGAAGCTCCAGCTGTTGACAGCAGAGCTCTTGCAGAGGACCTCACCAAGGTGAGACTGAGTCTGCCATAAAGGGCAGCACTGGCTTTGGACTTGATGCACTGCATGGTAATGGCAAGACGAGATATAAATATTTATTTATTTATTTTTGAGATATTCACAAAACATGGATAATCACTAATACTATCATAGTGCATAATTATAAAAAAATTGTTATTTAAATTTATTTATTTATTGTTCACATTACATGTTACAGAAGGCTTACACGTACACAATGCACTCAATTTTTTTTTCAATTTTTTTTAAAAATTTTTACTTGTAATGTATATTTTTAATAAAAACTAACATACATTATAAACTAACATATATGGCTAACAACAACACAACCTAACATATACAATGTACTGGCACACTAACACACTCGATCACTCACACACAGAACTAAAAGTCATCTAAACCATCAAAGGAACTTAATGTTCCCAAGACGGAGGTGGAATTTCCTCTCTGGATTGCCACAGAAAGGCGCTGGAGTAAGAACTGGTAGGATTGTGAGTCTCCAGTGGTTTTGTGCAGACGATGGCCAAGGTCCTTAAGAAAGGACAATGTTTCAGCACCAAACACACCAAGAGACTCACATGCTATGGGAACAAAGAAGTATTTAGCTCCAAGAGAGGAATACTTCTTCCTCTTTTGAGATTCAGCCTCTGCTGCTACCAATCCTGGGCCTCTTTCAGCAGTGGAGAGATATGATGGTGCCAAGGTGTCTCTGCATGTAGCATCCCACACAAGGAGTTTCCCCTCTTTCCAGGGAACCATTGAAATTCCATCTGGCCTTTTACCATCAGATCTAGCTACTCCAGAAGGCTCCAAACGAACAGGTATTTTTGCAGCTGACAGTGCTCTGTGGATGATGTCGTTTAAGCTAGAATGCCTGGAGTGGCGACCTTCACTCCATCTACAGCTAAGGCCATGAGTAGCAAGGTCATTCACGTGAGAACCACAATGGCGACAAGTGTGTGAATGGCACAAGGGAACACCAAGTCTGAGTCCAACTGCAATTCGAATGGTGGAGTTATCCATTCTCAGGCCTATGGAAGATATAGGGAATGCATTTAGCCATTTTCCTGACTCGGGTGTGGATGCAGCAAGAAGACGAGCACGGGAAGATGAACTATCAGCATTGGCCAGCAGACCTTGAGCTACCAACTGCATTGTTGGTAGATCCCAAGCTTTTTGAAAACAAGAAGCAGGAGGTACAGGTGGGGCTGTGTTGTTTCCTTGGGACCAGTGGGAAAGTGCAGACTCAACATCAGGGATGGAGGCATTGTGTAGAGATGCAGGTAGCATGCTCTTCAATGTATCAGAGGTGCCCGCAGCTGAAGCCAGGAAGGCTGAAGGTGCAAGCTGACATGCACTCCGAATACCAAGGCCGCCAAGCTTTATAGGAAGCTGAGCTTGTGTCCAGGCTGGATCATTAATTCCAAGAGAGATATTTAAAGTGCTGCTTAGGATGGATCGCAAAAGGTCATCGAAATCAGCAAGTTTCTCTGAAAGGAAACAGGGAGAGGTGCGCAAAATGTTTAGAAGCTTGGGTATTGCAAATGAGTGATGCAGCAATAGCAGAGCATCATGTGCATCTAAATTGCACAACCTTTCACCCATTTTTTTCAAAAAAACTATTTTTGCACAGATAGCAGCAGATATTGAAGCAATATCACCAAGGGGAGTACCCAGAAGTGTGCTTGTATTATGGTGGTGCTGTTGCTGATGATCTCTGATTTTCCATAATTAAGTTGTAGACCCAATGAATGTGCTTCCTTGGTGATTAACTGGAGGTCTTGAAGCACATCAGTTAAGGTTCCACCAAGGGTACCATCATCCAAGTAGAACATGCGCAACTCAGATTTTAATTGAGAGCACATGTTGTGGATTGTGAGACAAAAAAGCAGAGGTCCGAGAGGGTCACCCTGCTGCACCCCTTCTGATGACTGAATAACTTCTGTCCCCCAAAACAAGGAAGATGGTGAACAGTACACAGAATGGACAAAAGGAAGCAAACTAGGGGCAAGATCTTTAACTGCCAGGAGCATCTTATCCCTGCGGAGAGTATTAAATGCATTCTTAAAATCAAGTTTAAGAATCAAATGATCATGGGGCAGGTTGGATAGATAAACTCGCGCAGAATGTATGGCAATTTCAATTCCCCTCTTTATTCCATACCCCAACTGCTTTGGAAAAAGTAATTCCCCTATCTCCTTCATCACTTTACTTCCTGCACATTTGGCAACAAGACGACGAAGGGTACATCCAACAGCAATAGGGCGAATACCCCCATCTTTCTTTTTAAGTGCAACCAGTGAAGCACCAAAAAAGAATGGACGAACAGAGACAGGTGTTTTACCCTCCAGAACATGATTGACAAAAGCAGAAAGGGAAGCCAGAAGGGAACTGGAACCATTTCCATTTAAAGGCCCAATGAGATCTTTGAGATGTTGCGGTCTTAAACCATCAGGCCCACCTGCTGAACTGTTAGGAAAGGATCGGATGGAGAGAGCAATTTCTTTTTCACTGATGGAGAATGATTGTTTGGTGGGTGGAAGGTCAGGAATGACTGAGTCTGCAGGTGGTGCACTCAATTATTATGATGATAATAATAATAATTATTATTTTTATATGTATGTCAAGTTGTAAATTACAACACCTTATGAGGAGAGCGTTTGAATTTGTAAACACCCAATTGGGTAAAAAGTAACAAAACAAGGGATTACGGAAATTATACATTCATAAATATTACAGACCTACATTATAATCTACCTGCCTCAACTTAATTACTAAATGTAGGTTTGTAATATTTATGAGTTTATGTATGTATAATTTCCGTACCCAATTGGTGTCTACAAATTCTTCATCACCAATTTATTTTAATTTACACAGATATAACCTCTCATCGTATCTATCAGATCGAGGATTGTATTTTGCTAATCGTATTCACGATACTTCGAATTATTAAACTGATATCATGTATATGGTTCAAACGGGCATGTCGATAGATAATACATATATTGCATACATAAAGTGGCAAAAATTAATCAGTTTATTGTATGTAATGAAAGCTTTCGAAAGGGGCAGTCTGTATATGGGTAGCAAGAGGGCACTTTTACGATCAACCAAAAAACAGGAGGCACGTGCCATCGGTTCCGCGCCGCCGCTGCATGCAAGTCATCTCACATACCGAGTGCAATAAATGTATATGCATATGCATATTGTATATAGATGAATAGCGCATGGTTGGTACAAGGAGCGTATTTCATACACTCCGTACTATACTTTCACACCCCCACACCCCCTCATAGCGTACAGTAAACACAATCCATATCGTCAGCTGAACGCAGCAATGAACTTGTTGAAGCTGTTCCTGCCTTTGCTGTTCGCATTTGCCGCCATCTCATTCCTCAGCTTGAGCGGTATTATCGTCATATCCGTATTGGTATGCAATATACGAGAGGGGGATTTAAATATACTGAGGAATAACTAAATCGTTCATAATTAAACCCATGCTGGCTAAAATGGCGGCTGGATGGGGCTAGGGAGGGTATAGAGGGACGGAGGGAAAAGAGAGATTGTGCATCCATGAGGGAGGGAGGGAGGGAGGGGGGAGGGAGGGAGGGGGAGGGGAGAATGACGAAAACAAGCAGAAATTATGTTTCTGTCTGTACAGAATACATATGGCAACAGAGTATTCATCACGTATAATCAGACTACCGCTGTTGACGCCAATGCAACTGCTGGCCCGACGGTTACAGTGACATCCATATCAACGCTCTTTGGCACGACCATCGGACCTAATGTTGGGAGTCTTCAAAGTTCACTAACGGTGCTAGCATTTTTCTGCGTCATTTTTTTCATTTTCTTTGTCGGCACCTTGGTCGTGTTGTGTAGAGAGAGAAATGCCGAGGATGATTGAACACCCCGCCCCCGCTGCATATTCTTGTGTCTACTGATCAGTGATGCTATCATGTATGTATATGCATGTAATAATGTACATGTATGCATACATCAGTGTATGTACTAATATGTATGTATTTTATTGTATAGCTATATAGACTATAGTGACAAGCACATAAGTAATTCGAGTATATCATCACATGTGTAGTACTGTAGTTGCATCGTAATAAAAATAACGGCCAACTGACTACCATTTTGAAAGGTTACGTTCATATTGTCCCAGTACAGTCACAGTAGTTTGCGGCTGGACACTAGGTTACAATTAGAACAATACCGTAAATGGTTTTGGAACTATAATCCACACCTCATTATCAATGGTACTTTTTGAGCGAGCCGTATCCATACTTCATATAGGTCGAATATGTGCAAAACATGGTTCTTTGATCTTGATGTTCATCGTAGGTAAGTAAATCCCATATGCGCAAGCGCTTTGTTGCGTTTCCTTTAAATGCGCATCCTACTTTTGCACCATTGCCGTAGGGAAGGGGGTAAGTTCAAGCCTATGAGGCGGACGCCAGGCAAATTCCCAAGTAAGTCAGGACGTAGCATCATCGAGAAAAAGCATCACAATAGGCAAACACATGGTTTAGAAAGTGTCACATTTTTTCTTTCAGCACACAAATCACGAATGTGTTTTTTATGAATAATCGGCATAGTTTGTTATTCAATCCGGTCACAGTAGTTGAATCGGTCCGCACAACTATATGGTCCAGCAACGCTGCAGTGTGGAAGCCTTTTGGTGGCTACAGGAAAGAGAAAAAGGCCATCATGTAAGTGTACAGAATTTTCTGAACGTGTGAATAGCGTCTTCAGCATTGCCTTTACCAATTCGCAAGATCCACCCCTCTATTGTTGTGAATTTGTACAAACGGGTGATGAGCAGAGCTACACCATATTACAGCTCCACAAATGTATACCAATGGAAGACACATGATGAAAGCTTACATGTACATTTAGCCTACCCAGATATCAGCCCAAGAGAGGTGACAAGCATACACAGGCACATGCAAAAGGTCTCATAAAATAATTGCCCTCATTAAAGGGTTGTACCACCACATCACTCCTGTCCCATGGCTAAACAGAAATAAATAAGGATTAAATGCTAGTTGCATAGGAGGCTTTCCAGAAAGAACACTGGAAACCATCACATCTAACGAGTGCCGCATATCAGAGCCACACTGAGACACATAAGCAGTCACAGGTCAGTATCTCAATTGTGGTAGGATGGATACCTGGGCTCCATCAGATTTGACCCATGGAATCTTCATTCATGAAGATCTTTGGGCTCTTTCTGTTATAACCCGCAGCTGGTCTTTGTACCCATGGCCACAACCAGCACATCCAGCTTTTTAGCTTTCTGTACAGACTTGTCAAGGTGAACTGGCAACAAAGGAGGAGCTGCTTATATATGTAGCTGATTGGGGAGTATGAGTCCATCACCATAGAAATGATTAAACAGATTGAGGAGAAGGGGAAGCTACAGGATGCAATGATACGATTCCAATATAAACACACACAGATTTTCCAAGGTCAACTGGCAAATGAAATAGTCAAAACCACCTATCCTGATGCATACTAGCCATCAAATATCAACACATTGTGTACATTAATGGTTACTGTAGCACAAGAGAAGTGCCCTACACACATGCATCACTAGGTACACAAATCACAATTTGAAGTCTATCAACAAAGCATGGAACATCACTAATCATGGCCAACCTTAGGGCATCATTCCCAGGCATCTCAAAACTAGTACCACTAAAAATGCATTTCATACCACCCCATGGGCAAGGCGTACCCGTTCAAGGTTTGGCCTTCTCGGAGAGCAAGGGGCTGAGTCCAACCACGCCAGGTGTTAATAATTTGCATAAGTCATACCATGCCTTGTATCATGATGCTCAATGCAGCACAGTATGTGAAAGCGAAGCCACCTCACGAGTAAAACCTTTAATTGCACAAAACCACAAGCGTACGTGTATACGCCATACGCACACTCAACTTTAGACGTATCTACCACCGCCAAGAAAAAATGTGACACTAGTTCCTTACCATACGCTGTAAGCACCTTCTGTCTTCTTTGGTTTTCCACTTTTAGTTTGGCCATAGAATTTGTCCTACAGGGAGAATAAGCGCTTCAAAGTGGAGATGTCCGTCAAAAGTTGGCCGTTTTTCGCGAGCCATACCACATCTTGGAAACATCTCTGCGCCATGTGATTAGGGCAATAAATAGAACAATAGTGGTACAGTCCTTGTATGGCTTGTAAATGGCAACAGGACGTGTCATGTTAACAAGCAGTCTCATGTTTCAAAGGTTGGTGGTTGTCAAGGCTCGTTGCTAGGTCATTACGTGATCATTTCAATATTTCGGGGAACGAGGCTACTGTCCACGATTTGAATGGCCGCAAACTACTGTGCAGTATAGTAGCACTTATAATCAGCTATATGATGGATAATATATAATAATACTGCTCGCGCGCGTTGAACTCAATAATGATGTAAATTTATATTAAAATTAATATTATTAAGATTTTAGAAATTTACATCCCGCTATTTTGAACATCAACACTTGCCGGCTACTCAAAAATGGCGGTGCCAATTTTCCTTCTGAACATCGTGTCCCTAGAGGATGTGCAATGGACCCTTTGCATGAAAGATCGGGACTACGATAAACGTCATGTCCGGAGTAAAAACCTCAGCGGTTGCCTAGACATTGTGTAACGTTCGCGGACAGTGGCGAGGTGGCCGGGGGGGCAGGGGGGGCAGTTGCCCCCCCAGCTGGCCTTAAAAAGGGGGCGCCAAAATGACGATAGGGGCGCACCAGCCGCCAAGCAAATTACACGAAATATGTTTTAATTAAGATGATCATTTATGTACATAATGAGTTCATCAATAGTGAACGTCGGCGATCGGAGGAAAGAAGGCGGGATTTCACCCCACGTGATATGTATTTATAGCATTTGTTACGTAATAGTACGGTTACATACGTAAACAATCCAAGTACATTGCTCTATACATGTAGTTGTAAATAGTTCCGGCTAAAACTTCGGCTTGACTGATGTCATGAGATCTAGAATCGGCTACGTGTTAATATGTTATCGTGCTGCTCGAACAGAGGGCACTATTTATTGGTGCTGATTGCCTTAGTTTCCAATACAATCTGTGGAAAAATTAGAACGCGCACCCCAAAAATTTTCGCGCGCTTCGCGCGCGCCCTTCCCTGTCATCTACGCGTCAATTTATTATCCAAGTGGAAACCACCCCCTCCTCGCCAAAATCATGCATCCACCCCTGTAACGAGATAGGAAATTCAGACAGAAAGGCAGCATGTGTGTTTGTGTGTGTGCGTGGGGGAGGGGGGCGGCAGTCTGTGTATTTGCCCCCCCCAGTGACAGACAAGCCACCTCGCCACTGTTCGCGGACCTTTGCGTAATAAAAAATGGCAACCCTCGGAGTCATTCCTACAGTAAGCAGGAGCCTTTTTAAAGCCATCCATAGTTGGATCAGGAACTGGATCGGCCGGAGGATAACTGTCCCATTTTATTACGCAAAGGTCCGCGAACGTTAATACACAATGTGTCAATGTCTCTAGGCAACCGCTGCATGTACGCCGGACATGACGTTATCGTAGTTCCGATCTTTCATGCGAAGGGTCCATGATGTCGGTCGTCACGAGCGTCTTACATCAGCTGCTTACATCATGTGTATTGTTTTGCTTGCTGGGGACGAGAAATCTATCAATAATCCACGGTGACGTTATTGATGAAAGGAGCACACGAGTTATAACCACTTTACAGTACATTCAGAGTCAGTAGGACATCCGCGCGTCTTACATCATATTGAATGATATGATAACATATACGTAAGACAATATAGCAAGCAAGTAACAGAGAACAGTTCAAGGGGGCTCAATCCTAGTATAAAGGATGGCCGATGCTACTGATCGCACAAGGCAGGTGTTTAGACTGCCATATAGGTCGCTTGTGACAAAGATATTAGAGTAGAGGCTTGGAGCAGGTGATTGCCAGCCGTGATGCCGACCATAAGAATAATTTCTTCGAAGTCTTGTCAAGATTTGTTCCAAATTCTTGCGTAACATGTTTTTGAAAGTGTTCCAGTTTTTCTAGAACACTATTATTATGACGGCATATCACTCTTCTAACTTGTACAGGTTGAAGAGTTTCTAAAAAGCGATTCCCCGACGAGGCATGCGCGCTAATATGCTAAGGGGCGTGCCGTTTTATAATTTTTCAGGGGGTACAAGTTAAAGGCAGGGCTGGATTTTGACTGTCGTGGGCCCTGGGCAATTAGCCTTCGTGGCCCCCAGCCAAATGTGAGCGGGGGGAGGGGGGGTCCCTTGCGATCGCCCAAAATATGAGCGGGGGGGAGGGTCCCCCTTACGATCGAGGGAAGGGGGGGGGGGGGGGGGGGGGGGGGGGGGGGAGGTCCTTCTTGCAATTAATTAATACATTCCGAGTTAGCGTCGTTTTGATGCTCACTACGATTCTCGGAGTGATATGCGTGCAATTTAATAACAAAGGATGTTCAATAGTTCTCTAGAAACACTGAAACGCTTGCGAAACCATATTGCGCAAGAATTTGGAACAAATCTTGGCAAGACTTCGAAGAAATTTTTCTACTGAACATAACTTCACAGCCACTTGACCCCACACACCATAGGTCTCAACAACCAAAGGGATACAAACCCCTCCTAGATCCCCACACTTGCCATCATTACTGTTGTGCTTCCTTGTCTCAGAGGCCTTAGCAGCTGCTCCTGAAGACAGTCCCGCTTCCGACAAGTTAAGTGAATTAAGCGGTGAGGTCACTAAAAAGTCAAATACTGCTGGCTTGCCTTAAGACCAGTTGTGGACAAGAAAATCTGCCGGTCTTGTGTGGTCATGATCTGGGGTCAGGTGTGTGGTCATGATCTGGGTTGCCTACTTCAACTTTGACACTTAAGTGTGCCAAACGACAAGACTCGGCAAAAACATCCCCAGGCCCTCAAGAAGTTATGACGATGCACAACATCTCCCCCTCGTTTGCATGTGGTAGCTTGGTGGCCTAGGGGACCCAGGATGGAATCTGGGCAAAGGGAACACCGTGAGTCACCTGAAGTGTCTAAGCCAAGACACCATCTTAGAGCAACATGGTACTGATTTGGTTCAAAGTGGAGGCCAAGACCTTCTGAGGGGACAACTGAAAGCCACGATGAAGAATGAGGGGCAGAGATGGATAGCAGGCGTGCCCTATCAGCCATTGAGGACAAGTTGAATAGGGCATGAAATTGTAAATCATCCAATTTTAGTGATAGTGCCTTTTGCCCCAAAGGGGAAGTTACGCTGGAGTCCAGTGAAATTGTTTACACAATAATATTATAATTATAATTGTATATACGCTTCACATGGTACATATTTTTGGCACAACTTAATACTTAATACATGCATACATAGATATCTAAATATATTCTCTGCTATGTCCTCAAAGGGCGCCGGACAAACTCAAACACAGTATTTTATTAGCGCATGTCTACCTTATGCGTTCATTTGTTTACAAACATACATGCATACATAAATATGTGTTCTGAATTTCTGATGCCCTCAAAGGGCACCAGACGAACACTAATTTATTATCATGCAAATACCAGTTGTAAGATGGGCATTCCAGTCTGCATTTGAAGACATACCACACCTCGAGATGAAACTGGTGTCAACATTGTGCAATAAATGACGTGGGGTTCTATTTTTATAACTGGTCAGTGACAAGTCAGGTGCAACGGTCATGCATGATACGCCACCTCGTAGCATTGTTGTGCACCACCCCCACTAAATTTTTTGGCTTGCAAAGAACACTATTCTGCATGCATGGTTGCAGGAAATTGATTTGTATTCCTCTTGATATCAGGAATTGTTGTTATGAGCTCAATGTTTGCAGACAACTGAATTATGTACACATGTTTGATGACAATTTAAAAACATTGCAGACAGCAGCAATACATAAGTCACTCCACAATCACATGAATGATAGTTGATCTAATTATAAAGTTCACAGGTCATGATGCAATGGTCTACACTTCTGCTTCTTTGAGAGGCCCAATCTCAGCTTTGGCCTGGCCAGGTTTAATGGAGTGTCCTGACAGTGGCTTGTAACTATAACAGGTACATGGGAACACACTAGGTTAACACTACTTCTGAACACAAAATGTCTATGTGTGAAGTTGAATGCATGTACGTATAGCTTGTGTGTGTGTAAAATTGTATGTGTTCCCTAATAAAATGATTGGATACACTTACACACATCACGGTGCTGGAATGGGCTGGAACTGGTAGGGACTTGATGAATGCTCACAGAAGACTCCTCCACATCCCAACATTTGGAACTACGCGATATGTCCACAACAGGGGTGGAGCTAGCCTTGCCTGAGTGCACGTCATCCTCGTACAAAGAGGGCTCGCAGGAGGTATCATCGTGCTGGTGATCAGGTGACCCCTGAAGCATCTGTTGCCACGATGGCACCATCTGAAGCTGCTCTGATGCAAGTCTGGAAGTGGCACTGTCCTTACAAACACGCTTGTCAGAAATCAACTCTGAAGGTAGTCTATCTGTCGCTTCCTTCTCCTTTCCCATGGTCAGAAGCAGCAGTCCTCTTTTCTCACTCTCATCATTCCCATCACTTTTCTGAAATTCTTTGCCACAATGAATAACTGGATTAATAACCAGGGTGTGCTCTCTGGCGCCCACCTGGGGCAGTGCTCCTTCATCAGCACTGCACAGCAGTGGCTGTTGGATGGGGACCCCTGACTGGCATATGAGGTCCACTTCATCTTCGGTTGAGGGCTTTTTTGTAACACATAGAAATTGTTTACCACAATCGTGGCTAGCACATTTTGACCTTTTGGGTGCGGGCTCCGCTAGGCTATCATCCATAGAAGACACCTCAACTGGAATGTTCACACCATTTGCTGCATGCTCCCCAGGAGAACCTACACATGCCACATCAACATTAGAAATAACAACATCAGGAATGTCAACTTTGCGTCTCAGATTGTTAAGTACTGCTGCATCTGGAGCTACCATCACCACATATTGTGGACTGGGTCTTGGATCGTGGCCAGCACTGAAATCACTGCAGGCAGTGATACAACCTTCAATCCTAACACATTTGCCACCATCATTAATATCACTCTCGTCAACATCAGATGCACTGCTGTTATCAGGCACAGTAGACACTTCGATCTCCACTGAATTGAATAGGCTTTGTGCAGGAGTGGTAGGTGGGGAAGGATGGGGAGAGTGGGGAGGTGGAGCAAGGCTAGTGAGCGGAGAGATAGGGTGAATGGGTGGGGCAGAGTTAGTGTGTATGGTAGGAGTAGTGGATGGAGGGGAAGTAGGAGTGGCAGGAATGGTGGGAGAGGGATTACAAGGGGGAGTGGCAGGAATGGTGGGAGAGGGATTACAAGGGGGAGTGGCAGGAATGGTGGGAGAGGGATTACAAGGGGGAGTGGCAGGAATGGTGGGAGAGGGATTACAAGGTGGAGTGGCAGGAATGGTGGGAGAGGGATTACAAGGGGGAGTGGCAGAATTGGTGGGAGAGGGATTACAAGGGGGAGTGGCAGGAATGGTGGGAGAGGGATTACAAGGGGGAGTGGCAGAAATGGTGGGAGAGGGATTACAAGGGGGAGGGGGAGAACAGGTACTAGAAGTAAGTGGAGAAAAACAAGGCTGGGGAGGAGGAATGACAAAAGGAGACAGTAGAGGAGGACCAGTGAGAGAAAGACAGGATTGGGGAGGAGGAATGGAAGGAAGGGAAAGACAAAGTGGAGAAGAAATGCTGGAATCAGCAAGAAAAGGCTGGGGAAGAGGAATGGCAGGGAAGAGATGTGAGGAAAAGCCGCAAGGAATTGAAGGAGAGACATAATGAGATGTCATGAGAGGACTGGAAACTTTCAGCAGGGATGATGGACAAGCAGTAGGCTGCAGATCACAAGAGCTGATGTCACCAAAAGAACTCAATTTACTCTGTGGTATCTCCAGCTCATCATCAGAATCTTGTGAGAGGTCTTCTCTCTCACAAAGAGGCAGGTTCCCTGGTCCGCATGAAACAATACTTCTGGCCCACATGGTCAGTATCATCTCACCAAGACCCTGTGTGGCACACTCCTGGATGGTGGGTGTGTCTGTGGGTGTGGACACATCCACCGCTGACAAGGCCACAGGTGTGGGAAGCCCACAGGTACCGATACATGTAGTAGAAAACGACAGAAGTGGCTGCATAGGCAGTGGGTTCTCCGAGGCGCTGGTTACAATATCTTTGGCGTCTATTAAAGGCGGGAGCTGTGTTGAGGTCACTTCGACGTTTGGAGCGCCAAACGTCATGGGCGTGCCACCTTCACCTTCGGAGAACACAGTTGGCTCATTTCTAACCGCGGCGCATAACGCACCAGGAGTATTTTGAGGAGGAGTTTCAGGAACCATATAACACTCTTGAGCTGCAAAAAAGAAGAGATTTTCATCATAGTTAAGATATTGTACTAGTAAGTAACGAATGCCTTCACCAGAGATTAAAGACGACAGAGTTTTCTCTCGCCTTTCTTCAGGCACTGGTACAACAGCAAAATCCTCTTCGTTTTGCACCTGTATCGCTAACCGTGGCCTGTGACTGCACTCCGAAATACTCCAACCTATTGCTGCTTCGGATAACTTTAAGTTTTCGTCCATACCTGTAGTACAGTGCACGACAGTGGTCGGAATGTCCATACACTGCATGGGAGAGAGTATACGACACCGGAGACATTGAGAGCTGATTAAAGCACTGACCTTAGCATTCACCTCGGAAGAATCCTCCGCGAACATTTCAGTTTATGTTCAAGAAAATCCACCTGCCTTTTCTCCCGCTCTGAAATGCGATTGGATGAATTATTGTCAATAACTCTTTCAATGCGCGCGAAGTATGTCATCGACAAAGGTTTGCTCAGATTTTCCATGAATTAGTGTGACATTTAGTTTCGTCCTGTAAGAAGCGCAGCGAGAAAAAAAAGCGACAGAGCACTAAACAGGCAGGCTACCTGCTTCATTGTTTCGGTAGTAATCATTAGACTATTGTCCAACTAGCAAGCTGTCGATGGCGCCCTCTCTAAAGTGAAGGCAGCATACGAGGCAAGGGAACAAGCACATTGTTAACCATAAACGTCTTATGTAACGGTGTTTTCCTTGCAGATGGGTGATTTCATGACTTTTCTACCCGCCTTTAAGATTTTCAACAGAAATGGGTCAGAAACCAAGATTCTTTTTACCATTAAAACTTTATGTTGTGTCGCTAATACTGCTACCAACGGCAGACTGGAGCTAACAGTGGCGTTCTACTCGGCCAATCAGCTTCCCAAGGAGGATATGGAGTGGGCCTTCACACTCTTAAAGAGTAACATGGAGGCACTGTAGGTGCAGTATAGAGGAGTGTACATGTAGGCCCTGTAGTGTGTACATGTAGGCCCTGTAGTGTGTACATGTAGGCCCTGTTGTGTGTACATGTAGGCCCTGTTGTGTGTACATGTAGGCCCTGTTGTGTGTACATGTAGGCCCTGTAGTGTGTACATGTAGGCCCTGTAGTGTGTACATGTAGGCCCTGTAGTGTGTACATGTAGGCCCTGTTGTGTGTACATGTAGGCCCTGTTGTGTGTACATGTATGTTGTGTGTACATGTATGTTGTGTGTACATGTAGGCCCTGTTGTGTGTACATGTAGGCCCTGTTGTGTGTACATGTAGGCCTGTAGTGTGTACATGTAGGCCCTGTTGTGTGTACATGTAGGCCCTGTAGTGTGTACATGTAGGCCCTGTTGTGTGTACATGTAGGCCCTGTTGTGTGTACATGTAGGCCCTGTCTGATACAACTAAATATATACCTACAACATCTAGCTATATCACTGCTGGGTGGGGCTGGAATGACAAGAAGAAAAGGAAACAGCTATGTCATGAATCTTCACTGTGAGTTATTTAGGGGTTTGTGCTTGTGTGTGTGTTGTGTGTATGTTTGCATGACAGACATGAGCCTGAATGTAATACGTACAACATTATCATTACACAAGGAATGCAAGGTGTTTTGTTATTGTTATTAATTATTAAACAAGTTAACAACTCTGGTTATTGCTGCTGATGTAATAATGTAAAGTGTTTGTGGCAGATGTAATAATGATGTGATCCTTATCGGCTTGTTTGAAGATTTGTATGCAACTCCTAAATGGCTGTGAGATAAAGAACAGCTACCCCCTTCATAATGTAGCTGTGTCTTTTAATGTGAGCTGGGTTAGTTGTCATGCATGATCTCCAGCACAGAGAGAGGCTTTTCCCTGTGTGTGTATAGCCTATACGTACTGGTGAACAGGTTTCTAAATCACTGGAGGTTGTTAATGCCTGTGTTATGGGGGTCTATTACACTTCTTGAATTTAACATTGTTTCACTTTCGTCTGTTCCTCCTAACTACCTGTTGCAACCTTCAGTGTACCGTTTCTACCTCTCATGTCTAGCTTTTTAGTTGCCCATGATGCCCAGAAGCCAATTGGATACATCAATTTTCGTTTTGAACTGGAGGAAGATGTTGAGGTGGTGTATTGGTAAGGTGTATGTTTTATGTGTATACTGTGTGTGTGTGTATGTGTGTACATATGTAGTGTAGTGTGTGTATGTGTGTACATATGTAGTTTAGTGTGTGTATGTGTGTACATATGTAGTTTAGTGTGTGTGTGCATTGTAGTGTAGTGTGTATATATAGTGTGCTGCATTTAGTGTTTTGTGTGATGTGTGTATATGTACATGTACAGTGTGGTATATGTGTGATGTGTATGTATCAGTGTGCTATATTGTGTACTTTGGTAGCTACGAAATACAATTGGACAGCTCTGTGAGGAGGAAGGGTGGTGAGGAGGAAGGGTGTCGGGAAATTCCTCCTCCAGATACTGGAGCTGATAGGGCACAAGTAGGTGTGGTCCTGTTAGTTGTGGGGTCTGTTGTCACAATGCAGTCTAATCTTGTAGGTCCAACATGAGGAAGGTGATGTTGACTGTGTTTAAAGGTATGTTAATGCCTGTGCTTCCTAGCAAACCACCCACCTTCCCACCCTTTTATGCAGATAATATCCCGTCTCTAGACTTTTTCCGTAAAAAAATGGGGTACGATTTCACCTTTGCAAAATAATATAAATTTAAGTTAAAACCTTTGCTGCTACTTCCCTGCCAGCTACACAGAGGATGAAACGTCGCCGTGTGTCTGTGACCCAGAGAATGCTGACACCTATACGTACGTAATACTCAGCAAGTCACTTGTCAAGCCAAAAGCAATGGACCAGTCATTCAGTCCCCCACCTCCTGCGCCAGACCACAATGTGCCCAATTGTGTTGATGCACTGAGCCACGATCAGAGCAGAACACACACATGATGCACTTGTATTATGTATAATGTTCACAGCCATGCACACAGGCATATGCACATAACTTCAGAAATATTTAGTTCAATTGCTATAAAGCCACTTCACTTTTGTTAACAGAACAGTCACATCGTCAGAAATGGACAAGTCCAAGGGGGTGTCCCCTTCGTCTGTCTGGAGCTCAGGATTGGCCCCAAGGGAGAGTAGATAGGCAACTGTCTCTATGCAGCCACGGCCAGCAGCAATGTGGAGTGGTGTGCACCCTGTGAAGGTCCTGGCATCTATGTTCAGCCCACAGCTCTCTATGAGGAAGTGGGTATCAGCCAACTGTTGCTTTTCAGCTGCAAAGTGGAGTGCTGTCTTGCCACTATGAAGGTCCTGTGAAAGAGAGGAAACCACAATAAAAGGACACCCTATGGCAGTGACAGTACTAATGAACAATGCCCCAAACCAAAGGAAACCAGATCAAAGCACTACACTCAATGCTCTCAATACCTGTGTGTTCATATTGGCGCCTATCCTCCTCAGCTTCCTGAGTGTGTCCTTGCATCCATGGCTGGCAGCAAGGTGGACACACGTTAGGCCTTCGTTGTTGGGTATTGAGGAAGCTTCCAGAACTTTTGTTATAGAGGAAAACGCGAGTATTTCATCCAGACACTTTGTAGTATCCAGACTGCAGGCTATGTGGAGAGGGGTGTTCCCCTTGTGGTCCATGATGTGCAGTGAGGAGCCATTGATGACTAGTTTCCTGACCATTTCGTGCTGATGGGTGTGCAGTGCTAAATGCAACGGAGTCTGAAGGGCGAGACACCACAATGAGATCACGGGGCGAAGTTGCGTGAAGTCAGTGCATAATTAACACCTCTCGCCATTCATCAATTCATTGACCCGCCCATCGTAACTAACCCCCAGGTAAATACCCATGTACAAAATGGGGAATACAATGCATGCCAGACGTGCTTACCTGATAAAGGTTGTTTTGATCGTCTATCGAATTCCTAAGCGCTGGATACTTCGATATAACCTGCAACAGCTTATTCAGAGCGTTGTAATCTTGCAGAATGACAGCCAAATGCAGACCGCTGTGTTAAAAAGCAACGCGATTATCTTATGAACGAACAAATGAGTTTTAACACTTACGTGTCGCCGTCTCTATTAGGTAGCAGATATTGTACTATTCTCTGTTCCTCCTCTTGAAGGCACGGCTTTTCATTTAACCGCTGGTCTGAGACGTTCGCGTAGTTCATGCGTGGATTCCTTATCTGTGTTCTGCCGTGTGTTCTCGTAACGCTAGGTATACTATTAACCTTCGGTAAACAACCAAACTGTGTGTCTATGTGTGTGTGTGTCGTAAGTCTCCCGTTCCAACGCTCTTCATGCTCCGCTTTCGGTTGCCTCAAACTTGTGTGCAGCGTCGTCTCCCTAGCAACAACCTTAATGGTGTGGTCCCGTTCGACTTCTTCTCCGGACTCAATTCCAACGTCACTTCGTAAAGAATCAGCGCTTATCTCCATGCCTAATCCGGAATCGACTCTCTCGGAATCGCTAGTTCTCGTGTAAGTGCTAGTGAAGTTCCTCTCCCTGGTAACAGGTATCATTTGACTGGACGATGAGGACGACGCCTTAGCAGCTCTCACAAGTTCTGCTGCTTCAAATGTCGTTCGAGTATTGGTCGACATTATAAACTACGAAATGATGATTTTTGATAACGCGTGAAGCCTTTATATAATTTTACATTGGGGTAATACCCAGGCCATAAACTTTTAATGATTATTATAAACTGCTGAGCTGAAATTGCACACTTAAAAGGTCATTTGACTTCGCCTCCGAAGAGTTTGCTGAAGAACTCTGCCACTTCTGCGGGTCTAGTGAACAGATTAGAAAATTCTTCAATTTTCTTTTTTCGAATTGTAAAGGGCGTGGATATGTTTGTGTGCCTGTAGGAGAAGGACACACCATAGTGAAAATTTACACAGTACTTTGCTGATCCAGCTATTCAAAGTGCAACTACACCAATGTCAAATGCACCTAGATATTCCCCCAATTATCTCCCTTCATTATTCCCCTCTACATCCTCACACACTCAGTTCCTATGTCCCTCCATTACCATTCACTCTCCATTCTGAACCTGCTGCACATATTGGTGGCAGTCTGCCTGACAAGTAGGCTGAGTATCCTCCGGCTCACAACCATCCCATCCATGAGGGGCCCTGCAGATATTTCGTTCCTGCACAGAGGGAAGAATAGAGGGATGCCAATTGAAATCTCTTCATACTCAGGGACCCCCAAAAGCTAAAAACTGCACATATTCAGGGTCCCCTGGTCATACTGACACTTTACCTTCCAGATGGTACCCTGACTGCAATTTGGTACAGCCCAGATGAGAGCTTGTGGATGAAAATGGTGGGCAGGATCTTCTTCCCGACACCCTTGCTCGTGCCCATATGGGTGGGGCTGTGGAGGATGCTAGTCATGGCCTCCAAGGGAAAGTGGGCATGGTCCTCAAAGTTCTCCAGCCACACCACCATGGCCGCACAGTCATGCTCCTCACAGTGGAGGGTACTTCGTAGGCGTGGCGTCTCCGTGTCCTCGCCAGGGGCCACTCCCATTCCCGTCCTGGAACAAGATGCCAGGTTACCGCTCAAAGTCCTGTAGCTGTCCAAAGTTGCAGCCCCTTTGCTGCTTGAAAACGAATTGACGTGGGTTGGGTCCATACTTTCAGCAGACTCATGACTGTGGACACTCACGGCTGAACCACTCTCGCACAGGCCCAGCAGCGTGGGCATGACAAAGGCCACCTCAGTCATAATGGTTGCATGGTAGGGGAACGGTTTACGGGGGATCTGGACCCGGATACTCTGCTTGGAGATGGGTGTGTGGAGCCGCCCGGCAAATCCAGGATGGTGAGTGGGGTCCACTATCCACCCTAGTCCATTGAAGAACTCAACAAATTCAGCTGGCTTGTCGCTCAGCGTATCCTAGAACAGATATACACTCCACGAGAGCGAAGGTATAAAAGATCAGGCAGCCTAACCTGGCAGGCCAAGATGTCAGCGGCCTGTGTGTGTCCCTCTCTGCAGAAGAGCACAAACACAGTGTTACAGAACCTTGTGGGAAGACAGTCAAGTGCAGCCAGCTGGCTACGGAAGTAGGCACTTGTGGAATCCAGCATGGCCAGAGGTGGGAGGCGTGACTGGGGGTCACTCTGCAAAATGACAGTTATCTCAACAAGTACCATCTCATTTGATGACTTCCTCCACACTGCCATAACTGCTAGATTAACATGCACATGGCTACAACATGCACACAGCTACAACATGCACATGGCTACAACATGCACAACATGCACACAGCTACAACATACACACGGCTACAACATGACATGCACGTTCTTTAGAGGCTATGAAACACATAAACCACATCCCTCATGTTGAACTTGGACCACATCACAAACATGGGATTCCTCCTCAATGGATAGAAACTCCACTTGAAAGTCAAGTATGACATATACCAATATCAGTTATGATACTGCTCAACTTTTGTCACACCAAATGTATCTTTCCTTTCTCCCATCATCAACACCCCATCTCAGCCAAGGCACACACCTGGACTCCTTCAATCCCTATCAATCCAAGGTGGTTAAGGAATAACCTGGCTGTCTCAAATTCAGTCCTTGGCCTTCAAAAGGTGACACACACTAATTAGCAAACATGTCTAGTAGGGAAAATGACTGACTTTGGCGATTCCTGGGCAAGAGCTGGGTCAGGAAATGGAATCCTACTTGTCATCTCATGAACCTTGGCATGTGACCTGGACTCAACCTTTATCTAAAGGAAAGTGCACCACCACAGTACACAAGTGCAGGGCTATGAGGCATGCAGGACTATGATTCATAACATTAATGAAGCATGCATGTAGTCACGATGAAGCCATGTTTCACCTGCTGCTCTAAGAGTGTAACGACTGTCTTGTGAACACTATGAAGATCTTCACTGAGGATATCATCAAGAGTGGGGATGGAGCGATCACTAGTGTGTGTGTGTGTGTGTGTGTGTGTAGGGGATGAGTGTATATATAATTATGATGACATTCTTGTAAACCATCCCATAACAGATCAACCTGATATGATAAACAGATTACAAGCACTTATATAGCTTCTACATGTACATGTATGGTACATGTAATCACATCTGTATCATATGGGCTACAAGGAGCCAGTGAGCTTATATGGTGCTCACATTAAGAACTAAGTGGTTAAACAATTTACACATAGACTTGTGACATCACAGGAAGACACCACAGAAAGTTGTCATAGGAAGGAGGAAGGTCGTCATTGGAACTACATTTGAAAGATATTCTAATTGCAACCATACCACAGAGTTGAGGTTAGTGTAAATATGAATATGTTTATACATGTAAATGAAAAGTGAGGGGCCCTTACACTTCCATCTCAGGCTCCTGGTTGACTGAGTCTGGCCATGGAGTGTGATAGGTGGGTTGGGGTGTGGTCATGGGGGGTGGGTTGAGGCAGGGTCTGGATGTTCTAAGCAAACGGTCATTTTGAGAAGCCTTATGAAGGAGAGGGAGGGGAAAGAGGGACAAGACAAGGTAAGAGATGACAATAGAGAAGGAGAGAAGAGATGGAGGACAAGGGAAGAGAGGGAACGAAAAAGGGATGAGATGGAGAAGGGAGGTAGAAATACGAATGGAGGAGGATTAGAATAAATTTACATAGAATGAGAAATTGTTGAAGAAACCACCCCCCACAACACAACATACTTCAGATCTAGGGAGATTTCTTAGCTGCATGGTCCATACATGACGTCCAGATGGGCTACGAATGATTGCTGACACTGTTGGCAATGTATCTAGTATGATCAGTGCATATTATTTGGTGTGTGTGTGTGTGTGTGTGTGTGTGCGTGTGTGTGTGTGTGTGTGTGTGTGCGTGCGTGTGGAGAGAGCAGTTACAATGGTCCACGGATAACATTTCCCAAGTGACATTGTAACCTTTCTGTTCAGTGAATTCTTTCTCAAGCAATGCCAAGATAACAGTATTATCCAAAATATAGTATGAGAATTTGGCCTGCTCCTATTGAAAAACCAAACACAGTTCTGAAGTACATACATGTAGTACTAGTGTGCATGCCCTCCTCCCCTGCACCCCTCTCCCTCCTCCCCTGCACCCCTCTCCCTCCTCCCTGCACCCCTCTCCCTCCTCCCTGTACCCCTTCCTCCTCCCTGCACCCCTCTCCCTCCTCCCCTGCACCCCTCCCTCCTCCCCTGTACCCCTCCCCCTCCTTCCCTGCACCTCTCTCCCTCCTCCCATCTCCTCTGCACCCTCTCCCCTGTGCCCTCCCCCTCCTCTGCCCTCTCTCCTTGCCTTCTTGTCAGGTGGGAGTCTTGCCAGCAGGTTCTCTTCTGTGACCAACGATGATGGAGCAGCAGGCCCAGAAGGTGGAGGAAATGACCCCTGGGGGGATGGGGGAGGGGGGCATGAATGAAGTCAACACACTTGTAAGTCAGTACAATCCCTCAGCGTAAGAGATATAACCCACTACTGAAGGAAATCACCTGTAGTGAAACCAGAGGTAGGAAACAGACTAGAACCAGGTCAATAATATATAACCCCTTGACTAAAGTTTAGGGGAAAAGGATGCAATCAGGTTTATGGTTAAAGGCACAGACACAATATGTCCAAAATGTGGCTTGGGTTAGAATGAAGTACTCAAGGCCAACTGTGAAATCATCCTTCCTCTAAAGTGTCTGTAATTACTGTATTACGAAATCACAAAGGCTCATCTTTCAACCCTTTTCCTAAGAATCTACTTGTTAGTCTGCACATGACCAGTGAGCTAAAGTCACCTTGTCATGTGACCAGTGAGCTAAAGTCACCTTGTCATGTGACCAGTGAGCTAAAGTCACCTTGTCATGTGACCAGTGAGCTAAAGTCACCTTGTCATGTGACCAGTGAGCTGAAGTCACCTTGTTTTAACACACTTTCCAAGCCATATGGCTACATGCTGCTTTCAAGAACAATCCTTGCCTTTACACAGAAACAGAATGTGTCAATTAACATGGCAATTCAACTTAAAGTGAAGACCAATGTATAAGAAATAAAAAGCTGTCATCCACTTTTGGTCATGCAAACAACAATATAGTTACAACAAACCTGAGCTCAAAAGGTTAAGAGAATCCTCAGTACAATATATGCAGCCCCCTCACTGCCCCCCCATGACAGCCGCCTCACTGCCCCCCATGACAGCCGCCTCACTGCCCCCCATGACAGCCCCCTCACTGCCCCCCATGACAGCCCCCTCACTGCCCCTCCCCATGACAGCCCCCTCACTGTCCCCCATGACAGCCCCCTCACTGCCCCCCATGACAGCCCCCTCACTGCCCCCACGACAACCCCTCAGCAAACCACAAACCAAAGCAGAGATGTAAGACCTCCTATTAAGGAGCAATTTAAGAAGGTGCTTATTAGGGAAAATGAGTAGTCATAATTCTTCCCTCCTCCCCCATGGAGTATATAGATTTAGATTGCCATGCCAAATAAGTTACAAGGAGTGTATTAAACATATGAAAAAAAAATCAGTCATGACATTGGATCCCACAGGAAAACAAGGTGTGTACATGTATACCTAAACACACATGGCCACAAAAGGTCACACCTCGCCCATCCACTCCCCCAAAGGTTACTTCCCACTACATGTAGTACAATCAAAAGGTCACACCACCCACTTCCAGTTGCAGAAGACAAATGGTTGTGAAATTCACAGGCACAAAAATGTACTCCTATTCCCAACACTGGCATTGCTTACAACTAACATTACTTCAGGGGGCGGCCTATCCCTCCCCTCATGAACTACATGTACATTAATTATGCATACTTAGAAACCATATGAGAATTGTTGTGACTTTATAAGTTTGCAACAACCTCCCCCCCCCCCTCAC
Organism: Spongilla lacustris; assembly: GCA_949361645.1. NCBI lineage: Eukaryota > Metazoa > Porifera > Demospongiae > Spongillida > Spongillidae > Spongilla > Spongilla lacustris. The sequence continues at coordinate 803,927 of OX442432.1, read as the reverse complement.
TTACAACTCTCTCCATAACACTTGCAAGCACAAACTCTGCAATTTCTTTCACTCTGCCTGATATTGGCTTTAACTCCTTTAAACCTTTTACAAAGTAACATAAAGGAGGGATTCTTATGAACCATGTCCTCCCCTACCTTTAGGCACAACATGGCCCCTTTGGTCCTGCAAAAGGGACAACAGCTGGTCATTCTTAATGAAGCACACCATCCCTTCCTCACCTCAGAGAAGGCTCCACTAATGCACAGTTCCACAACCCTCATAATGCCCCTCAGACAACTCTGTCAGGCAAGAAAAGCACAGCAGTTTCTGGTATAAAATTACACGTGGAGTTGTGGAGGGTGGGAATACCTGACTGTTCAATGTGTAGGGATGGCAGCTGATGAAGTCCAGAAGAGCCTTGAATGCAGCCACAATACAGGTGTGAAGAATCCTAGAATGACGAAGAATTTCTTTCAAAGCCAGTCCTTCAATGTACGAACATATGTCCAGGACTATAGCTCTAGTCACACTGTGGTCTGAAGTAGAGAAAGGTGGAGAGGTTAAGCATGCAGAAGGAGTGGAGGGAAGGAGTGGAGGGGAGAAGGGGAGGGAAGGAGTGGAGGGGAGAAGGGGAGGGAAGGAGTGGAGGGGAGAAGGGGAGGGAAGGAGTGGAGGGGAGAAGGGGAGGGAAGGAGTGGAGGGGAGAAGGGGAGGGAAGGAGTGGAGGGGAGAAGGGGAGGGAAGGAGTGGAGGGGAGAAGGGGAGGGAAGGAGTGGAGGGGAGAAGGGGAGGGAAGGAGTGGAGGGGAGAAGGGGAGGGAAGGAGTGGAGGGGAGAAGGGGAGGGAAGGAGTGGAGGGGAGAAGGGGAGGGAAGGAGCGGAGGGAAGGAGTGGAGGGAAGGAGTGGAGGGGAGAAGGGGAGGGAAGGAGTGGAGGGAAGGAGTGGAGGGGAGAAGGGGAGGGAAGGAGCGGAGGGAAGGAGTAGTGGAGGGAAAGATGGATGAAAGGAAGAGGGGGAGAAGGGGAGGGAAGGAGCGGAGGGAAGGACTGGAGGGGAGGAGTAGTGGATGGAAGGAGTGGAGGGGAGGAGTAGTGGAGGGAAGGAGGGAAGGGAAGGAAGAGGAGGAGTGGAGGGGAGGAGTGGAGGGAAGGTGCGGATGAAAGGAAGAGGGGGAGGTCTTGAAACAAGAAAGGGGAAAGGCAGAAAGAGAAAAGATGTGAGATACAAGCAACAGTGTAAGCTATCAAAGGAGGAGAAGATGTGCTGGATTTACGGATATCCTCAATGTTCAGTTCAGCTAGCCCTGAGATAAGCTCAAGAGCAGCTAGTGGTACAAAAGTGTTAAGATCCCACTTCTGGATCTGTAAGCACGTTTTAGCAGCATCATTGGCCCTTCTGAATAGAGCAGCCAGGCTATAGTCTTGAGCAAAAGAAGAAAAGCAACAGTGAGGTGTGAAGTGATAGCTCTATTGACCTGTACCAGTGGCTGCCAGCCACAAAACACAAACAGTTGATCTTTGATTAAAATTACCAATACACCTACATAGACACCACCACACCACCATACCCACACCATTACACAACACACACAGCACAACACATCACACACCTTCATCAGCAGAAGTAAGATTTGGGTTGGCATCACAAGGGCTGGGATCGCTCTCCGAATGCTGCCCATCCAAACAACTAACCGCACTCTCATAGGTGGCTATGTCC
>OX442432.1:656739-802029 GCA_949361645.1 Spongilla lacustris | reverse complement strand
AATACTTCCTGACAACACTTCGTCAATATATAGGATCAACCGTTTAATAATTTGTCTTGTTTTTATAAACCATTCAATCAAGATAGCATGCAGGCAGACCACTCAGTTGAAGATAAAATTATTATCGTTAAGTACATAGGTCAATTAAAAACTGCAAGACCATTGCCATTTGGAGTTATTAAAAGTTTAAATCATTTTAGCAATGTACTTGATTTTGGAGGATTTTAATTAGCCACTTTTTTGCCAGCAGGCAGGATTTTTACAAGATTTTTTACAATAACCAGTTAATTGTGGTTAATTTCTAGACCATTTTCCTTGATTGTGAGACAGCCTATTACATCATCTTACCCACACAGCTGCTGCACCTGTTCGATCTATTTCTTCTGTTCTACCACACAACCTCAACAGAGTTAGGAAAGCAGCTAACACTGTGGATAGACTAAGGTTTTACTGTTGCCTAGGAAACTAATGTGCATTAATTTAGCGAGGGGTTCAAATTTTTGTCTCCTTCTCTCTCACAGTATCCAGCTGGGTACACTGTTAAGGCGATACCCCTATGTGCGTCTGTTTGTTCTTCTGTACGTGGTAAGCATCATGTGTATAACTACTCCCCTCCCCTCTCCTCCCCTCTCCTCCCCCTCCCCCTCCCCTCTCCTCCCCCTCCCCCTCCCCTCCCCTCCCCTCCCCTCCCCTCCCCTCCCCTCCCCTCCCCTCGCCTCGCCTCTCCTCCCCCTCCCCTCCCCTCCCCTCCCCTCCCCTCCCCTCCCCTCGCCTCTCCTCCCCCTCCCCTCCCCTCCCCTCGCCTCTCCTCCCCCTCCCCTCCCCTCCCCTCCCCTCCCCTCCCCTCCCCTCCCCTCCCCTCCCCTCCCCTCCCCTCGCCTCTCCTCCCCCTCCCCTCCCCTCCCCTCCCCTCCCCTCCCCTCCCCTCCCCTCCCCTCCCCTCCCCTCCCCTCCCCTCCCCTCCCCTCCCCTCCCCTCCCCTCCCCTCCCCTCCCCTCCCCTCCCCTCCCCTCCCCTCCCCTCCCCTCCCCTCTCACTTTCACCTCCTTCCTCATCCTCTTTAGCTTCTCCTCCATCTATGGGTAACGTTAGTTCTGCTCACCTACAAGCCTGAGGTCCATCCTGCAGGACAAATCTAGTCACTCGTGAAACATGGTCAAACGAAGTGGAAATGGCATTGTGACTGTTGCCTCCTATCGTGAATGTTCAATCACATTACATCATACAAGAGTACACCATGGGAGTATTGCGTGTTCTTTTTATAGCTTTGTCCTGACAATTTTATACTTGAATCACATTGGCACTAAAATATCAATTCTGCAGGTTTGACTGGTCAAATTAAAAACATATATATAAAGTCACTGGTTAATGAATGAGTCCCATTGTGACAGAGTCAGCTGCTCCAGGCTGTCACCACTCTTGCTGCAGCTGCTGTTCGCATCAGGCTCATGGGTACACCTAACAGACTCATGGCAACACCTAACAGGCTCATGGCTACACCTAACAGGCTCATGGCTACACCTAACAGACTCATGGCTACACATAACAGACTCATGGCTACACATAACAGGCTCTGCATTGCCCAGAAGGACATCCCAAACGTCAATAATCCCACTGTTGGTTATGGAATGTACAGATGCGGTTGTTGCTCCCGCACAGTGCAACGTTTTGTCCCCAACTTGGTCCAGGAGAAAAGGTCCTTGAGTAGTGATGTCATCTTGAGTAGTGATGTCGTCTTGAGTAGTGGTGTCATCTTGCGTAGTGATGTCATCTTGCGTAGTGGTGTCATCTTGCGTAGTGGTGTCATCTTGCTCCATGTCGAGAAACAAGTTCATCTCGTGGGAAGAGATGCTGAACTGTTTGTCTGAAGGGGGGTGTGCATCTGCTTCCTGAAGAGATGAGGGGTAGTGGTCATGAGATGAGGGGAGGTGGTCATGAGATGAGGGGAGGTGGTCATGAGATGAGGGGAGGTGGTCATGAGATGAGGGGAGGTGGTCATGAGATGAGGGGAGGTGGTCATGAGATGAGGGGGGATGTTCATGAGATGAGGGGGGATGTTCATGAGAGGAAGGGGATGAGGGCAGATGTTCATGAGAGGAAGGGGATGAGGGCAGATGTTCATGAGAGGAAGGGGATGAGGGCAGATGTTCATCATCCACTCCTTCAAGGAAGGACTTCATCTCTTCAGCAGACATGTTGAGCACATCACTCTGTGATGTGGGTGTGGCTCCACCAGGTCTACCACTGCATCCATCAGAAACCTCCCATCTATGCCCTAAATACTCCAGAGCCTCATTAGGGATCCCAAGGTCACCAAGGTTGCTTAAGTTTAGTTGCTGGTCTGATTTCAGTTCATCATCTCTCTGATGCCTTGGGTCTCCTGGGTCCCTGGGGTCTCCTGGGTCCCTGGGGTCTCCTGGGTCCCTGGGGTCTCCTGGGTCCCTGGGGTCTCCTGGGTCCCTGGGGTCTCCTGGGTCCCTGGGGTCCCGCTGCCTATCAGACACAGCTTCACATGCACAGGTATCCATTGTGCCAGGTGACAGGTCTCCATCACCATCATTGCTGTCACTGAGGATGGCTTCAAGCTCCAAGTCATTCAAATTTTCCAAATAAGTGTCATCGTCATGGCACCGAGGACTTCCATATTTGGGACCAATCCCTTGCTGATAGTGAACAGGATTAACCTCAGCAGGAATTGGACGATCTAAGGAACAGTTGCAAAGAGAGGGGGAGGTGGGCTCTAAATGGTGATGGTACATGTAGGTGTGGCCCTGGTACCCTTGGATCTGTAGTTCACTCTTCTGCAGTCTGGATCGTAGCACTTCTGGTAAAACACTCCAATGGAGAGGTCAGCCACGATCCTGGGGGCGGGAGGTGGGAAAGGAGGAGCCAAAAATGGGGAGCTGGGGTCACAAGTTGCTAAGCAACACAAACATTATATTGTTGCTTTTGTGTTCTCTTCCAATGTTACCACACCATCTGTTGTCCTTGATATCGTACACAATGAGCTTTCCTGTGGTAAGTGGAACACACACACACATGTCCAAATATCATATGTAAACATCACACACACATACAACATCACACATACACACTTCACACACACACATCACACACATACACTGTTAAAGCCACACACCATCATCCCTACCCTGTGGGAAGAAGGTCCACCTTCGGATGCTGCCAGCTCTTCCTCCTACCTTACTTAGCTCCCCGGTTATGAAGAGGTCCACAGTAGGGTAAGGGGATGGCCCGTTCCCATCATGAGTGCGAGGGGAGGAGACAGTACCACTGTCCTCTTTAGGGTGGTGAGGAATGTAATGGCACGGGACAGTCATGGGTGTGGTCAAACAAACAGAGGTGGGCGCCGTGAGCAACACTGTATGTCTTTCAAATCTTTGGACCAGACATAATGTACCCAACACACACACACACACACACACACACACACACACACACACACACACACACACACACACACACACACACACACAGCACACACAATGTGAAAAAGGATTGGGGGGGGGAGGAGGGGAGGATTGTACCGTGTATTGCAGATCAATGAGTCCAGTAAAGTGTTGAATGCCTGGCTTCTCTTGCGCTTCTCACGATCCACTCCATATGCACTCTGATCGTTACCATGACACCACACACCACACAGTATATGCACCACATGATGATAGCTGCCAACTCCCCCCCCCCCCCCCCGAGTACATAATAACACTAACTTTACTAACTTTAAATTGGTTTTCCTTGGCAACAACTAGTGCAACCTTTTTCCGAAGTTTAGAAGACAGATACAGCCGAAGGTTCCTATTCCAGGAATACACAGCTGTGTATGGTTTGTTGACAAGGTGACCACACAGGCAGCAGAGAGAGGGGACACACAGGCAGCAGAGAGAGGGGACACAAGGTGACCACACAGGCAGCAGAGAGAGGGGACACACCTTCATCACAAATAAGGATGTCATTTCCTGTGTCAGTCTTAAGGAACAGGGACAGAAGGAGGTCACCTGTGGACAAGACAACCATGGCATGTGGCCCAGCTTCCCCCTCCACTCCCACCCACCACCCTCCTCACACACATGGTGGAATGCGACACAGAGGGTGTCTGCACGTTAAGACGCCCGCAAAGTGATGCTTGTAAGCCTGCTGAAGGGAGCCACTGCCCCCTAGGGAGCCACTGCCCCCTAGGGAACTGCTGCACCCTTTTAGCCACCTCAGCTCATCACAGATACCGAAAACAAAGCTTCCTGTTGTGTAGCCATGGAGACAGCATGACCAAGTGGACAGTAACCAAGGGGTTAAAAACATGTCACGTGTAGAAGTGTACATTCTAAGCACAACATACCAGCATGACCATTTGAACGGAAAACAGCGTTGGGCATATGAAAGATCAGGTGCTTTGAAAATTTCTCAGGTGTGCTTGAGTCAAGGATGAGAATGTGGGTGTGGTCACAGCATAGACCAAATTTGCTGTGCAGCTGCGCACACACGTACTATGTCGCCAGAAATATTTAATTTCACACTAGACTGAACAGAGCAAACCTGTATGAATGTTTGAAGGACCCGGTCACTGCTGACAGGAAGGTTATACTCATTCATCGCGTACTCCAGATCAAAGTAAAGGTGGCATGCTGTGCCTGGTGGCAGAGTGATTACAGAGGTATAAGGAGTGGGTGTGCAGTAAATAGGGGTACATGTGCAGTAAGTAGGGGGTAAATAGGGGCATAGTATCTCTACCCACCTTCAGTTATGACCTCATAGAAGTGCCTTGGTGCCCGAGTTGATCTGGGCAAAAGGCAGGCGAAAGGTAAAACTATCTACATGTACAAGCCAACCCCCACGTCTCCATAACAACACATACGTATGTCATGTAACATGCCCAGATGTGTATATGACATGTATATGATGAACCAAATGGATGCAATGTCGTACAGGCCACAGTACATGTATGTAGGGATTAGGAGGGCCCCAGTATGTAGGGATTAGGAGGGGCCCCAGTATGTAGGGATTAGGAGGGCCCCAGTATGTAGGGATTAGGAGGGCCCCAGTATGTATGGATTAGGAGGGCCCCAGTATGTAGGGATTAGGAGGGCCCCAGTATGTAGGGCCCCAGTATGTAGGGATTAGGAGGGCCCCAGTATGTAGGGATTAGGAGGGCCCCAGTATGTAGGGATTAGCAGGGCCCCAGTATGTAGGGATTAGGAGGGCCCCAGTATGTAGGGATTAGGAGGGTCCCAGTATGTAGGGATTAGGAGGGGCCCCAGTATGTAGGGCCCCAGTATGTAGGGATTAGGAGGGCCCCAGTATGTAGGGATTAGCAGGGCCCCAGTATGTAGGGATTAGGAGGGCCCCAGTATGTAGGGATTAGGAGGGTCCCAGTATGTAGGGATTAGGAGGGGCCCCAGTATGTAGGGCCCCAGTATGTAGGGATTAGGAGGGCCCCAGTATGTAGGGATTAGGAGGGGCCCAGTATGTAGGGATTAGGAGGGCCCCAGTATGTAGGGATTAGCAGGGCCCCAGTATGTAGGGATTAGGAGGGCCCCAGTATGTAGGGATTAGCAGGGCCCTTCCCAGCATGGAGGCGGGGCCCGAGTACATCATGTACTGGGGGGAGGCCCCAGTATGTAGGGATTCAGTGTGTAGGGATTCAGACGGTTCCGGTAAGTATGCATTAGGAGAAATTGGGAGGGGCCAGCATGAGGGGGAGGGGCCCAGTATGGGGAGGGGCCAGCATGAGGGGGAGTGGCCCAGTATGGGGAGGGGCCAGCATGAGGGAGAGTGGCCCAGTATGGGAAGGGGCCAGCATGAGGGGGAGGGGCCCAGTATGGGGAGGGGCCAGCATGAGGGGAAGGGGCCCAGTATGAGTCACAACACTTAAACATACAAGTATTTCTGTCCAAATTCGTAGTACGTGGTGACCAAGTACTTCCTCTGCCCTTCGCAACCAAATTCTTCCGCTTCATACGAAAACACTGCGACATTCTGTAGAATAAATAACAGGAGGTAGAGTATCAGATGTAATAGCATTCACGTAGGCACCTCTCTGCAAGTCCTGGCAAAATCAAAAGCTGCTTGTTGCTTAGGAAACACCCTCCACACCGCGGGCTCTGGTGACAGCAACCTGCGTGTCGGGTTTGAGGGCTCCAACGTAAAGGCTGGGCGCTTATTGCACCGCTGATTCTCCAGTGTGATGGCGGGAAAGCAAGGCGGGTCTATTGGAGTATATAACAATAATAAGTTGTAAAAATTATTAACAACTAAATGGCTGCGAAAGGTGTAGCTCGCGGCCCGGTAAAAGTAACGGGAACTCTGCGTATGTACGTTGCTGCCGGCAAAGCGAGCCCGTCCCCACCCCTGGGTCCGGCTCTTGGTCAGGTTAGAATGCGTGCGAAGTTGTAACTTGTGGCACGTCTGTCTGATGAGTGTCTCTGACTGCACAGAGGGGCGTCAACATAGGACTGTTTTGCAAGGACTTCAACGATAGGACTAAGGACATTAAGGAAGGGGTGCCTATCCCTGTTAGAATGACCATTAACGTAAGTCATCGTCACCACATGGCGCGGGCCTGAAACGTTTGAGTATGCAGTCGTGCACGGTAATTGCTATGGACATAACAGCCGCCCCTTGTGTCCATCTCCTCCCCAGTCTGACCGCACCTTTAACTTCACAACAACCACTCCCCCCGTCTCCTACTTCCTCAAAGAGGCAGCTGGCATTGAAAAGGGGAGCTCAAAGCCAGGCAAGCGCACCATATAAATCTTGCACGTGCTCCCATTGCTTTATTAATAACCATATAATCTTGCACGTGTTCCCAGCACTTTAATAATCACTTTGCACACCCCTTAGGAACTGAAGTGGCAGGGAAAGTATCCCTAAGACACATATACGAAATAGCAGTTATCAAACAGAAGGACCCAGCGTTTGTGCGTGTGCCTCTGCAGAGCATCTGCAAGACCATCATTGGGTCAGCACGCAGCATGGGCATTGAGATCATTAAATGAAGGTGGAGAGATTTAGGTCAATTATTTATGTGCTATAAACATTTATCATGCCCCGCCCCCTCATGTGATCTGGTCATGTGACACTCTAAAGCTAGAGTGAACAGCATGTGGCACTGTGCTGTGGCTTCTGTCCAACGATTCCTGGCAGGAGAAGTCCGGGACTTAAAGTTTTCTGAAAACTGTAGCACCTTTTTGAGAAACCTGAAAGAGGGTGGGTACACTGAGTCTGAATGGCCACTTCTGGGTCACACACTGGTTCTTACCTGTTGTGGCGTATAGCAAAGCCTGGGTCCAGGGGAAGCCTTAAAAGACTTGCACACACCAACATTATCACCACTACCATGGCTTGGTGATAGGTAACCACACTGGACACACACACACACACCACACCACACACAATCTCATTACTGTGTCTCTACAACTGTCCATATTACCTGGATGTCAGGCGATCATAGTTAGATCTCTGCCTTGCCCGTAGCTCCATCCTTCTCAGCTGTGCATACCTTTCTTCTGCTGTCCTGGTCACCTGTGCATGCACAAGAGGGTAAATGGCTGTCACACACACACACACACACACAAACACACACAAACACACACAAACACACACAAACACACACAAACACACACACACACACAAACACACACACACACACGTTGGATGTGATTACCTGAGACACAGACTGGTTTGCATTTGTGACTATGCTTCGCGCCAGTCCAACCAGCTCCAGGTCTGGTCTGGGAATGTACAGTGTGTTGAGGGTCCTCTGCCACACGCGTGTGATGAGGTTTTGCAAAGGACTTGGTGATGCTCGCGGAGCCAGGCTAAGGAGCAATGTAGTCTTTGTGGGGATACACACACACACACACACCATTTTTCTAACTGGCACTGAAGACATGCACCATCCAATTTCAATGTGTCATGAAGTGATGGTGCAATGTGCAGAACACATCTGATTGCATCATAACTGCTGTCCAATTGGTCTATTGTGGAACTTTCATCTGGATTGGTGGGAATGTCCTTCCACTGTTCAAGATTGGTGACCAACTGTAGAAGCTGAGGGTAAGGGAGGGGGAGGCGAACATGGGAGTAAGGGAGGGGGAGGAGAACACAGGAGTAAGGTAAGGGAGGACAATGCACATTTCAGGTCACAGTAAAAGGCTTGTGATTGGCTACCTCCTTCTTAAGCAAGGAAATGGGATGAAAGAGGGACACATATTGCCTCTCTATGGATAGGCACCGGGTGACGATGGTAGTGGACTGTGTGTACAGAAAGTATTATATCCATGGCCATCATTAGAGATTAGGGTACCTTGGTGAGCTCTGTTTGGAGTGTGTATTGGGCACAGAAGACCACTGCTACACACAACACATGGTTGGCAAACACTTGTGGTACAGAACCGAAATCCACCTGTTCAAAGTGATTGCCCATTTCCAATCATGCCCTCCTCCTAACACTCCACACTTACTTCACCATGGCTAATTTTGGCCCTCAATTTTGGTCCCTCCGGATGAACCATGAGGTCTAATAGCATCTCCTGGGGGGATGCAAGTGGTGCGCATTAAATAACATAACGACAGCCACATGCCAATACGATTACTAGTTTGTTAACTCCAATCTCTTCCTTGAGGCGATTGGACGAACCATCGGGGAGGAGAGGACTAAGGATCTGCAAGGAATGACCCACACTAAACCTTCTATTGGTGCACGCTGTTAGGTCACCGCACCCACCTCATCAAATGTTGTGTACAAGACAGTAGCCTATAGAGTGTATATGCATGTGAGAAAGGGGGTGAGGGAGAGGAAGAAAAGTGAACAATACACCACCACTGGGGGGAGGGAGAAAAGTGAACAATACACCACCACTGGGGGGAGGGAGAAAAGTGAACAATACACCACCACTGGGGAGAGGGAGAAAAGTGAACAATACACCACCACTGGGGGGAGGGAGAAAAGTGAACAATACACCACCACTGGGGGGGAGGGAGAAAAGTGAACAATACACCACCACTGGGGGGAGGGAGAAAAGTGAACAATACACCACCACTGGGGGGAGGGAGAAAAGTGAACAATACACCACCACTGGGGGGAGGGAGAAAAGTGAACAATACACCACCACTGGGGGGAGGGAGAAAAGTGAACAATACACCACCACTGGGGGGAGGGAGAAAAGTGAACAATACACCACCACTGGGGGGGAGGGAGAAAAGTGAACAATACACCACCACTGGGGGGGTGGGAGAAAAGTGAACAATACACCACCACTGTCCTACTTCAGCAGTGATGGCTCTCTCTGGACAGCCATTGATGTGGGCAAAGACCCTCCTCAGAGAATGCTCCAAACTAGGTAGCAATAGGGCCAGGGCATCACCTGATCTACAGGGTTTAGGGTTAGGGGATAAGAATCTGCAACGCCCATGGCTATGTACAGAAGTGTGCTGTGCTGGTGTAGTGAACACCAGCTGCAAGCCTAACTGAGTGAATGTGGCTTGACCAACCAACCAACCAACTGACCAACCTTTTCTCCTGTACTGCCTTAACAGCTGCTAGCCAGATAGGTAGCATGGAAGGCAAGATGAAAAAGGAGTGGCTGAACAGATCCCTCACTGCGTCCAGTTCTGATTCCGTGACAACTATAGCAAATTAAAGACCAACCCTCACGTGGAACATTCGGCAGCTGATGAACACCTTGCCTGGGAACACTGGTGTGATGGCATCCCCATTTAGAGACAGATAGGGTCTATGGCGGAGTCTGAATGGGGATGTGTGGCAGAGGTTGACAGCCTCCTCCCCAGACCCTGTGCTGCCTTTCTTCAGCCTGTTCCCCAGACTTGCTGCAAGCACTGGAAGCAAGTACGCATACCTGGGCAAGAATAAAGGTGCAAGGGAGGTAAGGAAAGAGGAGAGGTCACCTTCCCCTCCCTTCTCATGTAAGGAAAGAGAAGAGGTCACCTTCCCCTCCCTTCTCATGTAAGGAAAGAGAAGAGGTCACCTTCCCCTCCTTTCTCATGTAAGGAAAGAGGAGAGGTCACCTTCCCCTCCTTCTCATGCAAGGAAAGAGGAGAGGTCAAAGAGGAGAGGTCACCTTCCCCTCCCTCCTCATGTAAGGAAAGAGAAGAGGTCAAAGAGGAGAGGTCACCTTCCCCTCCCTCCTCATGTAAGGAAAGAGGAGAGGTCACCTTCCCCTCCCTTCTCATAAGTAGGGAGAAGAACATTGGACTGACTCCTTGGGCAGTTCAGATGGTGCCACAAAGCCATGCCAAAGAAGATTTCTCAAGTTCAGGCCCAGAGGGTGACCCATCAGGCAGCGAAGGAGACACACCTGAGGAGGAAGGCATTGACCTGGGCAATCAGGAAAAACACAATGTCTTACCACAGTTGTTCCAAATACGTCCTCCAGTTCCTTTGCGACCAGCAGGTCTCTAAGCAACGATGGACACTGATCAACTGAAGGAGTAATAGATGGCATAAGAGAAGTGTGATATTAGCATAACAAAGATGGCATAAGAGAAGTGTGATATTAGCATAACAAAGATGGCATAAGAGAAGTGTGATATTAGCATAACAAAGATGGCATAAGAGAAGTGTGATATTAGCATAACAAAGATGGCGTAAGAGAAGTGTGACATTAGCATAACAAAGATGGCGTAAGAGAAGTGTGATATTAGCATAACAAAGATGGCGTAAGAGAAGTGTGATATTAGCATAACAAAGATGGCATAAGAGAAGTGTGATATTAGCATAACAAAGATGGCATAAGAGAAGTGTGATATTAGCATAACAAAGATGGCATAAGAGAAGTGTGATATTAGCATAACAAAGATGGCGTAAGAGAAGTGTGATATTAGCATAACAAAGATGGCGTAAGAGAAGTGTGATATTAGCATAACAAAGATGGCGTAAGAGAAGTGTGACATTAGCATAACAAAGATGGCGTAAGAGAAGTGTGATATTAGCATAACAAAGATGGCGTAAGAGAAGTGTGATATTAGCATAACAAAGATGGCATAAGAGAAGTGTGATATTAGCATAACAAAGATGGCATAAGAGAAGTGTGATATTAGCATAACAAAGATGGCGTAAGAGAAGTGTGATATTAGCATAACAAAGATGGCGTAAGAGAAGTGTGATATTAGCATAACAAAGATGGCGTAAGAGAAGTGTGATATTAGCATAACAAAGATGGCATAAGAGAAGTGTGATATTAGCATAACAAAGATGGCGTAAGAGAAGTGTGATATTAGCATAACAAAGATGGCGTAAGAGAAGTGTGACATTAGCATAACAAAGTTGTGTCCCTTTGTATTGCTATGTGTGTGTGTGTGTGGGGGGAGGGGTTATCAGACTTCATGTATTGCTATGTGTGGGGGGGGGGGGGGGGCTTACCAGACTTCATGTATTGCTATGTGTGTGTGTGTGTGGAGGGGGGGGGGGGGCTTACCAGACTTCATGTATTGCTATGGGTACACATACATATTACCAATTGCTACCAAATATGCGTTACTAAGGGGGTTGCTAAGGAGGTTACTAAGGGTGTTATTGAGGATATGCTACCTTTTGAAACCGAAAGATACACCTTCCAATGAAAGAACATTGGGACCAGTTCAGAGTAGTTAGGTCACATGGGAGTGAACAGCATATGGGAACCAGTGAGCAGTTAGGACACACGGGAGTGAACAGCACATTGAGCAGTTAGGACACACGAGAGTGAACAGCACATTGAGCACACGGGAGTGAACAGCACATTGAGCAGTTAGGACACACGAGAGTGAACAGCACATTGAGCACACGGGAGTGAACAGCACATTGAGCAGTTAGGACACATGGGAGTGAACAGCACATTGAGCACACGGGAGTGAACAGCACATTGAACAGTTAGGACACATGGGAGTGAACAGCACATTGAGCACACGGGAGTGAACAGCACATTGAGCAGTTAGGACACATGGGAGTGAACAGCACATTGAGCAGTTAGGACACACGGGAGTGAACAGCACATTGAGCAGTTAGGACACATGGGAGTGAACAGGCACTTACATCGCCTAACGCTCTCTCGAGGCCCGCACAGCAGAGGAGACTGCTGAGAATGTTAGCACTCGGGTCACTGACCAACAGATGCTGCACGCAGTGTACAAAAAGCTACACAAATTTAAAAAAAAATTCCAAATCACTTGGCAGGGTAATAAACTCCATGGTAAAATTACTTCAGGGGAAGCAGTCCAGCTAAAGGCCTCGGGTAAACCCTTTAACTGTGTCTCCATATTCAGCGAATGAAGTTTAGTCGATACACGTTCTGCTATCACTCCTAAGTTCATAACCCCAACGACGAAATCTTCCTTCGTGGTTATAAGGGCTGAGGACGGAAATATAATTTGGCAAGGTAAAAAGCTGGTTTACTCGCCGAATTATGCGCACCAGGTAATGTACTCCATTCAAGCGTACAGTCGTCTAAAAGGATGTTTGGTAGGGTAGCTAGTCCTGATCGTGGAACGGAGCGGGTCAAAAGATATGATACGTGCGGGGAAAGAGAGGTCTTCGGGATGTGACGTAAGTAGCTTGTCTGCTTCTGACAGTCACTAAGGCGGCCATGCTCGCTATCTGTGTCATCAAGTGTGTTATGTGGAAGCGTTGATGACTGTTGAAGAAGCTTGCCGCAGCTGAAAGATGTGGTTAATATGGTGTTCTTCTCAGCTGCGCTTTTTAAGTACGACTTCACTTCGCAATCCTGAGGCTTATCCTCACTATTATACAAGTACACATCATCCATTTATGCATTTTGCTCCTCCCACTCGCACATTCTTGACCCTTGTCCTTTGCCCCGAAGCAATATTAATCAGGGTTAAAAAGGCATTTTTGTGCTAAAAATTATTATTGTTAAATCACGCGTTTCAAACTCGAAGAAGAAAGATGGTAAGAGTTTGGCTGGCATTTTTATGGTACTCATTTTACTTCTCTAAAGTCCACTCCACAGGAACCGTTAAAAATATGCATAACAGGTGCTGCGGGCCAAATCGGTTATTCTTTGGTCTACCCCGTATGCAGTGGCGAGGTTTTTGGCAAGGACCAGGTAAACGCTAGAGAGAAGCATACATAAATGCATCATGTATGCGAACTGTTTTCTTCTTTGTGGTCCTTTTTTTTTTTGTTGTACTTAACTATTTCTCCACTGTCAGCCTGTCATTGTCACTCTGCTGGATATCACCCCGATGCTTCAAAGTCTGCAGGGAGTCTGTATGGAGCTGCAGGACTGTGCCCTTCCCTTGCTGAAAGGTAACGGAGCACGTGCAACTAAAACGTGCTCCCACGCGCCCGTCAAAATGTCCTTATCGTGCTTCCAGAGGTGATTCCAACTGACGACCCCGCGGTCGCGTTCAAGGATATAGATGTCGCGCTGCTTGTGGGCGCCATGCCGCGCAAAGATGGAATGGAGAGGAAGGACCTGCTTAAGGCCAATGCCGGCATCTTTGAGGCACAAGGCAAGGCGCTGAATGAGTACGCCAAGAAGACTGTAAAAGTGAGAAGGTGTTTTACCTGTCTGTATCATCTGCTTACTAATCTTGCGCGCGCGTGTGTGTGTGTGTGTGTGTGTGTGTGTGTGTGTGTGTGTGTGTGTGTGTGTGTGTGTGTGTGTGTTATATGTGTTTGTGTTTGTGCATGTGTGTTTTTGTGCATGTGTTGTTTGTGTTTGTGCATGTGTGTTTTTGTACATGTGTATATGTGTTGTTAGGTGCTGGTGGTTGGCAACCCAGCCAATACTAATGCCCTGATTGCTGCCAAACTTGCAACCAGCATCCCACCTGAGAACTTTTCGTGCTTGACTCGCTTGGACCACAACCGGGCACAGGCTCAGGTGAGCTTAGACCACTGCTACGTACTCAGCACCACTCTTATCTAACTCTCCTCTTTGCTACTTTGCCCTTTTTACACATTTACCCCTTGCCCTCTCTATCCTTCCCTCATCCCTTCTTTCCCCTCCTCCCTCCCTCCCTTCTCCTTTCTTCCTTTCTCCCTCCCACCTACCTCCCTTCTTTCTCCCTCCCCTCCCTCCTTTCTCCCTCCCTCCTTTCTCCCTCCCACCTCTCTCCCTTCTTTCTCCCTCCCACCTCCCTCCCTTCTTTTATCCCTCCCACCCCTCCCTTCTTCCTCCTTTCTTCCTTTCTCCCCGCCTCCTTTCTCCTCAGATTGCAGCCCGTGTTGCTGTGAAGCCCAACGCAGTGCACAATGTGATCATCTGGGGAAACCACTCATCCACCCAGTTTCCTGATGTTGCTCATGCCACAGTCACCAAGTCCTGCGGGCAGAAAACGTCAGTCTACGAAGCCGTCAATGATGATGCCTGGTTGAAAGGTGATTTCATCAAGGTATGTTCGTCAGATGGCTTGCCTCATGAGTACTGAACCGTTTGTGTTTAACTAGACAGTCCAGCAGCGAGGGTCGGCGGTGATCAAGGCTCGCAAGCTCTCCAGTGCCTTGTCCGCTGCTAAGGCTATCTGTGACCATATGCACGACTGGTGGTTTGGGACTGCTGATGTGAGCAACTGTTAGCTGTGTGTGTGTGGGGGGGGGGGGGGGGGGGGGGGGGCTCCGTGGGTCAAGTTGTGTGCAAGGGATTGGGTGTGGGCTGGTTAAGAGTTGTCTGCCCACGTTGTGCTTTCCAACTGTGACGAAGTCTTGTGCATGATAAAGGGTGGAGGTGTGATAGTTTTATACCTTACCATTTCTGAACTGCAAAGTCCAGGTGTAACAGGTAGATCACTTGTCCGTTGTAAACCATTCAGACTTTGTGCATCTCCAAAATGTACTTTTAAGGATACTGCAGGTTACCATTAATGAGGTGATGTTATTCATGTATGGGGGATGGCCATAATTGAAGAAGTTGTTTCTTGCTATTTTCTGCTTCTGCCACTGTCGGTGACATGTACATTATCAAGAGCTGTCTCTTCAAGCATATTGAATGGTGTGGGGCAGGGTGCTATTAGAAACAGCTATTGTCTGCTACCTTCAAAACTTGCCCCGGGCCTCTGAAACATACGGACATATTTACAAGAACAGTTTGTCTCCTCCTGACCCCCTCCCCCTTCCAGAAAAACAAAAATCTAGGAATTCTAGTTGAATGAATGAGAGAAGAAATGGATCATTCATCGTGCATTATTTTTTAGCAAACCTGGGAGTCAAGCACAGGTTGGAACTGATGGGGATGATACTGGCTAAATCTTTATGATGCCCACACGTGCATGCTTGGAAGAAAGTGTCTGGTGTGATACTAGTTATTATATGATGATACTGGCTAAACATTTATGACGCCCACACAAGAAAGTGTTTGGTGTGATACTAGTTATTATATGATGATACTGGCTAAACATTTATGACGCCCACACAAGAAAGTGTTTGGTGTGATACTAGTTATTATATGATGATACTGGCTAAACATTTATGACGCCCATACAAGAAAGTGTTTGGTGTGATACTAGTTATTATATTTGCTTTATTGTATTTGCTTTGCTCTCAGGGTGAATGGGTGTCAATGGGAGTCATGTCTGACGGGTCCTATGGCATCCCCAAGGGAATCATCTACTCCTTCCCTGTCAGGGTTAAGAAGGACCACTCATGGGAGATTGTGCAGGGCTTGAGCATTAACGACTTTGCCAGGGAAAAGATGGATGCTACTGCAGCAGAACTGGTGGATGAGAGAGATCAGGCCTTCCAGTTTGTGAGCGCAGGGGCCAAGTGACTCCATGGCAGCAAGCTATAACTAGTTGTATTGATCTGGTTGTGTATCCAATGCGATCTCTACATGTAGTCATGCTATGTTTTAAAGTGACTGTTTGGGTGGTCAAAAAAAATTTAATTGCATACTCTTATTATTTAATATCTCAGAGCAAGAAGATTAGCTTTGCCCGGTTATGTCAATAATCTTAAAACCTGTGACTAAAAGATTGTACAATGGTGACATCACATTCTAAACACACCAAATGTGGTCTCTGGGATGGGTGCATTCAGAGCGGCACTCAGGCTCATCGCTAGCACCCTTCTGGTGTCCAATGGGTCAATAATTCCATCATCCCACAGTCTAGCACTTGAGAAGTACGGGTGCCCCTCCTTGTCGTACTTCTCTATGATGGGCCGCTTCAGTTCATTGATAGTCTGCTCCGTGACCTTGTGGCCCTGCTTCTCGAGCTTCTTTGCCTCTAGGGACACCAGGACCCCCGCAGCCTGCTCCCCTCCCATCACCGAGATGCGGGCATTTGGCCACATGTAGAGAAACCTAGGGCTGTACGCCCGTCCGCACATGCCGTAGTTACCCGCCCCAAAGCTCCCACCGATCATGACAGTGATCTTAGGGACCTGGGCGCAAGACACAGCTGTCACCATCTTGGCACCATTCTTGGCTATACCGCCGTGTTCAGCATTCTTGCCCACGACAAATCCCGTGGTGTTCTGAAGGAAGATGAGCGGGACCTTTCTCTGGCAGCAGAGCTCAATGAAGTGGGTGCCCTTCAGAGCTGACTCCGAGTTCAAGATCCCGTTGTTTGCTACGAATCCAACGGGGTATCCGTGGAGACGAGCAAATCCAGTCACAAGGGTTGTGCCGTACAATTCCTTGAATTCGCTGAACTGGCTACCATCCACCAGTCTGGCAATCACCTCACGGACATCGTAAAACTGTTTCATGTTGGCCGGGACAATCCCATATAGGTCCTCCATGGGGAACAATGGGTCTTGTGGTTTTTCGATGGTGACAGTTGATGGCTTCTTGTAGTTGAGATTCCTGATGCACCTCCTGGCCAGAGACAGGGCGTGGTGGTCATTTGTGGCGTAGTGGTCGGCCACTCCCGATATTCTGCAGTGGACATCTGCCCCTCCCAGGTCCTCCGCGCTGATGGTCTCGTTGGTGGCTGCCTTAACCAGAGGGGGGCCCGCTAGGAAGATCGTGCCCTGTTGCTTGACGATGACGCTCTCATCTGCCATAGCTGGGACATACGCACCCCCGGCTGTGCATGACCCCAGCACGACAGCTATCTGGGGGATACGCACTGACGACATCTGTGCTTGGTTGTAGAAGATACGTCCAAAGTGATCACGGTCGGGAAACACGTCCTTCTGATGCATGAGCATAGCTCCGCCCGAGTCCACCAGGTAGACACACGGAAGGCGGTTTTCCATAGCGATCTCTTGGGCGCGCACGTGTTTCTTTACCGTGATGGGAAAGTAGGTACCTCCCTTGACTGTGGCGTCGTTGGCGACCACCATGCACTCCACGCCAGCCACCCTACCCACGCCTGTTATAATTCCCCCTGCGGGAACCTCTTCCTCCCTTCCGTCTTCATCGTTGTAGAGCTTGTGGCCTGCAAGCTGAGAGAATTCAAGAAATGGAGAGCCGGGATCTAGGAGCAAGTTGATTCTCTCCCGCGGTAGGAGCTTACCCTGTCGGGTGTGGCGTTCTCTGTCGGCTGGTCGCCCACCGAGTTCTATCTGGGTCACCTGAGATTTCAAGTCGCCCACAATAAGCTTCATTTGCTCAATATTTCTCTTTACTTCATCCCTTAGTTCCAGGGAGGATCCTATCGTACTTGCCCTTTCTTCGCCATGGTAAGATCTGAGTGATGCAGATCGTGGCCAAGTACGGAATACACTCCACCGTTTTAATGCCGTTCTGAGCATCTTTCCCCCCTAAGAGTCAAATTACAAAAAATTCGTAATGAAAGAGGTTAACGTACTTCCGCAGTGTGCAGCAATCGGCGGAAGAATGTCAGAAACCGACAAGGTGGACGGAGCATGTACGGAGGAAAAACCCCTGCGGCCCCCGCGAATGTTGACAAGATGGAGCAAGCGCTGTACATATCGTTGCTACAGCTAGCAAGAAGAATGCTACGGGTTACTACCAGCCTCGAGCCCGCCACGCAATCTAAACTACTCACATGCCACTTCCTACTTGAACGCGTTTGTTTCCTTGTAATTTCGTCAACATGCTTTCATGAAATAGCGACCCGTGGTGAGTGTTAGCTGTCGTTTGAAAATTTCCCATCGCGTTCCTTTGGCGGCACTTGCCTGAGCCATTTTGAATTCAGTTGCCATTACCGCTCACGATTATGGACGGCTACTTCCGCATACGGGGTGGCGTCCTAGGTATTCCGTGACACTTGTCTCCTTTGTAGTCCATAAGAAAGAGGGTAGCTTGCCGCCTCCCACTGTAAGTTCAAAAAAGAATCCGCCCATTAGTGGTAACCAGCTGCGCGGGTGGGGTCGAGCATTGAACGAAAGTGTGATTCGACGTGTCTTTGAATACCGGGTAAGCCCCGCAACTAACTGTTGGAGAGCTTTTCGCGTTAAAGCCACGAGTAGTATCACCAGCGTATTTTTGTGCAATAGTGGCGAGGAAACTAGAGCAGCGGTTTTCGCTGGCTGCTGGCTGAAATTTTTCTCTCCTATTTCTTCAGACCTGTTTCTCACTACAACCGACGCAGTATTTTCAGTAAGCAGTCAGCGAACGAAGCGTCGTCGTAGCTGGAGCGAAAATGGAAGCAATTCAGCGAGTAGCGCTCCCGCTGCACATCCAGAAACTGGACCAGTCTTTGAACTTGGGCAAGGTTCTAAAGCAAGTGGAAAATGTGTTCGGTGACCTGCTATGCCCCGACGAAGACGGGTAAGCCCTCGTCATAGTGTCTCAACGACGCTACGCCATGAGCGGGTTACCCTTTTCTTTACGCACGCTACAGGAGCGACTTGGACGAGGTAGTAAGCGGAGGGCTGTCTGTACAGCCTGTTAAACGGTTGGTACCAGAGGCGTGTATCTACAACTTCAAGAACATTACAGAAGAGCGTACTTGGATACAGGTTAGTAGTCACGCATTAATGGTCTCTCAGTCAGATGGCCTCTCCACCCTACCTACCATCTCTCTCCCTCCCCACCCTCTCACCCTCCCCATCCTTCCTCTCTTTCCCTCCCCATCCTTCCTCTCTTTCTCTCCCCATCCTTCCTCTCTTTCTCTCCCCATCCTTCCTCTCTTTCTCCCACCTCCCAATGTCTCTTGTGTGCCACCATTAGGATCTCCTGCTTGAAGGCAATGACAGCCAAGACCTGGAGCTTAGTGAAGAGGACCAACTTCAGATCATGCTGAAGCTTCACCACAAGTGGTGCAAGAGGTGGCGCAAGAGACTCAAGGAGCACCCGAAGGTGACCCTCTCTCTCTCTCTCTCTCTTTTGTTTGGAGTAAAGCTTATATCCTTCATGATCGCAGTTGCGCAAGTTCCAGTACCTGGCTGTTGGTCTCCTGTCCTCGTATGATCCTTACCTTGAGAACTTAAACAAGCTGAACAGCGAGATGAGTGAGGGAACGTGTCATGGACTGCTAGAGCTGGGTGACCAGGTATGTGGTGAGGCCCCTCCCTCCCATCCTCCCTCCCTTTGCTGTTAGTTGTCTGTGCAGGTAGGTTGTTAAACAGGATAAAGGTGTTGTGTAGAAAAGGGTTGAGGATGTCTATAGGATGTCTCTACTTGAAGTTTTCACTTGCTATTGGCAATGTTTTTAACATAAATGTGGGCTGTTTACACCAGGTAGAGGGTGGTGCGCAGAAAGCAAATTTGGAAGAAAAGGAGAGGCACAGGCAGAGGCTGTGGGCCTTCATTGCAAAGAGAGAGGTTCCCAAGGTAGCGTCACCAAACCATTCTTATGTTTGCCACGTGCACCTGAGTGGTATTCACAGATGGCCAAACAGTTCAGCACTGCCAGGCACACTGTCATGGCCAACGCCAAAAGGGTGAGTGGTGTGGCATGCGCTTCTATTCATTTTTGTGCCCCTGACCACACACATGGCTTGAGGGTTTGACGGGTTGAAGGATAAGCACAATGGCTGCTGCCTGTTAATTAGATGTTAATCTGCATTGTGAAGCTTCAATCTTGAATGGTGTGCTTTAATTGCAATGTGGCCAGCTTCTCTTTCTTCGTGGTCTTGTTTAGGTTGCTCAGCTCTGTCAAAGGGAGTTGAAGAAGACTGCACAGAAGTCCCAGAGGGCCAGCAAGGATGTGAGCCTGCAGCCCCGTGTGCGTAGGCTCATGAAGGAGGCTATGATCTACTGGAAGAGGTATGAGAGGATTGAGAAGGAGCAGAGGAAGAAGGCAGAGAAGGAAGCTCTGGAGCAGAGGAAGCTGGACGATGAAATGAGAGAGGTCGGTGTGCTTATGTATTTATTGTGTCCTTTTACTGGCTTCCATCTTCCATGGCCGTTGGGATGAAGGCAAAGCGTCAGCAGCGAAAGCTAAACTTCCTGATCACACAGACAGAACTTTATGCCCACTTTATGGCCAAGAAACTCACTGGTATGCTGTTACCTCCTCCCCCCAGCTTTGTGTTGTATGTTGACCCTGAGTTGTTGCAAATAGGTGAAACAGATGCTTCGAAGCAAATTCTTCAGAAGTTGGATGATGGCCCGCTCCAGAGGGAGGTGCGGCCTGGTGTGTTTGTGAACCTTGAGCAGCCAGAGGAGTACAGTAGCAGCAAGATGAAGGAGCAAGCCCTGGTTAACGTCAAGTTGGCCATCGAGCGGCATGAGGTCAACCATAGGGCATTTTCTGGCAAGACAGAGGAAGATCAAGGTGTGGACCAAGTCATGGAGGAGGAAGGGGAGGAGTCTGAGAAAACTGATCTTCAACAGTCATGTTAGTTTGGGGGCTTTTGGGGAACCCTTACAAGTGTGGAGATCTGATAATTATTCTTCCTCCCTCCTCCCAAAGTTGACAGAAGCTACAGTTTGGCCAATCCCTTTTTGAGTTCTGACAAAGAGTTGCCCCAGCCCAACATGTTCAAGGGATACCTCAAGGCCTACCAGCTGAAGGGAATGAACTGGCTGGCCAACCTCTACGACCAGGGCATCAATGGTATATTAGCAGATGAAATGGGTCTGGGCAAGACAGTGCAGAGCATAGCCTTCATGGCTCATCTTGCAGAGGTGGGTTCACTTACCTGAGGAGCTAATCATATATTGGCCTCTCCCATGGCCCCACCCACTTCCACCCCCGCCCCTTCCCCTACTACAGAGGCAGAGCACTTGGGGGCCTTTCTTGATCATATCACCAGCTTCAACCCTCCACAACTGGCAGCAAGAGTGTACACGTTTTGTGCCACGTTTTAAGGTTGGTGTGAGAGAGGGCAAGGGTGGGTTGGTATGGGGGAAGAAGGGGGAGGGTGGGTTGGTGTGGGGGAAGAAGGGGAGGGTGGGTTGGTATGGGGGAAGGGTGGGTTGGTGTGGGGGAAGAAGGGGGAGGGTGGGTTGGTGTGGGGGAAGAAGGGGGAGGGTGGGTTGGTGTGGGGGAAGAAGGGGGAGGGTGGGTTGGTGTGGGGAAGAAGGGGGAGGGTGGGTTGGTGTGGGGGAAGAAGGGGGAGGGTGGGTTGGTGTGGGGGAAGAAGGGGGAGGGTGGGTTGGTGTGGGGGAAGAAGGGGGAGGGTGGGTTGGTGTGGGGGAAGAAGGGGGAGGGTGGGTTGGTGTGGGGGAAGAAGGGGGAGGGTGGGTTGGTGTGGGGGAAGAAGGGGGAGGGTGGGTTGGTGTGGGGAAGAAGGGAGGGTGGGTTGGTGTGGGGGAAGAAGGGGGAGGGTGGGTTGGTGTGGGGGAAGAAGGGGGAGGGTGGGTTGGTGTGGGGGAAGAAGGGGGAGGGTGGGTTGGTGTGGGGGAAGAAGGGGGAGGGTGGGTTGGTGTGGGGGAAGAAGGGGGAGGGTGGGTTGGTGTGGGGGAAGAAGGGGGAGGGTGGGTTGGTGTGGGGAAGAAGGGGGAGGGTAGGTGTGGGGAAGAAGGGGGAGGGTAGGTTGGTGTGGGGGAAGAAGGGGGAGGGTGGGTTGGTGTGGGGAAGAAGGGGGAGGGTAGGTTGGTGTGGGGGAAGAAGGGGGAGGGTGGGTTGGTGTGGGGGAAGAAGGGGGAGGGTGGGTTGGTGTGGGGGAAGAAGGGGGAGGGTGGGTTGGTGTGGGGGAAGAAGGGGGAGGGTGGGTTGGTGTGGGGAAGAAGGGGGAGGGTGGGTTGGTGTGGGGGAAGAAGGGGGAGGGTGGGTTGGTGTGGGGAAGAAGGGGGAGGGTAGGTTGGTGTGGGGGAAGAAGGGGGAGGGTGGGTTGGTGTGGGGGAAGAAGGGGGAGGGTGGGTTGGTGTGGGGGAAGAAGGGGGAGGGTGGGTTGGTGTGGGGGAAGAAGGGGGAGGGTGGGTTGGTGTGGGGGAAGAAGGGGGAGGGTGGGTTGGTGTGGGGGAAGAAGGGGGAGGGTGGGTTGGTGTGGGGAAGAAGGGGGAGGGTGGGTTGGTGTGGGGGAAGAAGGGGGAGGGTGGGTTGGTGTGGGGAAGAAGGGGGAGGGTAGGTGTGGGGAAGAAGGGGGAGGGTAGGTTGGTGTGGGGGAAGAAGGGGGAGGGTGGGTTGGTGTGGGGAAGAAGGGGGAGGGTAGGTGTGGGGAAGAAGGGGGAGGGTAGGTTGGTGTGGGGGAAGAAGGGGGAGGGTGGCTTGGTGTGGGGAAGAAGGGGGAGGGTAGGTGTGGGGAAGAAGGGGGAGGGTAGGTTGGTGTGGGGGAAGAAGGGGGAGGGTGGGTTGGTGTGGGGAAGAAGGGGGAGGGTGGGTTGGTGTGGGGGAAGAAGGGGGAGGGTGGGTTGGTGTGGGGAAGAAGGGGGAGGGTAGGTTGGTGTGGGGGAAGAAGGGGGAGGGTGGGTTGGTGTGGGGGAAGAAGGGGGAGGGTGGGTTGGTGTGGGGGAAGAAGGGGGAGGGTGGGTTGGTGTGGGGGAAGAAGGGGGAGGGTAGGTGTGGGGAAGAAGGGGGAGGGTAGGTTGGTGTGGGGGAAGAAGGGGGAGGGTGGGTTGGTGTGGGGAAGAAGGGGGAGGGTAGGTGTGGGGAAGAAGGGGGAGGGTAGGTGTGGGGAAGAAGGGGGAGGGTAGGTTGGTGTGGGGGAAGAAGGGGGAGGGTGGGTTGGTGTGGGGAAGAAGGGGGAGGGTGGGTTGGTGTGGGGGAAGAAGGGGGAGGGTGGGTTGGTGTGGGGAAGAAGGGGGAGGGTAGGTTGGTGTGGGGGAAGAAGGGGGAGGGTGGGTTGGTGTGGGGGAAGAAGGGGGAGGGTGGGTTGGTGTGGGGAAGAAGGGGGAGGGTGGGTTGGTGTGGGGGAAGAAGGGGGAGGGTGGGTTGGTGTGGGGAAGAAGGGGGAGGGTAGGTTGGTGTGGGGGAAGAAGGGGGAGGGTGGGTTGGTGTGGGGGAAGAAGGGGGAGGGTGGGTTGGTGTGGGGGAAGAAGGGGGAGGGTGGGTTGGTGTGGGGGAAGAAGGGGGAGGGTGGGTTGGTGTGGGGAAGAAGGGGGAGGGTAGGTTGGTGTGGGGGAAGAAGGGGGAGGGTGGGTTGGTGTAGATGTTGTTGCAGTGCCAGAATGTGTTTTGTTCTCTGTTGATTTTTGCAGACACTTCCCTACTGGGGCAGTCCTCATGAAAGAAAAGTCATTAGGAAGTATTGGAACCAGGTTTGCCATCCCTGGGGACACAATGATGCTGTAGATATAATCTTCCGTGCTCTCTTGCTAGAAACTTCTGTACAAAGAGGATGCTCCTTTCCATATCCTTATCACCAGTTACCAGCTGGTGAGAATGGGGTGGGATGTATGATTATCAGTGGTGGGTTGCTACTGCTGTCTCTTTCTGGTCAAGGTGGTACAAGACTTCAAGTATTTCCAGAGGATTAAGTGGCAGTACATGATCCTAGATGAAGCCCAAGCAATTAAGAGCAGCACTAGGTGTGTGTGTGTGTGTGTGTGTGTGTGTGTGTGTGTGTGTGTGTGTGTGTGTGTGTGTGTGTGTGTGTGTGTGTGTGTGTGTGTGTGTGTGTGTGTGTGTGTGTGTGTGTGTGTGTGTGCATGTGTGCATGTGTGTGTATGTGTGCATGTGTGTGCATGTGTGTGTGTGTGGTGTGGTGTGTGTGTATGTGTGGGGGTGCAATCCTGTTACTACATATCCTTGTCCTTCAGTGTGAGGTGGAAGATGCTACTGAGCTTCAACTGCAGGAACCGTCTCCTGTTGACGGGCACACCCATCCAAAACACAATGCAAGAAGTGGGTACATTGTGTATGTGTGTGTGTGTGTGTGTGTGTGTGTGTGTGTGCTTGTGTGTGTGTGTGTGTGCTTGTGTGTGTGTGTGTTGTTTTACACATGACCACATCTTTTTGCTTCTTTGTTTTGTGGCTGTTTAGCTATGGGCACTGCTGCACTTCATAATGCCCTCCATGTTTGACTCCCATGAGGAGTTCAATGAGTGGTTTTCAAAGGACATTGAGAGCCATGCAGAGAAGAAGAGCATTCTTGATGAGAGTGGGTTTGCTGCTGCCTTGTGTGCAGCTGCTTTTTATTTCACTTTTGACCACAGACCAACTGTCCCGTCTCCATAAGATCCTGAAACCTTTCATGTTGAGAAGAGTGAAGAAGGATGTTGAGCATGAGATGGCTGAGAAGGTGGGAAGGAGGGTGGAGGGGCTAAAGTGAGGGAGGGTGGAGGGGCTAAAGTGAGGGAGGGTGGAGGGGCTAAAGTGAGGGAGGGTGGAGGGGCTAAAGTGAGGGAGGGTGGAGGGGCTAAAGTGAGGGAGGGTGGAGGGGCTAAAGTGAGGGAGGGTGGAGGGGCTAAAGTGAGGGAGGGTGGAGGGGCTAAAGTGAGGGAGGGTGGAGGGGCTAAAGTGAGGGAGGGTGGAGGGGCTAAAGTGAGGGAGGGTGGAGGGGCTAAAGTGAGGGAGGGTGGAGGGGCTAAAGTGAGGGAGGGTGGAGGGGCTAAAGTGAGGGAGGGTGGAGGGGCTAAAGTGAGGGAGGGTGGGGGCTAAAGTGAGGGTGGAGCTAAAGTGAGGGAGGTTGGGGGCTAAAGTGGGAGGTTGGGGGCTAAAGTGAGGGTGGGGCTAAAGTGAGACTGTAAAATGGAATAGTTGTCATGGTTTCTTCTTTTCATTAGATCGAGATCCACCTCACTTGCTATCTTTCCATGAGGCAGAAGAGGTTGTACCATGGCCTCAGACAGAGGATATCTATAGAGGACCTTCTCCACTCTGCTACCACCCAGGCTACCTCCAAGGACTCCACTTCACATCTCCTCAACCTGGTGATGCAGTTCAGGAAGGTCAGGGAATGTTATTTTATCTTGGCTTCAAATGAGGGTGAGAGCCACTTGTCACTATAGGTGTGTAACCACCCTGATCTGTTTGAGAGAAGAGATGTGAAGTCTCCAATCGTTGTGTCAGCAGAAGAGCTGTCTATACCCAGGCTGATGTATTACAACCTGAGTATGGAGTTTCAGAGGATTAACAAGTAAGGGTTTTGGGTGAGGAGGTACAAGGTCTGTAATTGGATTGCTTTTTTTTCTTTCAGGCTGCTAACTGGAGGCATAGGTGTTCACACCCCCCTTAATATCCATCAATCCAGCAATGCTAGGGGTGATGAGGATCATGGTGTGTAACATGTAACTACTGCTTAATAGGATGCTGATTGTGGGTCCTCTTGTTTTCTTGCAGGCTGTTGGTCCTTCTTGAGACTTTGTGGCTTGTCCCTGGGAGATGCCTCAACAATAATGATTGGATCACTGGCAGCTAGGTATGTGTGTTGGCAGTACTCTTGACATCAGCTCACACACACACACAACACACACACACCACACACATACACCACACGCACAACACACCATACACACGTGCACACACACACATACACACACACAACACACACACAACACACACACCACACACATACACCACACACACAACACACACCATGCACACGTACACACACACACACACACACACACACACACACGCAGGCTGTTGGCAGTCCTTCAGATGGTAGAGAGTGTACAACTGCTGTATTGGCAAAGACATTGGCATTCTGCCTTTTCAAAGACCAGGTGAGTTAGCCAGCCACCACCCCTGTACCCTGATGACATCATCCTTGGTTGGTCAGCAGGAGCTCCCACACACGCCTCCTCCTGTGGCCTAGCTTCAAGCTCTCCCACCCATCTGTTTGCTCCAGTGAAGTTTTAAGGGACCTTGTGTTTGCCAGCCACACAAGCAACGTGTACTGCCACGGTACCCACCGCATTCTCCCGATGAAGACCTCAGCCGCTTCCAGTGACCTGGGTGTGGCCTTCCCTCCTAAAGACAGTGTTATCATCGCCAATGAGTCAAGGAACCACACTGTGTTGCCGTCCAATTGTAGCAAGAGGTGTGCGACAAACAGAATAGATTCAAATGGTACCAGTGGCGAGGAGGTGTCGGGAGACCTTCTGGAAGAGCGTCACTGCGTGCCCACTGCTGTGCCAAACTTCCTGATAACATGCTTGCCTAAGGTATGTGTTCATTTAAGTGGAGGGAGGGAGGTTAGTGAGGGAGGAAGGGGAGGGTGGGTAAAAATGCTAAGCTCCTTTCTCTGTGCACAGGTCCAAACTGCGCCCCTCCCCCTCTACTGCTGTGACAGAGCAGCTGCCTTCATTTACCAAGAATGGCTGTCTGGTGGCCCTGCTGAGCTCAAGCTTCTCTTGCAGCACGGCCTCAATGATGACCATCCTCCCTCTGTTGGATGCCCGTTGCTGCCTAGCTTGCTGTACCATGCCCCAAGGGGCTTGGATGCTGCATATCCACCTAATGGCTGGTCCCATATCTACATCCCAGGTAACTGGTAGAACGTGGGGTTACATACACAATAACATGTCTATGTTTTTTTGTTTTTTTTTCCTGGGGGGATGGCCCACAGATAAAGAAAACATGATTCATGATAGTGGTAAGATGGCTGTCCTTGACAAGCTGCTAACAAGGCTGAAGATAGAGGGACACAGGGTGCTGATATACTCTCAGATGACACGCATGATCGACCTTCTGGAGGAGTTCATGTGCTATCGAAGGTACAAGTACATCAGGCTGGATGGGTCCTCCAAGATATCAGATCGCAGGGACATGGTGGATGACTTTCAGAAGAAGTGAGCACACAACTTTAATCATAGGCATGCCCTCATGCGCACACCTGCACACACCTGCATACACACCTGCACAAATCTTACACACACCTGCACACATCTTACACACACCTGCACACACCTGCACACACCTGCACACATCTTACACACACCTGCACACACCTGCACACATCTTACACACACCTGCACACATCTTACACACATTAGGTCTGATATCTTTGTGTTTCTGCTAAGTACTAGAGCAGGTGGATTGGGGATCAATCTTACAGCTGCTGACACAGTAAGGAAGGGTGTTCGCTTGATTGTGGAAATTAACTTTTTGTGTGACCTGTAATTGTGTAGGTCATCTTCTATGACAGTGACTGGAACCCTACTGTAGATCAGCAGGTATGAGAGGCTGAGAGGGAAAGGGAGAGAGGGGGGGGAAAGGAGGAGAGAGGAGGAGGGAAAGGAGAGAGGAGGGAAAGGAGGAGAGAAGAGGAGGAGGGGAGAATATCAGAGAGATGGGAGGGAGGGGAGAGAGGGACCATGTGTGTGAGAGTGTGCCTAGGAGTGTGTCCATTACTATATCAGTATGTTTTTCCCCTTGCCACACCAGGCCATGGACAGGGCTCACAGACTTGGTCAGACTAAACAGGTTACTGTGTACAGATTGATGGTTAAAGGCTCCATTGAGGAAAGGATACTTCAGAGAGCTAGGGAGAAGAGTGAGGTTAGAAGGGGCTTTGTAGGTGGGCCTTGTGGTCATCACCAAGGGCTTGATTCTGCAGATACAAAAGATGGTTATCGCAGGTGGAGATTTTAAGCCTGACACATTGAAACCTAAAGAGGTAGTGTCCTTGCTTCTTGATGATGAAGAGATGGAAACAAGATGTAAGTATCAGGAGTAAAAAGGGGTTGGATAATGCTGAGGGCTCTGTCATTGCAAACTGTATGCACCTTTGGGACTGCATAATTAATCATATGGGCATGGGGATGGCAGGAAGCAAACTAACTGGATATGTTTTGTGTCCTCACCCTCCTTTTGAGTTAGTGCTGTATTTCATCATGTGGTGCAGGGTTGATGTTAGTTGGTTGGCATGTTTCGTTTTCTAAGTCCTCAAATCTGTGTGTGTGTACACAATCACCTGCCTATAGTCCTGGCCAAACAGGCTGAGCGGAAGGCCCAGGAGGAGGAGGAAGTGAGCAGGGGCAAGAAGCGCAAGGGTCGGGGGAACAGCGAGGTTTACGCAAAGCCCATCATTTTTGGCACTGCCTCCCCCTTGCTCAGCCGCCCAGCGAGCACCGTGTCCTCGTTTACTAGTGAGGTGAATGGAGATGCAAGTGAGATAGGAGACATGGTCGAGAGCATTGAGGGGACTGACCCCTCTGTTGACGAAGCCTTGAAGTCTGAAGGGGGGGCGCCTGTACATAAGAAGCCAAAGATGTTGGCTCCACTTGGTGGCAGAGGGAAGATGGTGAAGAAGCGAATGAGTGGCTCCAGAAGTGCTGCTGCGTCTGCGGGAGCAATGGCGGGTGCCTTGGCTGCCAGCAATGCAGCCTATGCCGTGTATGGACTGCCTCCATGCTATATGCAGCCTGTTGGGACTAATCACATTCCTCCGAGTCCTCTGCCCATCATTTCCTTAACACCCTCATCAAATAAGGACATCAGGGAAGAAAGCTGCAACGGAGACTTGTAGATCATTATGTTGTTTCCATTTTTTTTTTTTCTTTCCTGCTGGGCAGACATATATATACTTGCCCATCTTGGGTTGGGAATGCATTGAGATGTTTTTGCACGTGTATTGAGTCTGGGAACGAGACGCTAAAATGGAAGATTACTACGAAGTTCTGTGCGTGTCAAAGAATGCGGAAGCGGCCGAGATACGAAAGAGCTATCAGTGTCTAGTGAAGCGGGTAGGGTAGGGGCGTGGTGCTGCTTTACTTACTGATGAGGATTGGCGATGACGTAGCTTCATCCCGACAAACACGACGAGAAACTGTCCGCAGTGGAAAGGGAGGCTGCCGTCCAGAAATTTCATGAAGTCAGCAGGGCATATGGTGTTCTATCTGACGCGAAGCTTCGACACGAGTACGACGCCAAATTGAAAGGTTGTTATAGTCTTCTTAAAGAGAATTTTCATGTTTTGACCTGTTTGTGTTTTAGCTTTCGAACTGTCACAGCAATGGCCAATTAGCGACACGGTTGAGTTGGACCAAATGGACTATGACGAACAAGAGGGCAGTTACTCCTGCTCTTGTCGCTGTGGAGGGTCTTATCAGGTCACAGTGGAGGACCTTGAGTGTGGTGTAACTGTTGTCTGCTGTTCTGGGTGCACACTCTGCATCAAGATGGTGTGCCCCTCAGACACCAGATAGTCCATGTGCAAAATTAACCTATGCATCCTTAAATTAGTGTCGATTGAAGGTGGGTTGGAGAAACAAGGTATGGTGCATTTGACACTCCCACAACAGCTTCATATTGGGGACAAGGGTTTGTATTCTTCATTATCATCCTACAGTGCTTTTACATTTGACACTCCCACAACAGCTTCATATTGGGGACAAGGGTTTGTATTCTTCATTATCATCCTACAGTGGTTTTAGTGATCAGACAATACATGTACAGTGGCGTACATGTAGTGGGTTGGAGGTTGGTTGAGCACCTGCTGCTATGACCTAATACAATAGGAGGTCTAAGTGCTAGAGTGCACCAAGGCATTTTAGCTTTTGTAAATATTTACTACTACTATCGTCTAGCACAAGACACCCCACTTTCAATTCATTTATTTTTTACCTATTTTGCTATGTACAATATGTTTGTTTTTTTTTTCGAACAAAATAGGATAAATTATGGTTATTAATATAAAATCAGCCAGAAGTATAAAAATAAAATCCTCCTTTTAGTCTGATCCTCTAAATATACAGTTTTTTTTTTTTTTTTGCTCATACTGATTAGGCTTGATTATTAAATTGATTTTCAGGGATTTGAATAATCCATTACATTCTCCACATAAATTACATTATCACATGTTCTAATATACTCCATACCAGTGCAAAATAGGCTTTAAAGTTTGCATGAAATGAGGGCATTCAGTACTTGCATTTTTTTCATCTCATGACAGTTTGGGCAATCTATGCCTTGGTGCACTCTTAAGTGTTCTGTTCCAGAGAGAGTGCCAGAACGTGGTTTGTGCCACACTGCACCTTGTTCACCTTTGGTGGTGCAGGAAGTACCTGGTTTGGGACAGCCACTGCTGCACTTTCTCCCAGACCTAACTTGCCATACTCTGCCCCTCCAAAGCTCCACAGCCTTCCACAGTCATCGAGGACCACTGTAAAGGACTCACCACAGCTGGCTTGTGCAACCTTACTCCCCTCAGGGAACCCTTTCACTTCTGTTGGCACGTGGGAACCAGAGGTGTGGCCAATCCCCAGCTGACCCAGGCGACCATCCCCCCAACAGTACAACTGTCCATCCTCAGTCACAGCCGCACAGTGACTCCAGCCAGCAGCTATGCTCTTGATAGGCGCGGCTTGGAAGTGAGCAGTGTCAATCCGAAAGTGATCAGGATTGGCAGAAGGGTTTGTGACCTCGTCCGAAGGCCCCGCCTCTCTGCCCAGTTGGCCGTGGTCGTTTGCTCCGAACGACAGAAGGGCGTTTCCCTCCAGTAGTATCAGAGTGTGGTCGTTACATGCCGCTACCTTCTTGCACAGAGCGGGAAACGTGAGGTTTTTAGGAGACTTCTGGTCGAATCTCACTAGTTTCGTACCTTTTCCTCCAGCTGCGTAGTTCGGTACTTGAGACGCTGGGAACCCTATTTGTCCGCAGTGGTTTCGTCCCCACACAAAAAGTGACCCCGACGTGGTCACGGCGAGACTGTGAAAGGCACCTCCAGCGGCCGACGCCAGTTCCTGGTCCTTTAAGGCCTCCACCAGCTTCGGCAACGCTAAAGGCTTTTCGTCGTTGTGGCCTAGGCAGCCGTAAAACCCCACACCCCAGGTGTACAGCTGTCCTGTGGTTGTGATGGCCAAGACGTGAGAGTCACCCGCCGCAACTGCTTTTATCTTCACGTCATTCAGAGCAGCCACCGGTCGCGGAACGAGCTCGTTCTGGTCCATTTCTCCATGCCCTAGCTGTCCGTAATGGCATTTTCCCCATGTATAGCATCGATTGTTGGAGTCGACCACAATGTTGTGAGCGGATCCGCACGTCCCCGCTATCAGGACTACACCAGAGAGAGCTTTTACCTCCGTCGGCCTAGATATGTGGATGTTCTCAGTGCCCTGTCCCAGCCGTCCGTATATATCGCTACCCCAAATCGATATGGACATTCTGGGCGCCGAACTCCCAAATCCAGCCACGCCCCCACGTATTCCAATTCAACGTCGTATTATTTTTAACTTCCCAAAACACCTCATGCAGGCTCTGTACAGGAGTGTGTGCGGTTCCTGGACAGAAAGGTACGTGATGATCATGAGAAACGCCTTCCAGAAAGTTTACATCCCAGAGTGCAACAGTGGTGCCATCATGGTCCTGCTGTAAAAGCGTTCGCACTGACGTGCAACGGCGCACGCACATGGCGTCCGTATACTTCCTCCATCTCAGTAAGTAAACGAAAGCACCGCCTCAGCATGCACATAAATCATAAATGCGGCTGCTTCGTCGCAGACAGCTTCGAGCGGCGGTACTGAACAAGAGATGGTTCCTGAACGACTCTACAGCAAGATTAACATAAAAGTCTGTAGGGCGTTATTTGGAATTTAGTACTTCAAAACAAACAAAAAATTTCAGGTTAAGGGTTCTGACTATGCAGTACTGGATAGCTACTGCCGGTATCTGATTACTGCAGCAAAAGTACTGGGAATCGACATCAGTGGAAGGTACATGTTGTAAAAAGTAGCACATTTTGTACACAGTTTAGCTTCATTGTCACAGAGTGGCACTCCCGACACGTGTTCAGAAGTACACAGTGCTAAAATCTCCACACATCTATAAGAAGCACCGAGTGCAGTATGAGGTGCGGACTCACTCCAGGCTGATGCAGGTGAGTTGTAGGTGGCATCTGTTGGTCATGGAATCAAATTACTTGCACAGGTGAAACAGATAACAGGGACAACATCAGATGTGTTTCTAGAGTACATTCAACGCAATCTCCCCGAAGGTGTTACAATGAGCGTTTATCAGGTTAAAATAATAATAATAATAAA
Organism: Spongilla lacustris; assembly: GCA_949361645.1. Classification (NCBI taxonomy): domain Eukaryota; kingdom Metazoa; phylum Porifera; class Demospongiae; order Spongillida; family Spongillidae; genus Spongilla; species Spongilla lacustris. Next base: position 769,894 of record OX442432.1, on the reverse strand, counting down.
AACACGAACATTGGTTGATCAATATAAATGTTTTAATTCAGGAGGAACTTGAGGCCCTACCTGGTTTGCTGGTAGGCCGACCTGAAGGGGAGGAGCCAGGAGAGGAGAAGAACAAGAAGGCACAAGCAAGTCCTAGCAAAAAAGGCAGATAGAACATTTGAATGACGTCACTCATAGCATTATATCAATGACGTATATTGTTAATGTTAGCGTCAAGGGGGGGGCATGAACGAAGAGGACTCTACTAAGCTCAGGTACTAGGCGGTTATACGTTGTTGGAGTGGTATGTACACCGTGTTTTTTTTTCCCCCTTGACGTAGATATATCTGTGATAAATGTTTAGCTCAGTTGAAGCATGAGTAAGTACTAATAGGCCTACGTTAGTTACTTTTACTGGTACCATACCTTGCGCAGTTTATTGCAAGCCAAGCTTACCCGCTGGGAAACGGTAAGTAGTACATTCGTTGTGACTCGTCGAAACGGGACAATTGCTGTCTTCAGCAATGCAAGGTTCTCGACATGAGAAGGGAGGTAAAACTACTTCGCGAGGCTGTAACGGATAGCTCCACGGTTGAGCAAAACTGTACGTGCTTATTAGGCGCGGTGCTGTGATATTTCTATGCGTCTGTCGACTTTGCTATAAGGCCACGACGCGCTGAGAGAGCTTAGAGCGAACAACACGAGACGCGAGTTGCGGCTGAAGAAGGTGCGAGATAAGAACCTCCGTGAAAAGCAAGAGCTTGTCAGGGTTAGTGTTAGATGTTGATATGACGCGGGAGTTACAGGCGAGCAACCATCAGGAGGAGTGCAGGAGGCAGCTAGCCGTCACCATTCAGCGGAAAGAGGAGCTACAGGCATTGAGAAAGGGCCTCATACAGCGGTTGTATGAAAGGGTGTTCACCCTTGAAGTGGAACCATTGAGCCGCGAGGACACAGGAGAAGGTGCGAAGAGTGAGTGTTAAGACTTGTCTTACCGTCCATCCCCACCGCGACCAAATGCGCTACTGTGTATCTGCCGATGCGTGTATTCACGAAAGCATATGAGTGTATATACGTGCGTATGCACAATGTTCACATATGCACACGCCTGCACGCACTCTCTTCAGATTACCAGCAGCTGAGTCAGATCGATTGCAATAATGTGATTGAGGTGGATGGGGACTGGTTACTAAGTGGTACTCGCAAAGTGCCAGCTCCCAATATCAAAATTGTTACGGCCTCACTGCCGTCTGATGGGGATTATACTGCATACATCATAGCAGGTGCCCCAAGGGGAACGGAAGGGGGAGGAGGGTGTGATGACAATGCCTCTCTCCATTTGTAAACAGCGAGGCAGTACAGGCACAGGAAGCTAAGGAAGGATGAGAAGGGTGGGTCTTGTGTGTACTGGTGGTGGAGGAAAGAGTTGTGTATGGGAGTTTTGTGTTTGGGTGTGCTGATGTGTGGGGGCTGTCCCATTTGCAACTTATTTTCAGATGAAAATCACCGTGCAAGAGAGGTGGCTGATCCTCGTACGCTCCTTGAGTTTTCAGTGCCTGCTGCCCTCAGTTTCGTAGCCCACTTCACTAGCATCATAGCCTCTATCCTTCACCAGCCTCTGCCCTACCCTATGGGCCCTACTGCACTTCATAACAGCTCCAATCTCATGTCGCTGTTGTAAGTAATGGGAGATTGCTGGTGTGTGTCGAGCATGGAGGTTAGTGTTACTGGTACCTTCTTTGAGGTATCCATTGCCCCCATGTAATTATCTTTTGGCAACCAGAAGTGTTGATATATGTTAATAGAAATATTACAGCATATGCTGACTGGTTAATTAGCTGCGGCTGGCTTTCCCTCCAGTATCTATGGAAATCCTGACAGGAAAACCACAGAATTCAAAATGACGCTTGCCAAACTTGACGACAACATCATGTATTTGTGTTTCTCACAGGTCGCTTGCATGTTCTAGTAAGGGCCAGGAGCCCATTGTAACCCAAGTGTGCCGTCCTCCTAGTGATAATGTGCTCTCCCCCCCCCTTAGTGTGTCCCACCCAGTGCCCTCACTCCTGGACACACTTTGGAGAACCTTCTGGCCCTGGTCACACACAATGAGCTTGGAAGGTACGAACGGAAGGTGGATGAGTGTATTGCTTGTTTATTTTCTTGTGCCCCCCCCCCCCCCCGACTTGGGAAGGAGCGGACCTTTTGAGTGCTACCCCGAGTACACACGTTACACTGGCACCACACTGGAGGATGACATCCCAAGTGTGTCCTTTGTGAGGGACTCTTCTGCCACACTTCAAGAGGACGAGAAGAGTGAAGAAGAGGAGGAACAGTCGAGCGTGGACGACATAGATTGGGAGCAGGTCGAACCTCCTTCACTGATGGACATGATCTCAAACGGTGACCCCCTATCACCGCAGAGAGTGGAATTACCCGACTCCTATAGGGAGAGGATGATGCACCTGGATTACAATAGTACTTACAGGGACTATGCTGCCTTAGGGGCCAGTGAGAGGGGGGGCACACCGGTGATGCCTTCGGACAGTTGCGCAGGTGTGCAACATCCTGAAGGAGCCAGAGCTCACACGCATGGCAGCCTGTTTGGAAAGCTGAGCAACCTATGGGGTTCCATCAGCAAACCAAAATAAAATATTCTGTGTATTCATTTTTGTCGTCATTTTGTCTTCCGTGGTATTTATCAGATAACCATGGTAACAATGTTGTTGTTCGGTGCATACTTTGGGTATATCACGACAAACAGGGAATATGGTCCTCTATGGTCTGACATTGCACATTTAGAGGTCTTCATCTTCGGTGTCTGCTTCCTTAAGTGCTTCCTGGAAACCAATCATCATGGTGATGGGATCTCGCTAATAGTGTGTGTGTGTGCTTGCTAACCTTTGCATAGTGTTCTGCTCCTTCGTAGACATCTTGTGGTACACACTGGTGCTTTCCGCCGGTTACTAACGGGGATGGAAATGAAAACGAAAGGTGATCTTTGATTGGTCCTCATTTGGCTCCACCTTACTGTCGCCCACCCAGCTCAACTCCAGCTCAAAGGTCTTGTCCTTCACCTCATCATGAACAGCATAGATGCTGATAAAAAGGTTAAGTGCAGTTAAGATGCCAATCTGGTCACAACACTATTCTTGTGTGGTGATTAAATTCAAGTTCCATGTAAAAGGAATTTCAAAGCTTTGACAAAAATGCCATATCTTTAAAGGGCCATCAATTAATCTTGAGGTACTGTCATTAGCAAACTGCTGCCTTTTGAACATTGTTCCGTACACGGCACCTTCTACCCTATTTGCACCTTCCATCCATGGCCACCTTCTACCCTATTGGCACCTTTCACCCATAGCCACCTTTCATCAAATGGCCACCTTTCACCCATAGCCACCTTTCATCTATGGCCACCTTTCATCAAATGGCCACCTTTCATCCATGACCACCTTTCATCAAATGGCCACCTTTCATCAGTACCCCCCCCCCCCCCCCCCCCCCCAAAAAAAAAACAAATCATTCTTACGCACTGAGAATCGGACTATCTATGATGTCTATGATGGAGCTATGGGCACTGCTATGATGGAGCTATGGGCACTGCTATGATGGAGCTATGGTGATGGAGCTATGGGCACTGCTATGATGGAGTTATGGGCACTGCTATGATGGAGCTATGGGCACTGCACTTTTAATTAGCCATACATTTCAACGCACGTGTGACCTTTCTTTTGATTGCTAATATTTGCAGTCCCTTTCCCTTATATATTTATTTGATAAGAAAATTAAGCCAGGATACATTTTAGCAGCCTCCTTGATGAGCTGCTGACATGTCATTTCCTGCATCTACGGGAAGGGAGAGAGATATATCATTATTATATTACCACACACGAATACTCCACTGTCCCTTCCCCACGACCATAGCCTCATCCCCATCCCCCCATAGCCTCATCCCATCCACCATAGCCTCATCCCCATCCCCCATAGCCTCATCCCCATCCCCCACAGCCTCATCCCCATCCTCACCTTCAACTTTTCTATTTCTGTTTTGGCCGCCTGCTTAGCCTTCCCAATGGCACATGCATGGTAACCCTGGTAACAGAGAAGTAAAAAGTACATAAACTAACAGTGTATAGGGGGAAGATGGACACACATCAACACCAGGGAAGATGGACACACATCAACACCAGGGAAGATGGACACACATCAATACCAGAGATGATGGACACACATCAACACCAGGGAAGATGGACACACATCAATACCAGGGAAGATGGACACACATCAATACCAGGGAAGATGGACACACATCAATACCAGGGAAGATGGACACACATCAACACCAGGGAAGATGGACACACATCAATACCAGGGAAGATGGACACACATCAATACCAGAGATGATGGACACACATCAATACCAGGGAAGATGGACACACATCAATACCAGTGAAGATGGACACACATCAACACCAGGGAAGATGGACACACATCAACACCATGGAAGATGGACACACATCAACACCATGGAAGATGGACACACATCAACACCAGGGAAGATGGACACACATCAATACCTACCATAGCATACACACACCACAGACATGTGCGCACTTGCACAAACACAACACCCACACACACACACCCCAAACACTTACCCATGATACTCCTGAAGGTTCGGCCATAAATAACTTGGGTACTCCGTTTTCATAAGACCCAATCATGAGAGTACACCCAAATGGTCGTACATTGCTGTACAGCGTGTACACATGCATGATACCAGCTACTCTGTCCACAAGATTCTGGAAAGAAAGTGCAATGGATGGGGATGAGTGATGGTCCCTAGCCACACCCTAGCCACACCCTAGCCACACGTTGCCATACCTTAATGGGTATTGGCTGGTCAAAGGTTAGCCTGTACTGCGAAGCCTCTTCCCTGGCATACTTGACGATCTGAAAGTGTGTGTGTGTGTGTGGGGGGGGGGTGAGATACAAACTGGAATGGCCAAAAACTGCACACACACACACACACACACACACACACACACACACATGCACGCACATGCACACACAGGTCCCTAACCTGTCTTGCATCAGCGATCAGACCAGACACAGCCTAACAGAAAATATGATGAAATGGTGACACAAACTAACCTAAAAGGAGATACCCTTACCACTCCTACGTGCTCATCTATTGTGAAGACCCGCTTATTTGAGCCTGGCTCGTGTAGCCTCGAAGTAACCAGTTTCTCCACTGCAAACACTACTCCATCTTTCCCTCTCAAGGCCACTGCAGTTCTGAAGACATGTATTCACACAGCGAAAGCGATGAATCACATTGCATTAACTCACCCGCTGTTCTCGACTGCCTTGGCCGCGTATTCTATTTGGAATACCCTGCCATCAGGCGAGAACTGTGATGCTGACAAATCGTACTGATGAGAGGAGCAAAGTACCGCGTGTTAACGCTGCATATCTTCTCGCTGCGTATGTGTGTGCAGGTAACATACGCTTCCCTTACCCCTGTTCCAATTGAGCTCATTTTTCAACTGAGATGTGTCACGTGTATTAACAAACCGCGCGCACGTATATATTGGATAGTTATCCCTTCAAAAATAAATTTCCCAACGGTTGTCGAGTTGATCACCGCTATTACCGTGCAGGCAAAGTATTAGATTAAAATGTAATTGTTGAATGCTTCGTTGTCCAATGTATATTGCAACCTTTGAATTGAAAGGATTTGCATGGTATCCAACTATTAGTTATTTAAAAAGTTATTTAAAATAGCGCGCCAGGTGAACCGGGCACGAGGACAGCAAACAAAATGCGGACCAACCAGTCGTTCTTAGTTCGCAAGTACCACCAACTGGGGTATCTGACTGCCATGCCCATGCTGGAAGAGTCGGAGAGAACAGCACTGAGTATCCTCATATAGGCGTGTACTTTGTTAAATTAACTACTAAACTAGTAAAATACGCTTAACGGCTTTATTACGAAACCTTTACTCGTACGCAGAGGTCGTCTTCGGTTTTTTGCTGCTTATGTTCACATATACGGCCGTTGTGTACTTGCCGAGGCACGTAGCACACCTTGTGGGACTTCTCAGCAGCTAACCCACCTCATCCCTATCGTGCGTTGGAAGAAGGATATATACATGTAACACTGTTCTATTATGATTTTTCCACCCCACCTATGTTGAATATAAACCTGATATTGTGTGTGTATGTGTCTAATAAGAGGCTTTCACTGCAGTGAGATTACTCTTAGTTACATAATTAATGCTCCACTGTCATTTAGCAGGCTTTGCAATCTCCACTTTACTATACAGCAGCCATAGGTGGGCAGACTCACAAGCTTTAGTTTGTTTCATTTCAGGTTGTAAGTTGTAACCAACACTTAATATTAATTATGAGCATTGAAGGGAGGGGATTGATAGCAATGCGATGCAGCGAGGGACTGGTACAATTTTGGGTTAGAAATTGAGGAACAAAAATTAACAAGCGTTATGTCCAAAAGAAGATGTGTGATGTTCATGTCTTCTTTGAAGGCTTCATTTCATCTCCATTTGCAGAGTAGTTTGTGAATGTCACAAATTCCTGGGAGGAGTGTGAGTTGGATACATGTATCTCCCCAGGTCGGTGGCATCACCAGCTAACCTCAGTTGTTGGAACCTTCATGTGTCTGTGTCTGTGCTGGCTGTGTCTTCTGACCACACCCACCACTACCTTTAGGATAATGCAATACAAATGAGCAGACCTTGGAGAGAGTGTTCCCCAACACGTACCACAAGAAGTACCAGTGTAACCAGAGACAGAAGGATGACAATCCCAACACATGCCAGCACCATTGTATTCCACTGTCCTAGTTCTATGGGGGGCCGGGGGGGGGGGGGGGGGGGGGGCGGATAAGAAGTGATACATACACACTAGCACAATACTGCAGTACCATCATCTTCCTGTACTCCTGCTGATCCAGCAGGGCTGCTACTGGGGGTCTTACTTCCTGTCACACTTCCTGGATGATAGCATAGGCCAGCTGCACATATAACATGCTGCCCCTCACAGATACTGAATGAGAGACAGGAGGGAGGGTTGAATGAGAGACAGGGAGGGAGGGTTGAATGAGAGACAGGAGGGAGGGTTGAATGAGATATAGGAAGGGAGGGTTGAATGCATGGATGTGTGTACTGTGTATGGTTCTCACCAGTAACCACCACATTCATCTATGTCAAACTTGTCTCTGTTGGCATATGTCTTTCCATTGTAATGGCAACCTGTGTCAAGGAAAACACACACCTCTGACACACACCAGTACCCACATTTGCTACTAGCACACACCTGAGCAGGGCAGTGTGCCAATAGCAGGTCCAGAGGCCATGTCTGAGATGGGCTGGCCATTCTCTGGGTTAACACACCAGCAGGAAGACTCATGGCATTGCAGGGTCGTGAAGTTGCCTGCAGCATCACACTGAGGTGCAAAGGCACCCAGCAGACCCTTGGAGGTGGCCTGCTGACGGACTGCCTCGCAGAGAGGGGTCTGGGCACCTTGTTGGGGTGCAATGTAAGGAATGCGGAGGAGGGAGGAGGTGCAGGCATGACCACACCCATTGGAACAGCACTTCTGTCCACTCTGGCACCCTGTGGCTGCATCACACTGCTCATCACAGGTCCCCACCATGTCAGTTTGAGGGGCGGGGCAGGAGAAGAAGGTCAGCACATTCATGGCTACGAAGAGAACAAGGCATCACACTAGTCCCCAGGCCACAGTAGGATGACTAGTTCCCAGGCCACTAAGGAGTTATGAGTTTGTTAGCACATCATTCAAACACTACAGAATGGAGATTTTTACTACCTGGATAACAAATTGAACTACATTGGAGCACTGATAATAACACCTCATGGGATGTATACCATTACATCATGATGATGGCAACATCCATTACATCATTGCATCAAACCATTACATATCTATGTTGTCATATTACATCATCAGTTGTCCAATAACCCTTGCACAAACATGCACATCACCACCCCACCCCTCCACCCCACCCCTCTCCCTCCTCTCTCCCCTCCACCTCACCCCCTCTCTCCCCTCCACCCCACCCCTTCTCTCCCCTCCATCCTACCCCTTCTCTCCCCTCCACCCCACCCCTTCTCTCCCCTCCACCCCACCCCTTCTCTCCCCTCCACCCCCTTCTCTCCCCTCCATCCCACCCCTTCTCTCCCCTCCACCCCACCCCCTCTCTCCCCTCCACCCCATCCCTTCTCTCCCCTCCACCCCATCCCTTCTCTCCCCTCCACCCCACCCCCTCTCTCCCCTCCACCCAACCCCTTCTCTCCCCTCCACCCCACCCCCTCTCTCCCCTCCACCCCACCCCCTCTCTCCCCTCCACCCCACCCCTTCTCTCCCCTCCACCCCACCCCCCTCTCCCCTCCACCCCATCCCTTCTCTCCCCTCCACCCCACCCCCTCTCTCCCTCCACCCCACCCCTTCTCTCCCCTCCACCCCACCCCCTCTCTCCCCTCCACCCCACCCCTTCTCTCCCCTCCACCCCACCCCCTCTCTCCCCTCCACCCCACCCCTTCTCTCCCCTCCACCCCACCCCCTCTCTCCCCTCCTCTCCACCCCACCCCCTCTCTCCCCTCCACCCCACCCCCTCTCTCCCCTCCACCCCACCCCCTCTCTCCCCTCCACCCCACCCCCTCTCTCCCCTCCACCCCACCCCCTCTCTCCCCTCCACCCCACCCCCTCTCTCCCCTCCACCCCACCCCTTCTCTCCCCTCCACCCCCCCCTCTCTCCCCTCCACCCCACCCCCTCTCTCCCCTCCACCCCACCCCTTCTCTCCCCTCCACCCCACCCCCTCTCTCCCCTCCACCCCATCCCTTCTCTCCCCTCCACCCCACCCCCTCTCTCCCCTCCACCCCACCCCTTCTCTCCCCTCCACCCCACCCCCTCTCTCCCCTCCACCCCACCCCTTCTCTCCCCTCCACCCCACCCCCTCTCTCCCCTCCACCCCACCCCTTCTCTCCCCTCAACCCCACCCCCTCTCTCCACCCCACCCCCTCTCTCCCCTCCACCCCACCCCCTCTCTTCCCTCCACCCCACCCCCTCTCTCCCCTCCACCCCACCCCTTCTCTCCCCTCCACCCCACCCCCTCTCTCCCCTCCACCCCACCCCCTCTCTCCACCCCACCCCCTCTCTCCCCTCCACCCCACCCCTTCTCTCCCCTCCACCCCCCCCTCTCTCCCCTCCACCCCACCCCCTCTCTCCCCTCCACCCCACCCCTTCTCTCCCATCCCTATGACGTACTGACAGAGCAGATCACTTCTCCAGCAGAGCAGGTGCTGTAATGACGCAAAAGATAAGCATGACATCATCATTAGCACTTCATTACATACCAGCTGCCATGTCCATCTGATGCAGTGAAGTTCGTCCCATGGCTATAGCGAGTCCCGTTGTAATTGCAACCTGTTCACAAAATTAACAAAAGCACATGACCCCCCTACTGTGATGATTAACAACCAAATGCCCTAATCACCTAATCTGTGACATCACAGTGCTAGGCTAACGTTAGCCTAGCACTGTGATGTCACAGGTTAGGTGATTTGCTCATGTCATTCTGTGGCACTTGTATAGTACAATGTAAATGTAATGCTGTGAAGTGAGGCCATACGGTTGGGTCCCCTCCCCACCCCAATCACCTGAGCACGACAGTGTGCCAATAGCAGGTCCAGAGGCCATGTCTGAGATGGGCTGGCCATTCTCTGGGTTAACACACCAGCAGGAAGACTCATGGCATTGCAGGGTCGTGAAGTTGCCTGCAGCATCACACTGAGGTGCAAAGGCACCCAGCAGACCCTTGGAGGTGGCCTGCTGACGGACTGCCTCACAGAGAGGGGTCTGGGCACCTTGTTGGGGTGCAATGTAAGGAATGCGGAGGAGGGAGGAGGTGCAGGCATGACCACACCCATTGGAACAGCACTTCTGTCCACTCTGGCACCCTGTGGCTGCATCACACTGCTCATCACAGGTCCCCACCATGTCAGTTTGGGGGGCGGGACAGGAGAAGAAGGTCAATGCTAAGGGGGAGGGTCAATAGTTAGTCAATTATGGGGGTGGACAATAGTTAGTCAATTATGGGGGTGGAGAAGGGAAGGGGCAGTGGATGACCAGTTAAGACTCACGTGTGCACTGAGGCTTCTGGAACCGCACCATGCCCGAGTTTGGGACCCCAGATAATGGATCTACACACCAACAGTATCCAGTTGAGCTGTGGCATTGAGTTGGAGAGAAACTTCCATCTGCCTCACAGCTGGGGACATAGGCTCCAATTAGAGTAGTGTTCAACACCTGATTCCGCACAACAGGGCACAGTGGGGTGGGAGTTTCTCCTTGCACACAAGTGGACCCACAGGTCATGGGGCAACACAGCTCTCCTCTGCTGCAGTTTGTGCTGTCCAGGCAGGTGGAGGTACATGGTGACCCAGAGGGAGAGGTGGGACACTTCAATGGAGGGTCATGGTAGGGAATGACCAAGGCCTTGGCACAGGAATGGCCACAACCATTGGAACAACACTTCTCACTCTGAGAACAGTCTGCATCTGATGAGCACATCTCACTACAGATACCAGCCATGCCACCAGCAGATGGAGGGCATGACAGGTACGTTGCCCCTGGTTACAATAGGCATTTCAATTTCATAAATCAAATCATCTGTCCAACACGTTGACTTGTCAAAACTATGTGCACCGCACTCAACTACTAAGTTTACTTCAACTTTAATAAAAATATAATATTATTATTATTTTTAATGCGTCCGTGTTCGACAAGTCAACGCGGAGTAGAACTCCTCTTACCTGAACTCCACACTGACACGGTTACGACTATAAAAAGGAAAAGAAGAAAAAGAAAGGCAATGAGCTTATACACAAGGCCAATGATTACCAAATACTTACACGTCGCCGTGAAAAGAGCCAATAGCTGTGGAACAGAATATCGGAAGTGAGTATACTAAGAACAAAAGTTACATTCGAGATGGGAATAGAACCCCGTAGAAACATAGACCCGTTTGATACGAACAAGTAGCCTGTATATTTACCTTCATCATTCGCACGCGCAGCAGTGTAAACAACAAATGATCGCTGACCTGGCAAAAATAGGGGGCGTGGTTACTTCGCACGTGGGCTCTGCTGGACTGGAAACGAATATGATATGTAATATCCTGTCCTGAATTGCAGAGCTTTTTAAAACAAATTAAAGTCTAGATCTTCTATACTGGAGCTGATAAGATAAGATTCGCTTGGATAAGAGGTTTATTGCATTCTACATATATCTACATGCATAGGCGGATCCAGGGGGGGGGGGTGCCTAGGGTGCCCGTGCACCACCCTCCAAGGTCCAGTATTAATTACTATTTTCAGAATCTAAATTGTCTGTTTGTGAATCCAACTTATATTACTCAAAAGAGGCTGTATACATGTATGAGCAGTTAATGCGCTTGTAATTTACCGTGCCCCTCCCTTCATTAATATTCATGTGCACCACCCAGCCAAAAATCCTGGATCCGCCTATGTACATGTATGTGTATATTGAAACCAAATGTTAGCGGTTATGCGTGCGGAAGCACTACATGTACACTGCAGAGCACGAGCAGTAATGGCGTGCGGTTTACACTAGCAGCCGCAAACCGGATCGATCCGCATTGAGGGCTAGCATTAGCATTCATTCGGATCGATGCAGTTTGGGCGTACCCATGACAAGTATGGCCGTCTCACACTGGAGTTTTCGCACATTGGTGGGCACGTGCACAACTCCATCAAGCTGTCGCTGCACATCCAGCTGCTTATATCCCCACGGCCCCCACCAACTTGATTACATGTAGGTGCTTGACAAAAAACTAAAATCCGCGCAAAACTAAATGAACCAGTGTAAAGACTAAAGAGCATATCAGTTTACTAACATGCAATATGGTTTTCAAAAACTGCTTTTATATTTTTAAAAGGTTGAGGAAATTGGGGCATGCACGGCACGTCCCGACGTCCGACCACTTATGCCGGGAGGGATGCCTGCATGCCGGGTACGAAGGAAGTTAATGAAGATGCGACGCGTTCATTTATACTATTCGTTCGTTTCGCTCAATCGCTACGGCGGTTTTTTCAGATGGTCAGGTTTGTACACCTCCAATAGTTATCTTACATCCAGGTCTGCAGGAGCCACTGAGGACCCGAGGGGTGTTTTATTATCATTTTTAATTTAACTACATGCATGTCTATGCCGATCCATTATTAATTTTATTGTACGCGTTGCGCCTTTTCAGTGCACACCCGATGCACGCATGCGCATGGGGCTGATGATTTCTGCTATCAAAAGCATAGGCACGCAAGGACATGCACTTAGCATAAACACAAAGCACCTTCCCATCTCAAAGTCGTGCATATTTTTTGGTGTCCTATGCTGAGCGCGAACATCGATCAGTGGCGGCAAAACAGCTGTGATGTAATCTCACTGGACTTGTGCAAATTCGTATTCTTCAAGACAATTTACACCAGTCCAGCTTGGAGTCCATTCTAGCAAAGTTCACACATGAGCGACAGAGATCAATACGAAGGGCAATAAAAGGCAAAACATCAGCTTGGCTGAATGTGGTCCCATTAGAGAGTTGTCACTTTGACCTAGCACCCTCTCAGTTTAGGGATGGTTTGGCAATTCGGTATCAACGACAGCCTTCCTGTATACCTATCAAATCTGATGGATGTAGTGCAAATTTCACGCTGCAACATGCATTAAACTGTAAGACAGGTGGTCTTGTCATCCAACGACATAACGAAGTTCGGGACTGTCTTGGGGATATGGCTGCTCAAGTGAACCAATAGTTGAAGAGGCTGACTCTAAAGCAGATGGTCCAGGATTGAGGGCCCGATCTAGGCATTCGAGGTGTTTGGATTCCCCAGGTGGAAGTGTTGTTTGATATAAAAGTCATTGACACAGACGCACCATCACACCTGCATCGAACACCAGCATCAATTTTGGACACAGGGGCTCTAGAGAAGAAGAAGCTATATAAAAAGGCAGTGGAAGATAGGCAAGGTACATTTACTCCTTTCGTAACATCCCTTGATGGGCTTCTCCACAGAGAGGCAGAACATTTTTTGAAGCACATAGCTACCAGTATAGCAGCCAAATGGGAAAAATCATATGCAGAAATGTGCGCATTTGTCAGAGCTCAACTTTCCTGATGTTGTCTAATGGGATATAAATAGGATCATCATTACATCACTGGAGCACCATTACATCATCAGGATTCAGGGTGATACATGTGATTCATGTAGAAGTATAACAGGCAAGTAAATAGTATCTCAGATACCATCTGTTAATTGTACGTACAATGTGGTTCAATACGCTATACAGGAAAACAAGATTCATCAAACAAAATTCATCAGTCTGTGTATGTATACTGTACATGCATGATACCATCTTATGCCTGGGAACACCACAGGTGGCTCACACTGGGAGGTTTTAGAAGTGGGTGCAACCCTCAAAAGAACGGCACACACAACGCTTGAATACTCTCGAGTAGGCAGATGTCTGGTCAGTATGCTGGATTTCTAACGTCACTCACCATGGCATGGACGGGGCTTTGGAGCCGGAGAGAAAGGACTCAATTACCGTGCATGTGCAATTAGATACTCCCCTCCCCCCCATGTGTCATTAATCACATTCATGTGATACCATTCCTGCCTTTTTGGGGGTAGTGAAAATGCATTGGAATACAATGAAGTTAGTTTGGCAGTTCGTCAATGTTGAACTGAAAGACTATGGGTGGACAAAGAGGAAGAGGGATCATCCACCACCAGTGTAACATCATGGCTAGTTGATGGTATAATGTTGCTCTTGCGTTCAGCTTTACGCTTCTCAGTCTGCCTTCTATTGCGAAACCAAGTTTGAACATTGCCTTTATCCAAACCAATCGTCTCAGAAATAGTTAAAATCTCACTGGGTGATGGCTTGTTGCAGATTTTGAAGTACACTTCAAGCTTCTCCTTTGAGAGCTGATCAATGGAAGTTCGTGACTTTTCTCTATCTGTTCCTGGTAACTCTGTCTTGTTCAGAGCAGCTTGCAGCCAGGACTGGATTATTGGTTGAAACTTTCGGACCATATTGAGTGGCATTTTTCCTGACTCAAAACTAGACACAGTGCTGCCACTAAGGACTATGTAAAAATAACGACCAAGCTGTCTTCCAAAATCTGCGTGAGAGTATCCCAGGGCTGTTCTTGTCTTTTGCAGCTGAGTGGCAACCTTTTGGTATTTGGACTGTTCATCCTCATCCAATGTGCTTGGTGATGAATCGGAGTGACTTGATGAAGGACTGTTGTAGCTTGATGCGGGAGGGGATGCTAACGTAGGAACGACTGTGGTGACTTGTGACGGTTGTGGGGAAATGGCGGGAGGTGACTGCAAATAAGCTGCTGTTTGGAGTGGGTGGAGCTGGTGCCGCTGCAAGACCGGGGAAGGGAACATCGGGCAGTAGCTGTTTGTGGGGCAAAAGGCTATGCGAAGGAAACATGTCGGTACTGGTGGCGTGAAATGCGGTGAAAAATTTAATTGCGTAACACGGGGAAAGTAGTGATACGGAGGAAGGCGGCGCTGAGGATGAGAGCAATGACACGCGTCCCGATGCACATTCGACAAGGAATGGCCTGATGGTGAGAAACCAAAACATAAAAAATGCCTGGCTCAGGCTTGCGACGATCACTCACCGGTTCTCGTATAGGTCGTGCTCATTAGTTACACGGGATTTCTAATTAATCGACACTTTATATGCGTGTGGGTATAAGCGACAGAAAGTACACAGGCAGGCCAGTCGTCCTCATCACACTGCTTACAGTAGCGGTGAAATTAAACTATGAGGTATGCGAATAAAAAACTGCAAGTGCATGGTCGCTACTCGTATGTAGGCAACATGACCTCTGTCAGAGCTCGAACCACGGCGCACAACTGTGGTTGTGCTGATTTGTACTATTCAGACGAAGATATAAGCATGCACAGCAACGTGTTTGTGGCTTTGCCTACGCGCTGTGAGACGAGGGTTATAATAAGGGCATGGTTGAGCTAATATTAGGGGTAAGTAAGCGACACCCCTCGTGACATGCATACAATATACATGGCTAAATGTATGTATACGTCAGTACTGTACATGTAGAGCTATGTACAAGTGTGTATGGTTTTTACACATACAAAGAAGCAGCATTACATATTAAATCAGTCATGATATAGCTTAATTAAATCCCAGTGACAGCCAGCCTAACCTGATCGTACTCCACAGACATTTGTCCACAACTTCCACTGCCTCGAGGAGCCAGGGACCTTAACGCAATTGATCTGTGTTCTCTGTATGAATGGTTGGCGAAGCTGTCCTAAATATAAATCAGTTTTCTGGTGGCCCATTTTTGACATGTAATGCTGCAGTTACAATGTATAATACTGTACACATTTGTCATACCAGATCACCATATGCATCTCCGTGCATGCATGATGATGAGAGCATAAAGAAGACCATCACATCACTCCACACTTTTTCTTGTGTTGCGCTTTTTGTCCTCACACAGAAGAAAATGGTGCAAACTAAGATGTGGTGTGGTGGGATTAGGATAACTGCACTCCTCCCTTCCCTTATAATGCACCAAATTTAGAAAATTAATTGAAAATGTTCTGCAGCCAGACTGATATTCCAGGTACATCGTTATTTTTATTTTTTTAAATGTATACCTACTCTGGTCATGAGGTGTTACAAGGTCAGGTGCTCAACCAAGGTGCATAACCAAGAGAGAACAAGACAGTCAAGAGTGCATGTGTATCATCAAGAATGGAAGACGTGAGGTAAAATTGAAAGAACAGTGTACTGCATGGTGAAAGTTTCCGTCTTTGGGGTTGGGTACTCAGGTTGCGTCCATCCTAGTCCATCCACCAAGGTAACAAAGCAAGGTTGGAGCTTTATTCTGGCTTGGAAGTGATCGAGCGTGCAAGGTATTACGTTCACGTAGCGTTGTCGTACACAGGTAGGCGGGGCTCAGAGAAGGAAAAGTCGGCAGTGTACACAGTAAAGGCGCGTGAATTTCATTTAGTGCTCTTAGACGACAACCACAGGTGGGTTTGCTAAATACACAACGGTTACTAGTACGCAATGCAGGCGCTATTTTTAATCTTTTCCCGGTTCCATCCGCAACACCTAACGGCTCATTGCCAATTAGTGGCAACTTGTGTACGCTTACAACGATGAAAAAAGACATTTCAGCATTGTCCACTTCTAGCTAATGAACGTGCCTTACTTTTACACTATTATTGTGAGCCGTTACGTACCTTATTGTCCGCTATGTCTCTTATTGTCCGCTTCATTCTTCTTTCGATTTCCCAGACCCTACTCACGTGCACAGGTGCAATCTTGGGGCATTGCATGACCGCTTCGACGCGCTGCGTATATCACCATTATTGCATTAATGACCTCGAGTCAATGCACTGAGGACACAGCTTCTTACTTGCATGCGTCGTTTTTGGGGAGTAGCATATAACTGCACTTACTTAACAACCATGCGGACTGCGCGCTTAAAGTCTATGTACAGTCTATGGCTCACGTGATTTGTTTCCTATCCCTCTACTCTAATATCTATGCATAAACACAAAGCACCTTCCCATCTCAAAGTCTAGTCTCGCGGGCCATGACGTAATAAAAGAGATACTACGTCTGGAGACTTAGTATCTCATTTATTACGTCATGGCCCGCGAGACTATCTCAAAGTCATGAATATTTTTGGTGTCCTGCGAACATCGATCAGTGGCGGCAAAACAGCTGTGATGTAATCTCACTGGATTGTGGAAATTCGTATTCTTGCGCGTACGTTCTTGACCAGAAGCACTGTGTGCATTGATAGAGTGCGAGTAAATCTTCGCTTAATAAAAATCAATTACGAAATCTAAAGTGCCACGCCCCGGGTTTTTTTTTTTTGGGAGGGGGGGGGCGATATCAATAGCCAGTACGATGGATGGAGGATGGAGAGTAGCTCTCCAGTCATGCATGGAACATTTTTCAGATGCACAAGAATCAAATGAGAGTAGTCATGCACATGGTGCAATATAAGCAGTTACAAATAAAATTCCAGAGATGTCCACTGGCTATGTGCGCACTTCCTTGCTCTTTGGAGAATCTTCATCATCACTTGACAAGCTCTTTGTGAATGTTGTAAATTCCTGGGGAGGAGAAGGAGGAGGAGGTGTGTACACGTTCCCCTCACTAGCTAACCTCAGCTGTTGGAACCTTCATGTGTCTGTACTGATTGTGTCGTCTGACCACACCCACCACCACCTTGGAATGACACTTTAAATGAGCATATCACGAACTGTTTGCAATACGTACTGTGAGAAGTGCCATTGTCACCACAGAGAGAATGGCTGCTATCACTACACACACCACCAACGCAGTATGCCACCAATCAGATTCTTCTGTAGATGCAAAACTTACACTGGCCTACATTGCCACCTCAACTCACCACTTATCACCCCACATTCACACCTTAACTTCAGCTCACCTCACCTTACTCGTACCACACCACACCCGCACCACACCACACCCTCACCCGCACCACACCACACCTCATACCACACCTCACCTCACCTCACCTCACCTCACCTCACCTCCTCAACTCACCACTCTCACCACACCCTCACCTCACCTCAGCTCACCACACCTTCACCTCACCACACCCTCATGGCACCACACCCTCACCACACCACACCCTCGCCACACCCTCACCTCCCCTCACCACACCCACACCCTCACCTCACTTCACCTCACCACACCCTCACCTTCAATGTGCTCTTCTTCAGTGTTACATTGCACACTTGTACAGGTAACACGTTTATCTTGCATACATATACTGGAAGGAACAAATGAGGGCGTATATGATAAACATTGCTGTGCAGTGTAATGGCATATCAGTATCCCGGGGGGGGGGATGTGCATGTGTGTGGGGAGGGGACATGTGTGGGGAGGGGATATGTGTTCTGCCCCACTCACTGACCCCTCCACGTACCAGTATCCACCACAGAGGCCATAGCTAAACTTGTCTCCTGATGCATGTACTGTCCCATTGTGATAACAAACTTGGGGGCGGAGGAGAGGAGAGGGAAGGAGGGGGAGAGGGGGGGAGGGAGAGGGAAAGGGAGGGGAGAGGGAGGGAGGGGTAGGAAGGACACAGCATTATCTTCACCATTGTTACAGCTTATCAGTATAATCACAACAAACCTGAGCAGGGCAGTGTGCCAATAGCAGGTCCAGAGGCCATGTCTGAGGTGGGCTGGCCATTCTCTGGGTTAACACACCAGCAGGAAGACTCATGGCATTGCAGGGTCGTGAAGTTGCCTGCAGCATCACACTGAGGTGCAAAGGCACCCAGCAGACCCTTGGAGGTGGCCTGCTGACGGACTGCCTCGCAGAGAGGGGTCTGGGCACCTTGTTGGGGTGCAATGTAAGGAATGCGGAGGAGGGAGGAGGTGCAGGCATGACCACACCCATTGGAACAGCACTTCTGTCCACTCTGGCACCCTGTGGCTGCATCACACTGCTCATCACAGGTCCCCACCATGTCAGTTTGGGGGGCGGGGCAGGAGAAGAAGGTCAATGCTGAGGGGGAGGGTCAATTATGAAGGTGGAGAAGGGAAGGGGCAGTGGGTAACCAGTTAAGACTCACATGTGCACTGAGGCTTCTGGAACCGCACCATGCCCGAGTTTGGGACCCCAGATAATGGATCTACACACCAACAGTATCCAGTTGAGCTGTGGCACTGAGTTAGAGAGAAACTTCCATCTGCCTCACAGCTGGGGACATAGGCTCCAATTAGAGTAGTGTTCGACACCTGATTCCGCACAACAGGGCACAGTGGGGTGGGAGTTTCTCCTTGCACACAAGTGGACCCACAGGCCATGGGGCAACACAGCTCTCCCCTGCTGCAGTTTGCGCTGACCAGGCAGGTGGAGGTACATGGTGACTCAGAGGGAGAGGTGGGGCACTTCAATGGAGGGTCGTGGTAGGGAATGACCAAGGCCTTGACACAGGAATGGCCACAACCATTGGAACAACACTTCTCACTCTGAGAACAGTCTGCATCTGATGAGCACATCTCACTACAGATACCAGCCACGCCACCAGATGATGGAGGGCATGACAGGTATGTTGCCCCTGGTTGTAAATCATGCCTTACATAGTCAAAAATACAAATATGACGTAATAATTGCTTCCTTACCAGAGATCCAAGCCAGCAGGGTTACAACTGTTTTTGTGAAAAGAAAGTTATTGGTCAGAGACGCGTGGAAAATTGTGTGCTTGTGAGTGTGTGTTGGATGTGGAGGCGTATACTTACGCGTAATCATCAACAAAGCTACCTGTGACGGAAACAGAATATGTGCCTGTAAACTACGCGACGTCGTGCAGAGGCGAGCATACGCGATATATATACACACTGCTTCGGTCGTGCGAACAAAACAGTCAAACGGCGCTTTTAACACTACAATCAAACTCTACCTTCATGATCCGCGGCTATCTGTGTTTTTTATCTCAGCTAATGAAGACGGAAATTCTCGTCCCCAGCGATTCCGCTAGCTGAAACTATTCGTGCGGGCGTTGACGACACTGCAAGGGAATGTTTTGTGGATATAAGTGAACGTAATTAATAATGTGGCTTTTATATTACACATAACTAAATTTAGTAAGTACATGGCAAGGAGCATTTAGTTGGGCGTGGCCGACTTAAGAAGGCACAGTGGATTATGTCATAAGCCCAGATATATTTTGCAATCAAAACCAACAAAAGAAGAAAAAAAAAATCCGCCCGAACCATAATTATACATGGCACAGCAATTCTAAAAAGTGCAAAGTTGCGCTTTTGTCTAATCTGTATTAAAGTGTGAGTAACCGCGTTATGCAGCTTCCTTAGATTTCGTAACCGCGGCAACACTGACACACTGTTGCCCTTTCATAGGCGTAGGAGCCATAGGCTAGAAGAGCTATAGCCCCTCCACTTTAATAAGTACATGTAAGCTTATGGGCTAGCTAGCCCTCCCAATTTTTACAATAAGATTTGAATAATATTAATTGCACGCTTCTGCATCCGGTACACGAAAGCCCTAGCCAGCTCATCATGCCCCCCATTAATTTTATTGTACGGTATTATACAAAACCTGCATTACTTAAAAAAAAAAAAAAAAAAAGCTTCAGCGCTTCGTGCATGCGAGAGAACAATGCGCCGCTCCTAATGAAATTGATTACTTTCAGCCCCTCACTTTTAATAACCTTCCTACGCCTATATAGCTACGCCTTTGATAGTTGACTTGTACTTTCGACCTAAGTAAGGCCCTAACTAGCAACATAAGTAGGAAATACCGCTTACTTCTTAATTGTCTTTGGCTTACTAGGACCTGAGCCAAGTCATTAATATTATGTTTCTGATCTCAATTTCAGTTATGTAACTGTGTGTCTTCGATCAACGCTGTTGCTGCTTACTGTATACAGCACTTCACTGCATAAAGGAATGGTTAATAATAGTATGATCAGTTAATGATCATTGCGTTTGCCCCCAATGATTGGAGTCCTCAAATCTTGGGACTATAGTTATGCATTTGGTCAGTTCACATGCACATTGCACACATGATATTAATCACCCATTAACTATACAGTCAATTAACTATACTGTCAATTAACTATACTGTCATGCAGCATGCAAACAAGGTCATCTATTGTTGTCATGTGATCAGTGGTGGCATCCATCATTGTAGTAATGTTACATCTTTGTAGTCATGTGATCACACCATTGTAGTCTTGTGATCAGTAGGACCTCCATCATTGCAGCCATGTGGTAAGCTTTCGTTGTTAAAATTTGAAATCAATGAACCAATGCCTTCATCAACAGTCTCCGCATTTAACTGCAGTGATATGACATACACACACCCACACACAACACACAACGAAAACTTACCATCCTATCAACTTCCAACTCAAGGGTGTTCTGTTTAAATTTCCTAATCTTTATCTTATTTGCCACAAAACCCTAAGGGGGAGGGGTGTCTCGGACAAAGTTGAAACTAGAAGGTGCTTACAATGGTGAGGACAATCAGAACCAACAGTATGGCTGCCACGACAACACCAAACACCACCATAAAGATCTGCCAGCCTTGTAGGATTGGTGTTTGTGATGTGATGGCTTGGGGGAAAAAAACAATGTCAAACCTGTTAATTAAGATTGATTTTATTCACATGCACATAAGGTCACATGCACCAAGGTCACATGCACCAAGGTCACATGCACCAAGGTCACATGCACATAAGGTCACATGCACCAAGGTCACATGCACATAAGGTCACATGCACCAAGGTCACATGCACCAAGGTCACATGCACCAAGGTCACATGCACCAAGGTCACATGCACATAAGGTCACATGCACATAAGGTCACATGCACCAAGGTCACATGCACATAAGGTCACATGCACCAAGGTCACATGCACATACGTCACATGCACATAAGGTCACATGCACATGCACGCAAGGCCACATGGTATAAAATCATTGAATTGCTGGCATTTATGATTCAATTTGGCGGGCCACACATCACCACACCTTTGGAAGGTCACAACCTTCACATCTACATAGGACTGCTATTTTATTGTGGTTTCCACTGAAAGACCTTCTTTTCAAGTTATTTTATAGTTTTTGAAGTCAGTAAGAGCTGCAGCAACAATATTGTACATTTGGTGCAGCAAATACCTTACCTACAGATGTTATGATCAACAACCATAGCCAGATCTAACATCTACTTCCCTCTAGCATTTGCTTACATCAACATTACCCACCTTAATTGAACTGTCTGATAGACAGTGTTCAGCAATTCTTGTCATTACCATCGAACACTTGATTCAAAAGAACTTATCTTACTATAGAGGTTTCATTGCGTGATTTAATGATCTTAATATGCAATATTGTCCACACAAGTTAATACAGGATGGTATGGGCATGTAAAGTTTTTGGTTATACTTCCATAGTAAGTGATAATGAGCCTGGTTTTATTTTTATTAGTGGGCACTGATATCATTCCATGGTAAGAATATGAAAGCATTTTGCGATCCAAAACATGGATAAATGATTAAAAACTGTAAATTGCTCATAGTGCACCAAGATGGTGGACAACAGTGCATATGAATTTCATTAAATGATATTTGGACATCGCACGAGAAAGTTCTATAGAACATATGATTCAAAATGTGCCTATCTTTCCATGGTTCAAATGTACTTATCATTACCAAAAAATAATGAATTTTTTTCCTTCTATTTTTTGTATAACAGGATATGATATTTAGAGATACAGTATACTAATTACATAACACTTGAGGTGCCCACTACAGAGGCAGCATTGCCGTGCTGGAGTGCAATGGACACTCTCTGGAATAGGAACGAGATGGACTGATCGTCATGTGTGATGACCTGCTGATGCCATTATGTATGGTTCAAATGAACTTATCATTACCACAGAACGTGTGGTAAATGACTTGTCAGGCAAGCACTGTGTGGTGAGGAACATCCACTCATTTTGTCTCCACCCCCTCCACCCAACATAAATAAAACTGTGTTGTCTAATGGGAGATGACCATATTAGGAGTGGATGACCATATTGGGAGAGATGACCATATTTGGAGAGATGATCAGGTGCTCAGGAGAAGTTACGCACAGTAGGGTGACTAAAAACTGATTTTAGACAACATGCTCTACACCTTTAACTCTATTAACCATAACCATGTGCATGGCAAGTACACACCTGTGCAGTTCAAGACATTTGCCATCTGGTCCACACACCAGCAGTACGCAGTTGAGCCAAGGCACTGGGTTGGAGTGAAACGCCCATCTGCCTCACAGGCTCCAATTAGAGTAGTGTTCAACACCTGATTCCGCACAGCAGGGCACAGTGGGGTGGGATTTTCTCCTTGCACACAAGTGGACCCACAGGTCATGGGGCAACACAGGTCTCCCCTGCTGCAGTTTGCGCTGACCAGGCAGGTGGAGGAATACAGGGCCTTAGTGTGAGAGGTGGGGCACATCTGTGCATGCTCGTGGTAGGGGACAATCAAAATCTTGGCACACAAATAACTGCAGCCATTGGAACAATACTTCTCACTCCTCGGCGGACATGGGCACACTTTGATGCAGACACTATGTGGCGGGCAGGGCAGATAAGCAGTTCCTGCGGGGGGAAAAATATTTTTAAAAGCAAAAGAAAAGTCTGTATCGTTAAAAGAATAGCTCGCCTTCGATACAGCACACAAATGCCAAGAAGAATGCCGCTACAAACAAGACGAGACGAGTGAAACAGTACACTTGGTCAGTACTACGCAGCCTGCCCCTTACCTGAAACGAAAAAGATATCCTGAGGGATCGACACGGAATAATACTAGTAATATTACTAGTGCATGTACCAGCACACATCTCTACTATTGCATGTTAATAAATAAAATACAAGGACGTTTGCCACGCAAATGCGTCGACACGTATGAGTTTACTCTTACCCACCAGTGCCATTTAATTCACGTGCAGCCACTCCAAACTGACTATTAGACTATTAAAGCACCTTGAGTGCGTCATAAAGATACTACTGCTGTGAAAAGGGTGTACCCAAAGCCATACTCACAGGTGCGGTGCGGCGTGCGACATGCCGCTCTAGGCCGGCCTTGCAAATTTATCACACTGGGGACGAGATAACTCCGAGTAATTAATGCGATGGCAGATTCAAAGTTGGTATACTATCCAGTGCGATTCTGGGGTCTAGACCAGCTATTCCAGGCCAAAGTGAAACTTAACGTATCAGACGCGCTGAAGTTACCAGAGTACCCGGGGTTTTCCGGTGAGCATATATCATGCTATGAATACATCAGTGTACATGTGTGTTGCATCCTGTGTTCTGAAGGAGTGTACTGCATCCTAAACCACCCTATCTCCAATGTTCATCTGTTGGGAGATGTTGTGACTGTTAGCAAGAAGAACAAGTTCATTCAATATGAAAGTGCGTTCAGTTTGCAACACAACACATACATGTATGGGGGTCGTTCCTGGCCATGTCCACAGTTGATGATGGTACTGGTACAATCCAGTGTTGTCATTGGAGACCTGTTGAAGGCAGTGAGCAAGGAATGGTTGTGCCCGAGCTGGGTAATTTGGTGTCTGTGTTCGGAAAGCTAAGTGAGTACAATGGAAGGCGTCAGATACGAGTGTCAAATATCAGTTAAGACTTAGAGGGCAGATGGGGGGGGTACACTGACCCCCCTCCCCCTCTTGACAGTGGTGGAGACTGATCCCAATGTGGAACCACTGCATTGGCTGGAGGTTGTTCAGTTGAAGAGAAGTGTGTTCACTAGAGCCTTTGTCTTGCCACCTGGTGCAGAGGGGTGAGTGGTGAATGTGTGTGTGTGGAGAGGGGTGGTGTGTATAGAGGGATGATGTTGTGTGGTGTACGTGTGAAGAGGGGTGATGGTGTGTGATGTATGTGTGGAGAGGGGTGGTGTGTGGTGTATGTGTGAAGTGGGGTGATGGTGATATGTGGAGGGTGATGGTGTGTAATGTATGTGTGGAGAGGGGTGGTGTGTACAGAGAGGGATGATGTGTGGTGTATGTGTGGAGGGGTGATGGTGTGTAAAGGGGATGTGTGCAAAGGGGGAAGTATGTGTGTAAAGAGGTGTGTAGTTGGAGGGGGCAAGTGTGCTTAGGGAGAACTCGGGGCACCATTTCTTCAATTCAGGTCCGATCTGGGACAGGGCTGCAATAAGGTGTGGTTGTCTGTTATCTTGTTGGCAAGGCAACCCAACAAGATGGTGGTCACAGCATCCACAGGACTCTCTCAAAGAGATGATTACCAGCGTCTTGCTCAGAAACCTAAAGCAGTGGCCCCCATTCACGCTCAGTCAGCTAAGAAGCGATGAGGATATAAAAGCGACTGTGATACGAGAAGTAATACCAATAGCTACTGAAATGGAATGTGTGACAGGTGTGTTGCTTATGGCAGGTTCTGAGCTCTCCAGATACAGAGGAGGACTTGGACAGGGATCAGGTGAGCCATGAACTGTTGGCTGTCGTCACGGGACTCACACGTGAGGGTCACCTGATCCGAGTGGCACCGGAGGGAGATGGGGGCTCTTCAAGGGAGAACCACTATGAGGTCAGTTAGGGAGGACTAGTGTGGTGTGAGCCAGGTGTAAAGGCTGTGAGGGTACCCCAGGTGTTGTCGGACGAGAAGCATCTCTGCCCATCCATCCTGCAGTTCGTCAAGCAGAAGAGTCCCAGGACAGGTAAGGATAAAGAGCCTCTGTATTTGTTCTCTTCTTGTATCCATGGAAACCAGCCATTGTATTAAGTACATCTAGTATTCTATGCATCTCCTGCTAACTATATTGTTATAATGAATTTTGTAATGAGATAACTCATGGCTTATCATGATGACATCACCACTAGGAAATTTTATTTGCATCCTTAATTAGAGTGTAGTCGACTGATGAGGTGCAGGTGGAGCTTAATGTATCACGTGACCACACCCCTTTCTTGCCCACAGTACATGGTGTCTCTGAGAGCTGGATTGTTGACTTCATAAACCAAAGCCACAGGAACATTCCTCCTTCAAGGATCCTGACTGCCATCGACAGACTGGTAGAGACAAGTGACATATACCCAGTTGGTCCAAAAGTATACAAAACTGTCAGCTAGCAAGGGGTTAACACACCAAATCATCATCGGTACAGAATGTCATAGTGACCAGGGCGGTACAGCACGTGGATTCTGGGGGTAGTCCCCTCGGGGAAGTCGTGGTGATTGACCTGTCCCCCCTCCGCACGGTCCATGTACTGCACCCTCACACCCACCCCAAGGGCCGCAGTCAGGGCTGTGATGTGCATGTGGTCGCTCTCCACATACATAGGCTCCACCTCCTGCCAAAAGGGAAATCATTGTTAGCCTGCATGCATGCCAGTCTAAATTCACATGCACAGCATATCCAAACGTTAATCCCTGCCTCCCCCCCCCACCTGTTGTGACTTGCATGTTAACAATCACCCCTACCTCATCATCTTGATAATATACTCACAACAGAATACAGTAACAGTTCATCCCTCACTACACACAGTAACAGTTCATCCCTCACTACACACAGTAACAGTTCATCCCTCACTACACACAGTAACAGTTCATCCCTCACTACACACAGTAACAGTTCATCCCTCACTACACACAGTAACAGTTCATCCCTCACTACACACAGTAACAGTTCATCCCTCACTACACACAGTAACAGTTCATCCCTCACTACACACAGTAACAGTTCATCCCTCACTACACACAGTAACAGTTCATCCCTCACTACACACGGTAACAGTTCATCCCTCACTACACACAGTAACAGTTCATCCCTCACTACACACAGTAACAGTTCATCCCTCACTACACACAGTAACAGTTCATCCCTCACTACACACGGTAACAGTTCATCCCTCACTACACACAGTAACAGTTCACCCCTCACTACACACAGTAACAGTTCATCCCTCACTACACACGGTAACAGTTCACCCCTCACTACACACAGTAACAGTTCATCCCTCACTACACACGGTAACAGTTCATCCCTCACTACACACAGTAACAGTTCATCCATATGTAACTGCAATGTTCTCTAGTGGTTACTCTGGGGCCTGGGCATGTATAAGCGTGCTGAAGGCATGCAAAGAGAGGAGGTGTGTTACGGCTGCACGCTCCTGACCACTACTTTCTACCAGGGAGTCAGAACCCGGTGTCGGCACCGGGAAAGCACTCCCGGGTCGAAAAATTGCACCCTAATTTGACTCATCCCCAGTCCACTTCACAGACAAGGCGCATACTAAGTGGTATCCTGTGGCCTGAACATACATGTGTACTGCAGCCTGGGCATAATGGTTAGCCTGGGCATAATGGTTAGCCTGGGCATAATTTCACCAAATAATTATGATTATTACGGCGTAGTGGGCCTGGGCATAGTGTTAGACGTATACTCAGCTCACCTCACTACAATACTCCTTAATGCTCCTTCCTTCTTCAACAAAGGCCTGATAGAAGTCTGCGTTGGTTTGAAGGTACCCGGATGTCACAATCCTCAGATAGCAAACTATGTAGTCAGAGGTACCAGGGTCACGAAATGTCTGTGTGAAGTGCACACCCACACACACACATACACACACATATCATTGCAAGAACAAAAGTACTACATGTACATGGCACATATGCCAACCTGAGTGAGGGTCTCGACTGTTGTTCCTGGAGTAATCTGGTCCAAGGTAGTGATAAACTGTCGTGGCGGTGACACATAATCAGAGCATGGTAACGCGCCTAGCAACTCACACGGTGTCGTGAAAGTCGTCCAGCGTAAAGGTAGGGTAACCAAGTGCAACGAGCGATTCTCTCGCTTTCATAATCGCATCACGAAACCTGCGCATATAATGGTTATCAGAATGTATGATGCCTAGGCTCTGTGGGTAAGATAGGCCTACCTCGGGATGTCCGAGGAGTCATAGAGAAGACTCTCCATGTAAGCGAAGGCAAACGCTCGGAAAAAACAGTTTCCATCACCTCTCGTTCTTCGCAGTTTCGAGTACTTCGACTTGAGATCCTAAATGATGCGTGTGTATCAATATCCTTCATCTCGTGTGATTCTGTGCGTACTGGCGTGCCTGTATCTTGGCTTGGTAGATACGATCGTCGTGGGCGTACTCTTTTTCGAGACTACAAATATCTTCCTTGTCTCCGACAAGTTCACACGTGTCCGATATCTGCGGTGCATGTTAATAATATACGGTGAGACACAACATAGGTATTGTATCACCTCTTTCTTAATCCTTTCCACCTGCGCTAAAGTCTTTTCATCCAGATTAAACGCTGCGAATACACTGTACTGAAGAATTTTGGTATACAAAAGCCATACATACCGTCTTCGAGTAAACTTGGCTGTTCTGCCATCGTGTCCCCTTAATATCATTCAATTAGAGCGTTGTCATGGTGATGCCTTAGAAAAATGGTGAGTTTATAGCACTGGTGCACAGAAATACAGATTTAGGTTTTGCGTGCTACGATCTTCTTAGGCCAAAGCCACGAGCATTAAAGAGGCTATAGCGAAATGGGTAAGCCACGAGAGGTAAGAACGTACGCATCAATTTAGAGTCAACCTTTTATAGGCTGAAAAAAGTGGACAAGACCCAGCTCAGGCCAAGGAGGTCAAGTTATACATGCAGTTACCACCAATAGAAAAAATGGATGCATCTCTTTCGAGCCTTGCTAGCTGCGAGTAAGAGCAGTTTTGTCTGGTGGATTATTTCATTGAGGAGCAGCTGGTATAAAGAGTGTGCATGCTGTCTGTTCTTCTAGGTGGCTATCACTGTCTTCAAACTGCATTGATAAGATAACAAACCTAAATGGGCTAAGTAAGAACTTTTCCTTTCTGCACCCGTTGCATTTCATATGCAATACTGTCTATTGTTGCCTACGCAGAGCACCTCAAGATTTTATCCCTTGGTCGCAATCTTATCAAGAATCTAACTGGACTAGTATGCCAGCTAAACACATGCCTTGGTCTGGATTCAGCTGAGGCTCTTGTTCTTGCCTTAGGAAGGAGTGGCTGACACCTTGGAGCAGCTGTGGTTATCGTATAACAACATTGAAAAACTGAAAGGAATAACTGTTCTCACCAAGCTTAAGGTTTGGCCTTCAATCTGCCTCAGTAGTCCCACCCTTTCTGCTTATTAACCCGTAGCAGTGTCCTTGTGCCTAGTCCCCAGTCCCACTTGCATGCCCACTGTAGGTGCTCTATATGTCAAACAACTTTGTCAAAGAATGGGGAGAGTTTCAGAAGTTGGCAGAGCTGCCACTCTTGGAAGACCTAGTTTTTGTTGGTGAGGCACGATCTTTGCATTGCAAAGAAGACATAGGAACCTGGTGTTTTGTTCATACCCGCAGGCAACCCTCTTGAAGAGAAACACTCCGCAGAGAAGGACTGGCGGGAACAGGTGCTGAAGCGCTTGCCTAAGCTCAAGAAGCTAGATGGTACGCACTAATTGGAATCATATCACACCATAATTTTAACTTCTATACTTTAATGTTAGGAGAGACTGTTGTTGGTCAGGACGCAGAAGAGGAAGCGTAACTGCAAAGGGGTGGAGGGGGAATACCCCTTGGTGTTGATGTATGTGTTCATTTGCTGTCTTATTTGTGAAAGGCTACACTCACACTAACATAGCAACAGAGTTGGATTTACTGAACACGCGACGGGCACACGTTCCAAAGGATAGCCCTATAGTTACATGTTTGTCTTCTGATACGTCCATATTTGTTCAGCGATGCTAGGATTGCATTGGGCAAGCAGTAGGGTGCTGCCATGGGACTGCAGGCACAGTTCTGTTGTACTATACTGTATAACTCCAGGGTGCACCAATTGGAACCGTTGTGATGCATCTCCAGAGCACTGCTGGAGGATTGGCTGTTCTTGAATCCCATGGGTACCATAAGTAAGGCACATCGGTCCCTGTTTTATGGTGTGGCCTGAAGTAAATGCCCATCCCTGTGTTCAGGGCAGGTGCACATGTGTGATGTGCGAGAAGTGAAGTGTATGTGCGAGAAGTGAAGTGTACAGGTTACCTGATACTGACGTTTATGGTCACATGATCTTAGTTCTGGATGGTGTTGGGGATCATCGGTAAGACTGTCGAGGCACAAGGGACCTTGACGAATCAGGTTGTATGTGGTGCTTTTAAGTTCAGGAAATCTGTGTGTGTGTGTGTGTGTGTGTGTGTGTGTGTGTGTGTGTGTGTGTGTGTGTGTGTGTATGTGTGTATGTGTGTGTGTGTGCATGTGTATATGTGCATGTTCAGGCGTGTGGTAGACATGATTTGTAAAGGTCATGCATGCTTGAGATATCAGGGTGGCTACATGCTCACTTGAGTTGAGGGTAGACATTGTCCAAGTACCACTGGAAAGACTTGCAGTTTAACCTCGCTCTCAGCGCTAGTCTGTCAGAGATGCTGTGCAGTTGATATGCATGTGATTTAGTCATGTGATATGCATGTGATGGCTTGACAAAAACGCTTCTGTAGCAACAAGGTCACAGAATGAACACTTCCAATACCAGCAGTTAGATTAGCACTTCATGTCCTATAGATTTTGTCACACCCATTCATTTCCCACACACACACACACACACATACACACACACACACACACACACACACACACACACACACACACATACACACACACACACACACACACACATATACCAGACAACACTCACTTTCCAAAATCAACTGTCAAAGCACTGGGGCTAGCATCATAGAATATTTGCTTGTAGTCATCCAACCACACCTCTGCTGTGCGTCGAAGATTCCTGAATTTTGTGTTTCAAGATCATCCCAGACACACACACGCAAGGACACACACACACACACACACATACGTGTACATACAACACACATACTTGTACATACAACATATGCACACACACATTCACACACACATTCTTGACCCACCTTCCCACTGTAGTATGATACGTGTTGCCCTCTCCAAACGTGTAAGGCATAGATGTCCTGAAGATGTGGCCCACATGGGAGCATGGTATAATCTCCAACTTCCCTCCACACATCCAAGTCCTCAGGCTGAGTTCTGTGGAAACATGAATATCACGTCCATTCAAAGATACCAGATAACAGAATGCCCATCCCACCTCTCATTGGGGGCCGGTCCTCACCAAATTAAATATTATCTCCTACCCATATCTCCATTTAGAGGTCCTCACCAATATTATCTCCCCCCCCCCCCCCCTTCTCCATATCATTACATGGGGGGTCCTCACCAATATTATCTCCCCCCCCCCTCCATATCATTACATGGGGGGTCCTCACCAATATTATCTCCCCCCCCCCCCTCCATATCATTACATGGGGGGGTCCTCACCAATATTATCTCCCCCCCCTCCCTCCATATCATTACATGGGGGGTCCTCACCAATATTATCTCCCCCCCCCCTCCATATCATTACATGGGGGGTCCTCACCAATATTATCTCCCCCCCCCCTCCATATCATTACATGGGGGGGTCCTCACCAATATTATCTCCCCCCCCCCCCTTCTCCATATCATTACATGGGGGGTCCTCACCAATATTATCTCCCCCCCCCCCCCTCCATATAATTACATGGGGGGTCCTCAGCAATATTATCTCCCCCCCCCCCCCTTCTCCATATCATTACATGGGGGGGTCCTCACCAATATTTTCTCCTCCCCATATCTCCATCTCAGAGTCATACAACCCTTGGCTTACAAACCATTCCTTGTTGACCACAAAGAGTCCTCCGGCTATGGCTGGGGTCCTGTGACATCACATGACACACAACACAGATCATGTGAGTGAGGTCATGCAGTATGAGGTCATATCGGGGATGGGCACAGGGACCTCGAGGGATATGGGATCATGGTGGGTGTGGTTCATTGGTTACAGGCATTGTGGTGACTCATTGAGGGACAATCCCCCTCCCCCCTCACTCTATGGGGTCCATGGTGACTTTCTTTACTCTGGCTTCCTCATTACTCATTTGATCCCATCGGAATGCAAGGTTGGGACCAAAGCCTACAAGGGAGGGGGAGGGGGGGGGGGAGAGAGGGGAGAGGTATCACACATACATACACACACATACATACACACATGCATGTATATACATCCACACATACACACATGCATACACATGCACACACACACATGCACACACATGCACATGCACATACATGCACATACACACACATGCACACACACACACACACACGCACACACACATATATGCATGCACACAGTCACATAAACACATGGGCTAACCTCCCCTGACATTCAGACTAGTTGGTATGTACTCCATCGTGTCCTTGCTAATAATATCAATAACCGGTGAGACAATGTGGTTTGGGTGCTGTTGTATGCAAGTATATGTGTGTGCAAGGGTGTACATGTGTTTGTGCATGTATGTGATGTGCGTGCATGTGATGTGCGTGTGGTATGTGTACAGTGTGTGTAGAAGTTGAAGGCCATATAATATATCTCTTCCCCATTCCTTTCCCTTGCTTACCGATTCTACCCTGCTCAGCAAAGGTTCAAGCCAACGCCTGGTGACCTCGCAGTGACTGTCTAGGAATGTGAGAATAGGCCCCTGTGCCACAGCAATGCCCTCCAAGCGGGCCCTGATTAGCCCTACAGCAAAAGTAGAGGGTTCATAGGAGGAGGAAAGGAGGAGGGAGGGGGGGGGAAGGAGAGGGAGGGGGAAGGAGAGGGAGGGGGAAGGAGAGGGAGTGGGAAGGAGAGGGAGTGGGAAGGAGAGGGAGGGGGAAGGAGAGGGAGGGGGAAGGAGAGGGAGGGGGAAGGAGAGGGAGGGGGAAGGAGAGGGAGGGGGAAGGAGAGGGAGTGGGAAGGAGAGGGAGGGGGAAGGAGGAGGATGAGGAGGAAGGAGAATTTAATCAAACCTTGTCTCTTCACAAGTCTGATCAGTTTCACTTTCGGTATTGAAGCCAGTAGTTGTCCATCCATGACTGCAAACAAAAAAAATTTATCTTCGTCTTTATAATGAGTGGGCATTTAACTATTGGGAGCAATATCACTGAGCTAGTATGTGGGTAAAAACATACATTGGTAGGGGTGTGGCCTGCCATGGTACACAGAGGTTATATGATGTCTTTGTTACAATACACGTCATTGGATAGGTAGTTAACTAAATTCATACAAAACAAGGTTAATTGTAAGTTAGATAAGCCACTTGTCATGTGCATCCATCTACAACACCTGGATTGGTCAAAATTCAGCATTACCATCTTCGCTTGCATCATCCACAAGTACTATCTCCTTGAGTAAACGCTCAGGGGTCCTGTTCAGTACACTGGTGAGGGATAGGGGGAAGGGGGGAAGAGAAGGAGAAGAGGGGGAGAGGGGGAGAGGGGGAGAGGGGGAGATAGTGACATTTGAACATGGTGAACTAGGCAGAAATTCAGCTTCTCCCAAATGTGATTGGGCCACATGGTTTGGGGGGGGGGGGGGGGTTTAAAAGGCTGGTACCTTAGCTTGTGTGCATGTGCTACAAACTTTTTTCCTAGTAGTGCGGATGTCTGGGTTTGTTTTTGGTGCAACAGTTGAGATTCCTTGACCACCTAGTTTTCCAGCTTTGATTTTTTTCTCCCAAATGAGGTTTTCCTCGCTATATATTCCCCCCCCCCCCCGCGATAGTGTGTGGGTCCACCCCCCAAATTTTTTGTACGTCTCTTAAGTGTTGTAAATCTGTTGCATGCATGCTATCTGTTATGTGGTTGGCTGCTGTGTGTATGGCTGCTGCATTGTAATCGTGTTTTGTGTGTGTAGTTGTTGGTACGTTTGTATGTATGTCCTTCTACTTGGTTATGAGTGTGGTTGTTTGGCAGAGTGCACAATGAAGCTAAACCAATACTCTATGCTTGGGGGAAGGTGCTACATGGGGGCATGTGGGGAGGGGAGGGAGTAAAGGGCATGTGGGGAGGGAGTGAGTAAAGGGCATGTGGGGAGGGGAGGGAGTAAAGGGCATGTGGGGAGGGAGGGAGTAAAGGGCATGTGGGGAGGGGAGGGAGTAAAGGGCATGTGGGGAGGGGAGGGAGTAAAGGGCATGTGGGGAGGGGAGGGAGTAAAGGGCATGTGGGGAGGGGAGGGAGTAAAGGGCATGTGGGGAGGGGAGGGAGTAAAGGGCATTTGGGGAGGGGAGGGAGTAAAGGGCATGTGGGGAGGGGAGGGAGTAAAGGGGAGTATGTACCTCAGAACAGTCCTAAGAAGCGCTGATCTGGCTTCATTGTGAAAACAGATTATGACAGACGTGGAAGACAGAGGGGGTGGGGTACGCCCACACCTGCATCAGGGAGAGAGTTATTGGTATTCCAGGTGGCCGTTACATAAGGGGTTAAGATGGCAGCACACATGAGGGCTAACCCAAGGTGGCTAGCACGCATTCTTACCTAGGACTGGTCAGGTCCTTGATGACTCTGTTTGGGGGGGTGTTGTCACTTGCCACCTGGTTGAAATTAAAGTGTGCCATGGGGTCTCCGCCCCCTCTGTCCATGTGCTGGGGGCCCAGGTAACCCTGTACATCAAAGCTCCCCCCGAGCTTCTCTAAGGATGAGCTGCTGGTGTTATTAGTGATTGCCTCTGGGTCCCAGTCCATCCCCACCAGTGACTGCCCATTATCAAGCGGCATGTGTGTTGTGGCCACCTTTTGGGGAAGCTGTCTGCCATGTGGTTCTGCTTCCCCCTCCAAGCTGTTGCTGAGCACACCCTGAGCGGGGAGCTCCCTAACCGGCCAATCATCTTCCAGCTTGTTCCTGGAGACCTCTAGCCGATGAGGGAGTCTGGGTGTATAAGGTTTGGGGGTAGGTGGGGGCATGGTTGCTATGGTAACTTCCAAGTGAGGTGGTCTTCTGCGAACAAGATATAACATATGCATATGGCCGTATGTGGCTGAAAATAATTAACGCACCTGACTTGTCTCCCCTCATTCACATGAAACTGTGGAGCAGCTTTTGAATGTTGATTCTGGGGCACTGCATCTCTTGACTCTGTAGCTACGACGATTGGCTGTTGGAAAACTTGGTAAGTGTGTGTGTGTGTGTGTGTGTGTGTGTGTGTGTGTGTGTGTGTGTTGCTATATGCAGGCCACATAGTACGCATTTTCTATATCCGATGCATGCGCGCGTGCTCCGAACGCATATCACTAACTCGTCTAGACATTAGCATATTAATCAAACATACACACATGCACACACACTCACACACTCACACGCATGCACACACACACACAAACACTCACACACACACACATACCCGGTATACACATACACGCACATGTCACACACTTCCACCTTCCTTACTTGGACCAGCACCGTTGCATCAGGGCTTGGAACAAACCAGCCTACCCAAAGGAACAGGCAGAAGAAAAAAGCGACTGCGATTTTGGCGAAGCGAAGACGCGACATGAAAACTTTGCGGTCTCGACATGAACATGTAATAATACGTGTACGCACAAGTACTGGTGCACAATCATAAAATTAAATGGTCAATAGCACTTGTGGTTTTGTGGCATTTGTTATTTATTTATATAAGTACATGTGGTGCGCCACAAATCATCCTAACAGAGTGAGACTACACGGGTCGACTTGTGACGACATTGTCGCATGCGACTCACATTAAGTTCTGTAATTTTACTGATGGTTTTTACCCATAGAGTTCATCGCGTGACTTATTAGTGGTGCGTTCAAGAGCGTCCGACACCGGGACTACCATCAACCACGTGAGCGAAGCATTTGACTTATTATCGCCCAACCTAACCAGGCCGCGCCGGCCGGTTTGCTTTAATAAAGGTCAAATCCCCGGGGGGGCGGGTCTCACGTAACAATGATAGGCGCACTTTGCCTTTTTTTTTGTTTTGTTTTTTTAACTACTTACACGATAGAGCTAATCGGTGTAGAAGTAATGCCGCGACCTTACATATGTTTGGACTTTGGAGTTTCTTAGTACATGCTAGTGATGCTACAATGGAGTTTCTTAGTAAAATGTACATGTACATGTATGCATGCATGTGTACTGAGAGTTGCTTCGTACGTCTATTTATATCTATGATACGTCCTTACGATACAGTTAACCACATGGCCGGCGGAGACACGGGCAAATTTTAGGGCTCATGACATGATTCTTTCCGGGCGTAATTGCGCACATCCCTCAGGACCGGAATCGGATTATGTGCTGGTATTGCAAAATCTATGCAACTATGTGAAAGTATGAGGCGTTTCATTAACAGCTTTCGCGCTTCATCTCATATAATCCCTAACTTTATAGCTCATATTCGTACTGAGACATGCGATATACTATGCAGCTGGAAAACAGAATTGAAGCGGCTTCAGGTTGACGTAATTCAGGCCATATAGGGACTGGTCACGATGCCTTCGGAGTACTACCAACTGATTATGAGATGTTTCGCATGCCTTCCTATATTATTTAAGACCCAGCTCATCTTGTGCAAAAACTCTCAAAACACCATTATTGTGCGATGATGGTGCTCCAAGGCTTCGTCTTTCATGAACAAGCTCAGTCAAATCTGCTCCACAACTACCACAAGCCACGCAAACAACATTGGTTGTCATATCACAATAGAAAGTCTGGGGGCAGTTATTGCTAAATAAGTTATCATATATTCACAACTACCTAGGATCGGATGCGTAATTGTCCCCAGACTGATAGTGTAAACAATTAGGACTATGCACTTCTTCAAGTATTAGATGTACCTGGCGTTCTTTGCCTCATCCAATTTCCCATTTGTGATGTGGCTGCCTGGACCAAGAGGAAGGTAAAGGCAAGGGCACATGTAACTATGTACCAGATCACCAGTCAATAGGATGAAGGCTTGACACAGTGTGGTCTGTGGTTCAACATCTTCTGAATCCCACATTGTGGCTTGTTATTTACCTTTCCGGGCGGAAGAGACCTCTTTTGTTCATGCGAAGGCAATTTTACAGAAACAACTTCGCTAGCCAAAAGTGGTGAACAAAGCAGCAATTACAACACAAATGATGCAAACTGAGTAAAAAGTAAATAGTACATCACCAATTTTATTTTATTTTTTTATTTGTTCACTCATTTTAAACCTTAATGTGCCTTGGAGTGCGCGCGATGCATGTGATAAGCAGATGGCACATAATGAACCCCCCGTTTAAGGGGCGGGGTGCCTGCTTAGTGCTTACTTTCTGAAATAATGGATGCTTCTATGGTTTCTAGAGGAATACCCCAAAAGTGAGACGATGAAATAGAATCCTCTCTTGTTTGATCCTGAAAGTGTCCATAGAAAAAAAGCACACAAAATAACATGCAAAAGAAGGCAGGCGGCCTGGAATGATTTCTGAATGATATTCTGTGTATTAATTTCTTAATCTTAACTGCCATATGATTATTGTATCATGCAAAAAAGAAAACCAAATATCCTGTTATTCTGTTTTATAGGAGTTTGTTGCACAGTTGGCTTCAATTAAGTAGGTGCCATTTCAAAGTATTACTTGCAGCTTGCCCTAGCCTCGTCCCCAGGCCCTGTTTTATTAACGTTACGGGGGGAAAAACAGGGCCTGGTACACTGCCAGGGTCGAAGCGCGCATGCGCTAGTTTGTCCCAGAATACCTGGGGTAACCGTAATTTTCTTTTGGAAACCATTCCGTATACTCGTCTGATTTCGCGATGGCGTATTCTGTTGAGTTCCGAGAAGCGGTGGCTTATTCTTTATCGTGTCTTAACGAACGAAATCAGGCGAGCAAGCATACGCCATCGCGAAATCAGACGAGTACACGGAATGGTTTCCAAAAGGAAATTACGGTTACCCCAGGTATTCTGAGACAAACTAGCGCATGCGCGCTTCGACCCTCCCCGTAACTTTAATAAAACAGGGCCTGGGGACGAGGCTAAGCTTGCCCCCACACTTAGGTATTAATATTTTGCGTGGAGATACAACACTGCAAAATGCAAAGCTCTGAAGCAACCTAGATAGATTACAAATACTTTTAAGTGCTTTATAAAATGCTACACATGAAAATACACACAAGCACACACATAACATGCAATACACACACACATGCGAACATTAACACAATGCAGCGTTTTTTCAAATGGGGATGTTTGCTGGAGAAGAAAATGACGGTCCCTTTGAATGCAGTGGGATTGGAGCTCCCTCAGTCCACGGAGTACTTGCTGATGCACATGTGCCTACAGTTGTGTGGCCACAAGGGCTACCTTGTTCTGCAGGTCACGGAAGCTAGGTCTGTCTTCCGGTTTGACCTGCCAACAATCCAGCATGATTTCGTAAATGTCCGATGAGCATGGGGCGACTTTAGGCAGAGGGGGAGGAGGTGTAGAAGAGGGTGTGGTCCCTTCAGTCAGCATCCTTACCATCTGTTGAAGGAAAGTCCTGAGAGGCATGGCAACAAAGAAACAGAGGTGCTACCTGTGTGTGAATGTTGACTGCTGGCTGACCGGGGGGTGGTTGGAAGTGTCTCAACTGCGCTTGAAATACGTGTGTAGGCAGGCGACCAAGGGTAAACATCTCCCAAAGGGTGATCCCATAGCTCCACACATCTCCCTTGGAGGTGAAACGTCTGTTCTTCAAACATTCCGGAGCGTACCTGGTCCATGGTGGCCATGGGGCCCCAGTAAGGCAAATATTGGGATTATTACAAATCAAATTACCAGAATATTGGTAGTTCTTTTAGGTTATTGGAATAGTAGTAATCTGACTTAGTAGGAGCCCTGCTTAGACCAAAGTCTGATATCTTGATTAGCTTGTCTGATTCAATGAGGACATTTCTTGCAGCTAGGTCACGATGAACCAACTTTTGGTTCTCCTGGATAACAGAAATGGTTAGTTAACCTTAATAATACCCTTTCATCACACATCACAACTCCTCCTCATATGTATTTGTACACACAGTAATTCACACACCACCCACTACACATCTCTCCACCTCACACCACCACCCCATCTCATACCTCTCCATTACACACTCACCATTCACACTGAACATCAGCACTCACCAAATACTCCATCCCATTGGCGATCTGTTCACTAAATAGCAGTAGAGTTTTCCTACTGTTCTGTGCAGTGCGAGGTTCTGTGTGAGACCTTTCCTGTTAACATACACAGCACACATGTGCATGTGCGTGTGCATGTGCGTGTGTGTTGGGAAGATATATTAGCCATTCATCACCACACCCATCTACAGCCACACCTACCTACAGCCACACCCACCTGCAGTCCCTGTAGATACGACCTCAGACTCCCACCACGG
Organism: Spongilla lacustris; assembly: GCA_949361645.1. Classification (NCBI taxonomy): domain Eukaryota; kingdom Metazoa; phylum Porifera; class Demospongiae; order Spongillida; family Spongillidae; genus Spongilla; species Spongilla lacustris. Next base: position 730,948 of record OX442432.1, on the reverse strand, counting down.
ACAAACTCCATGATGACCAAAGGGATACGCCCACCCAGTTGGGTGAGGAAGTGGGGAGCTGGCAGAGGTCAAGGAGTGGGCGTGGTCATGGTGGGCGGGTCAATAGGCACACTACCACCTACCATCACTGATGCCAAGAAGCTTCACGATGTGCTTGTGGTCAAGGGAGTGCATGGTGGTAATCTCCCTCTCCAGGTCATTCATAACTGCGTCCACCTCTTCACTGTCAACATTGGGCACTTTGACGGCAACCTGTGCATGGCAAAAGACAGACCATATGGTTGCATGTAGCTATACACATGTATGTGGTTTAGCATAGAAGCCTACGTGCATGTGCCATGCATGTCTTCAAGTGTTACCCATCCTCCCCTCACCCACCCATCCCATCCACCCCCTCACCCATCCATCCTCCCCTCCCCCACCCATCCCATCCTCCCCCACCCATCCCATCCTCCCCTCCCCCACCCATCCCATCCTCCCCTCCCCCACCCATCCCATCCTCCCCTCCCCCACCCATCCCATCCTCCCCTCCCCCACCCATCCCATCCTCCCCTCCCCCACCCATCCCATCCTCCCCTCCCCCACCCATCCCATCCTCCCCTCCCCCACCCATCCCATCCTCCCCTCCCCCACCCATCCCATCCTCCCCTCCCCCACCCATCCCATCCTCCCCCACCCATCCCATCCTCCCCTCCCCCACCCATCCCATCCTCCCCTCCCCCACCCATCCCATCCTCCCCTCACCCACCCATTCCATCCACCCCCTCACCCCCTCACCCATCCACCCCCTACCCACCCATTCCATCCACCTCCTCACCCACCCATTCCATCCACCCCCTCACCCACCCATCCATCCCCTCACCCACCTATTCCATCCACCCCCTCACCCACCCATTCCATCCACCCCCTCACCCACCCATTCCATCCACCCCCTCACCCACCCATTCCATCCACCCCCTCACCCACCCATTCCATCCACCCCCTCACCCACCCATTCCATCCACCCCCTCACCCACCCATTCCATCCACCCCCTCACCCACCCATTCCATCCACCCCCTCACCCACCCATTCCATCCACCCCCTCACCCACCCATTCCATCCACCCCCTCAACCATCCTCTCCACTTCTTTTCTTGGAAGAGAAACTTACTTCTAATGACTGCCTGCTTTGACATGACCATGTAGCCGCATAAACATTGCTGAAGTGGCCCTATAGGGAATACACACACACACACACACACACACACACACACACACACACACACACACACACACACACACACACACACACACACGCCATCATTACTGCTGTCCAACAAAATTCAAATACCTCCTCCCCAGGCTGTGACAGTAACAAAAAAACCTGTTTTTTACAACAGTGCTATATCTGTACCTTGCATACCCCAGGTAACCACTTGCATACCCCAGGTAACCACTTGCATACCCCAGGTAACCACTTGCATACCCCAGGTAACCACTTGCATACCCCAGGTAACCACTTGCATACCCCAGGTAACCAAGAGGATACCCCAAAGTGTAAGAATTTGGGAAAGAACTGTATATTATTTATTGCCCTTGGCTACCTACTAGAATGATGCTTGAGATGATTATTCTGAATCGGCATCCGTCACTAATCAAGGCAGCCTAGGGCAATAATATACAGTTCTTTCCCAAATTATTTCATCAAGGAAGCCAACAGAATAAGGACCCCCCAGGGAGCCATGAGGACCACGGCCAGGTGTGACCCCCCAGGGAGCCAGCACCATGGCCAGGTGTGCAAACATCATGAAGGTATGTAATCATGACAGCTTACCCCACCCCCCAGACCATCCAGACCCCCCACCCCCCAGACCATCCAGACCCCGCCCCCAGACCACGCCCCCCAAATTCCCTGGACCTACAGATCCGAGTTTTTTGGTCAACTTCAGCTGTTCAAAGGGAATCCATGTCACACCCCCTGAAACCAGTGCTTCAGTTTTGGGATGCTTAGGTCTTTGGCTGAGTGAGTCAGACATGGGCACCTCCCCCAGAGGCAGGGGTGGAAACTGGGGGGAGTCAAGGGTCGCTGGGTTTGAGGTATCTGTGCCGTCAGATGTGGAGGGAGAGGAGTCTCTCTGTGTGGCTACATGTTTGACGATAATGAGAGGAATAGGTCCTGTACATGTATGTGTGTACAGATATGTGGGTAGTATGGGTGTGTATGTGTGAGTGGATGCAAATGATACATGAAGCAGATCAGTTAGAATCCAAATCAATTGATGGGTCACAGCACACCACCTACCCACACCCACCATACCACACACCCACCACACCACACACCCACCATACCATACCCACACCACACCACACACCCACCATACCATACCCACACCATACCACACACCCACCTGCAGTTTTGGCCACTTCTGTTGGAGAACAATTTCTCTTAAGATGAGTAGGAAGCCCATCCTGTGCACGGGTTAATATCACATGACTGCCTGCATCTTCCAGGTCGCATGACACAAGACTATCACATGACTGCATGCATATTCCAGGTCGCATGACACAAGACTATCACATGACTGCATGCATCTTCCAGGTCGCATGACACAAGACTATCACATGACTGCATGCATCTTCCAGGTCGCATGACACATCTGACTAACCTTCTCCCTGCTGTGGTGCTCCACCAGGGCAGCCATGGATGCAAACTGCTTCACTGGCTGCTCCATGGCTGGACCTCCTGGGTCCCTGAGGGACAGAGTTCCATCCGCATCCTTACTGATTCTGAAGTTCTTGATCCTCTGGCTATGGCACAGGGAGAGGGTGTACGAGTCTTCTGTGCTCCTGCTCTCCCTGATCAGGTAGGTCCCGTCATCCTTGTTGTACATCTCTAGAATCTTTTCCACAGAATCTGGGCTGGGAGAAAAGAGTACTACCGTATAAGGAGTACTACCATATAAGGAGTACTACCATATAAGGAGTACTACCATATAAAGAGTACTACAATATAAGGAGTAATAAGGAATACTACCATATAAAGAGTACTACCATATAAGGAGTAATAAGGAATACTACCATATAAAGAGTACTACCATATAAGGAGTAATAAGGAATACTACCATATAAAGAGTACTACCATATAAGGAGTACTACCATATAAAGAGTACTACCATATAAAGAGTACTACCATATAAGGAGTACTACCATATAAGGGTACTAGCATATTAGGAGCTTGGTACATAGCACACAGTTAAAGAAATATGGAATGAAGATGGCATTATATGAGATGAGGGGGTGGAGGGAGGAGAGCCCTCAATAATGGAATGGTTAGTATCCCCCCAGCTCATACACATGTACATCTAAAGCATCCCTCTCCTCCCCCCCAACTGCCCCCTCTCCTCCCCCCAACTGCACCCTCTCCCCCCCAAATGCACCCCTCTCCTCCCCCCAAATGCACCCCTCTCCCCCCAACTGCACCCTCACCTCCCCCCAAATGCACCCCTCTCCCCCCAAATGCACCCTCACCTCCCCCCAAATGCACCCTCTCCTCCCCAAATGCACCCTCTCCCCCCCAAATGCACCCTCACCTCCCCCTTCCCTAGCTTACCTAATAGCCCCATGACACAGGTTCTTCTTGAAATCATCTGTAAGGGCACAGAGCATACACTAAGCATGTGATCCACGATACACTAGCATGTGATCCACGATACACTAGCATGTGATCCACGATACACTAGCATGTGATCCACGATACACTAGCATGTGATCCACGATACACTAGCATGTGATCCACGATACACTAGCATGTGATCCACGATACAATGGTGCATCCCCACGGTACAGGCCCGTAACATCCCCACGGTACAGGCCCGTAACATCCCCACGGTACAGGCCCGTAACATCCCCACGGTACAGGCCCGTAACATCCCCACGGTACAGGCCCGTAACATCCCCACGGTACAGGCTCGTAACATCCCCATGGTACAGGCCCGTAACATCCCTACGGTACAGGCCCGTAACATCCCTACGGTACAGGCCCATAACATCCCCACGGTACAGGCCCGTAACATCCCCACGGTACAGGCCCATAACATCCCCACACAGTACCATCCCCAAGCTAATTGCTTCTTACTGCTAACTTCTTTGCATACCTGTGATATGGGTGACTTTATTATTGTACAGGATATGGTAACATTATACACATGCCCCCCCCGCCCCCATGCCCCACCCATTTTCATCTTTCTGCCCCTCCCTCTTTCCTTGTTCCTTTCTATGTATATGTGTGATGTGTGATGTGTGATGTGTGATGTGTATATCTGACGTGTGATGTGTGATGTGTGATGTGTATATCTGACGTGTGATGTGTGATGTGTGATGTGTATATCTATGATGTGTGACGTGTGACGTGTGATGTGTGACGTGTGATGTGTGATGTGTATATCTGACGTGTGACGTGTGATGTGTGATGTGTATATCTATGATGTGTGATGTGTGACGTGTGATGTGTGATGTGTGATGTTTCTGTACCATGTTCGCTGATTCTCAGCATATCATCTGAGGGGACAATTGAAGGGGTTCCCTCCAGAATGGACACATTGGCATCCACCATGATCTGATAGTAGGCATTCAACAGTGTAGCAAAACACACCATTTCTTCAGTGCTTGCAAATAGCAGTACCTGTGGGTCACACAGCAGAGGGAGGCATTAATTAGGTGATTAGGTATGTGTGTGTGGTGCATGTATGTGTGAGTGTGTGTTGTGTGTTGTGTGTGTGAGTCGGTGTGACAGGTAAAAAAATCAGTTAAGTCAGACTATCATCACTGTACATGTGATGTGTGATGGTTTGGTACTGTGGTATGTTGTGTTGTTGTGGTGTGGTGTGTGATGGTTTGGTACTGTGGTATGTTGTGTTGTTGTGGTGTGGTGTGTGATGGTTTGGTACTGTGGTATGTTGTGTTGTTGTGGTGTGGTGTGTGATGGTTTGGTACTGTGGTATGTTGTGTTGTTGTGGTGTGGTGTGTGATGGTTTGGTACTGTGGTATGTTGTGTTGTTGTGGTGTGGTGTGTAACAGTGTTGTTCAGGTATGTTGTGTTGTTGTGGTGTGATGTGTGATGGTTTGGTACTGTGGTATGTTGTGTTGTTGTGGTGTGGTGTGTGATGGTTTGGTACTGTGGTATGTTGTGTTGTTGTGGTGTGGTGTGTGATGGTTTGGTACTGTGGTATGTTGTGTTGTTGTGGTGTGGTGTGTGATGGTTTGGTACTGTGGTATGTTGTGTTGTTGTGGTGTGGTGTGTAACAGTGTTGTTCAGGTATGTTGTGTTGTTGTGGTGTGATGTGTGATGGTTTGGTACTGTGGTATGTTGTGTTGTTGTGGTGTGATGTGTAACAGTCTGTTGTTCAGGTATGTTGTGTTGTTGTGGTGTGATGTGTAACAGTCTGTTGTTCAGGTATGGTGTGCTGTTGTGTTGCCCAGGTGATAGGTACACAATCCCATATAGTGTGGTGTTCACTTTTCCCGACACATCCGGATGCATTTCTATACACAAGCACACATCCAAGCACACATACAAACACACCCCCATCCAAGCACACATACAAACACACCCCCATCCAAGCACACATACAAACACACCTCCATCCCATGCATCTCACATACCTTCTACTAAGCACTGACTAGTAACATACGCCGTTTGATGTAATGTGTAACTACTTAGCATAACTCTCGTATCATGTACAAACACTAAACCTTACTGCCTCATTACTTAAACTGAAGTTGCACGCCATCAACTGACCTTTTATAGAGCACACACTCACAACATGAAAGTAACTGCCCAAACCAATCGATTCTGAGCAATCACCCTCCCACCTACCCCTTGTCCCTCCCACCTACCCATTTGCTTGGAAGCACATCATCGTTCTCTGCACTGGCCTCTGACAGGTCCCTTTCAAATGATATGGTCACCATTTTGGGCAGCTGTACATCGACCTTTCTCAGCTCTCCTATGGAACACACCTTTTGCTGTTTGGACTGCACAAGGGAAGCCAAAGGGTTAAAACGGTTATGCGTTGCCTGGAATCCCAGTGCACCCACCCACTTACATTACCAAGTGTTCTATGACAACCACATTGACCCAGCATTGTGTAAGTTTTAACTTAAAAATAGTGTAGAATTTTCTATGCAAAAACAGGGGCAACATCTCCCCACACACCACCAGCATCTCCCCACACACCAACACACACCACCAGCATCTCCACACACCAACACACACCACCATCTCCCCACACCAACATCTCCCCACACCAACATCTCCACACACATCTCCCCACACCAACATCTCCACACACATCTCCACACACACCAACATCTCCCCACACACACATCTCCACACACCAACATCTCCATACACAACACACACCACCAACATCTCCCCACACAACACCAACATCTCCACACACCAACATCTCCCACACCAACATCTCCACACACCAACATCTCCACACACCAACATCTCCACACACCAACATCTCCCACACCAACATCTCCACACACCAACATCTCCACACACCAACATCTCCCCACACACCAACATCTCCCCCCACACACACCAACATCTCCACACACACACATCTCCCACACCAACATCTCCCCCCACACATACCAACATCTCCCCCCACACACATCTCCACACACCATGCCAGCATCACACACCTACATGTTGTACATCACCACACACCTACATCACCACACAAAAATCACAACATACATCCACACACACCATCCCACACACCATCCCACACACCATCCCACATACCATCACACACACCATCCCACATACCATCACACACATACAACATCACACAACTAACATTAACGTACCAATTTGCATACAGAAACCACACATTGCCAATCTGTCCTTTGACCACACCCATCATACACGCCCTCATCAATGCATTCTTAGCCACACCCACCTCTCCATCTGCGCCTTTCATTACACGACTGATACCAGACTCTGACGAGATGAGAGTTAATGTAAGGGTGTTTGGAGTATGAGTTCCATTTGACTGGAAAGGTGGTACAACTCAATAAACACATGGGTGCAGCCATACATTGGGTGTGGCTTTTCATACTCATGTTGTGAAACCATAATACAACATCAACATCACAAGGTGCATGAGGATGGCTTCCATCCAACCAGGGCTAAACCATCTATAAGACCTTACACACCACCCTCCATCTTGGCTAGTTAACATATCAAAAACAACAAAATGGCATCTAGCCGAGATGATGGTATAGTGTTTGTGATCTGTGTAGAGTGAATGTTATGTATGTGTTATAAATCCAGCCACAACAAAATGCCATAGATAAAGCATGGCTCTCCTAACTACAATGTAATAAATATATTCACCCTTGGTAAATGCCCCTCCCCCTTGATACAGTGCTCCTCCCCTCTTTACAACACACTTACCCAGGTAGCTTTGAAGACATGGATACCGCACATCTTATCCTGCTCATACACTTCTAGGTACTTGGCTTTAAAGTGGTTTTCACTGTCAAAACCTGCATCATTAAATTTCTCAAACACTTGTTTCACTGAGTCACGAATCTTCGTATCTGAATTCCATGGCTTCTTCAAAGATGGCGGCATGCAGGCGTCGAGCACAGCTTTCCTCTTCCTAGAAAGTTGTAGCCAACATACATAAGCAGATTCTCCTACACCCTCCCTCCCCTCTCCTTCCCACCCCTCCCCCTATTCCTCCCACCCCCTGCCCCCCTCCCCGGCCCCAGTGATGCTCACACTAATACGTCAAAGCTCTCTTTGGACATCATAGCCTGTCTGGCAATGTCAATCCCAGTCATCCATGCTTTGGTGTTGACAGATACGGGTGGGTATAGCTCGTCGTGCAGGAAGTCATGCTTGACCTAAAGGATGGGAGGAGAGGGGAGGAGAGGGGAGGGGAGGAAGGAGAGGAGAGGGGAGGGGAGGGAGGAAGGAGAGGAGAGGGGAGGAAGGAGAGGAGAGGGGAGGAAGGAGAGGGGAGGGGGAGGAGAGGAAAGAGAGGAGAGGGGAGGAGAGGAGAGGAGAGGGGAGGAAGGAGAAGAGGAACAACTCATATAAGGATGAGGGCCACACCCACAAAAACAATGGCCAAAGCTGCAATAAGACCCCCCACCTGGTCATAGTAGTAATTGTATGCCCCTTTGCTTAGCCTCTGCAGGATGAGGCTGTTCTGATATAAGTGCACCACCAAGCGTAGCTGATAGTCGTGGCGGGCCTCCTGCTGGCTGAGCCTCTGGTAGGGGCTCAGACACCGCCCTGTCTTCAGATGGCAGAGGCCAAAGAAGGCCCTGGCTACCGGGATGATGCCGAGCTCCTTGCACATCATGTCGATGAACTCCTGATGTGCACAATGAGGCAACAAAGGGTTAGTTTAAAATGAGGCAACAAAGGGTTAATTTACAATGAGGCAACAAAGGGTTAATTCAATTGACCAAAGGAATGAGCAGGGGAGGGATGTAAAGTGGAATTCAGGATATGAGCAGCCTGCAATGATTATCTACTTGCTAGACCATATTTGGACGTCACTATGTACAGCCCACTATAATCAATAATCTCTCTCCAGTGCAGTCTCCATTACTATTGTCGTGGTGCGTGTACACCCACGTAGGGCATTCATTATACAGTACATTGGGTCAGCCATACAGTTGTGGATTTAGGGAAGCAAAGTGGTGGAGGGAAAATTAATGCTTTAGTGGACCTCAGTCTACAACATGTACAAACTATGTTCCATTTTGTTACCATCCCAACCACGCGCAACGATACGAGGAATGGAAAACTATGAAAGGACCCAGCTGTTGTCTGAAAACCGAAACAACATGACGTCACTATTATTAAAGCCTTGCAGTTCAAATAACAACATAACCGAGTTCCACAGAAAGACAGATCGTTGCAGCATTGCACGAGAAACATCCTCGCTCCGGCTGGTGCATTGGCCACATATGCCGCTTCCGTTTCAAAACAATCAATTCTGTGAACTGTCCCTGTTGGAACCACGACATGTAGTTAGATTTAATGATTATTTACGTCTCTGTTATAACGCGCAAGTTTGCTGTTGCGCACCATCCGCACACATCTGCTTCCGCCATCAGGTACCGAAGCACGCAACCTGTCCGAGTTTTTGTATACCATTTATACACACAGCACAACACACGCAAACACGCACAGAGTACTCGCTGCTCACACGCTTAGTACTATACATACAGACGAATACGCGTAACACATACACACGAATAATACACACACACACATACACATACACACACACACACACACACACACACACACACACACACATACACAGCGCTCTGTTTGTTGCTTTTACCACAAAAAAACACACAACAACGCAGCAGGGTTCGTACGCCAATAAGCCTACACGTGCACCAGCGTGCCAAGGAGCTCGCTGATGCACGGACCTTCTGAGGTATGCCCATGCATCAGGACGGTGGCGCTAGAATGCACCGATGACCTACCTTCACGGACTCTCCTTCCTTGTAGCTCACATCGGACTTGGTCCGTTTATCCACAAGGTAGACTGAACCTCGGCGCTCGCTCCTACGTGTTGGCAACTTAAACATCAGAGCCACGGCAATGCGAACAGTACGAACAATAATATTAGCCTGTATATTAGCTTATGGACTGAAACATTGCATGTAATATTATAAATTGTGAAACGAAAAAAAAAAAAAACGCTAAATTAGGATGCGTACGCACGTTACATGCCACAAGAGGATTGAAGACTTCAAGAGCAACACAAAGGGGATACGAGGGGTGGGCACACCCGCACAAAGCTAAAGGTGACCAAAAGCGAATGTCATACATGAATAAAAATTACATGCATTGTCAGCTAGTGAGATAATAAGGAACTCTCCATTTGATTACTCGACCTTGTGCCGGGCTGTATTTGTATTTCTTGATAATGCGGCGCCTAAGCATCGAAATCTGTTACTAATAAGTAGCTGGCTCGGCCCAAGGGTGTGTAGTCCAACTCTGCTGCTGGACACAGTGCCATTATCAGGAGGAATGGTGATAATTATACACTTGATGGCACATTTGATCAGATCTCTCTCCCCCTACACATACACGTAATATCTTTGCATTGTTTAATGAGGGTGTTGGGGTTACCACAATGACATCCATTTGAGGAAAGGTATGCATGTTGAAACACTTACGTTATGAAGTCCTACAACTGCAATCATGCTAAATGTGCTGATATGTCCAGCAGCAGAGTTGGACTAAACACCCTTGGGCCGAGCCAGCTACTTATTAGTATTAAACAGATTTCGATGCAAAACTAGCCTACGCGCCGCACTAGTACTATGAAGAAATACAAATACAGCGTGGCACAAGGTCCAGTTTACCGGTAAGGTTTTAAATACATGCACGCACACACAAAAGTTGTCGTAAAAATGATGGCCAGAATTAATATTGTCACAAACTAGCTGTAAACTTCCAAGAAATGACATCCGATCCGCAATTATATAACATTGCATGTAATTGACTGTCGGGGACATCACTATGAAACCGTACACTGATGGTGTGGTACACTCCACATAGAAAGCACAGGTGTGGGGTTATACTACAGGAACGACAAATATTCGTGGCAGCTTGTTTCAAATCAATTGCGTAACTAAAAATTTTGTCTTGTCACAAATTTTGAAACGATGACAAGGTACATGTAAACTTTTACCGTGAAGAAAGCATATCCCCTCCAAAAAGACCTTTGGCTTTGCTTTAGAGTAGGTCGAGATGAGAGCGAATTGCTGATCTAAACTGTCCTTGCGCGTTATGTAATTACACGGTGGTAATTATGCAGTGTAAAGCGTAAAATAGACAATAGATAAATGGAGTCGTGCGATAGAACACACAGGGTACTGTGCAGTTTGTTCATGACACATCTTTGCATGCACTGAGAGGAAAGAGCAACATAAAACTGTATTAAAAGTGGCTGTATAATGACGTGTCAATTACTCAGACTCTAGTTCCCAGGTTTTGAACGCAGGTTCACTCGGGAGCCCAGGTCAAGTTTCGACAGCTGGAGGTCATGGAGTCCCAGGTCACTACACCTCTTGTCAAAAAACTTCTTCAGCAAGACACCAGCTTTACCAATGTCGGAGTGTCTCTTGTGATATAGCAAACAGTTGCTAAAGATGAGCTCCATATCTTTAAGGAAGAAGTCCAGCCCCCCATAATCCCTGGCATTCAGCTTGTTCTTGATGGTCTTCAGGTCCATTGGAGTTGTGATGACATCAGCATAATCAGGGAACTAGAAAACAGGAAATGCCTGTTAAAGCCACAAGTTGCTTTAACTGGATGCTAATTAAATAAATGTCTGCACACACAGGTGTCAACACCTACTAAAAATCAATCTGTTTAACCAGATCTGTCCAAAATGAAGCTTTTAGAGCACTTAAATTAATATTCACGGTCAAACTACCATTATATATTCAAAATGATATCAATTAATTTATTTCTTCCTAATGCAAAAAATGATTAAATGCAAATTTAAAGACTTACTTCTCTCTTCTTCACTGGTCCCAAAAATGGCCAGCTGTCTTTGTGATTCTTTATCTCATCCCAAATAGCCTCACAAAGCCGAAGTTCTAGTGCCTGTTGCTCTCTGCCAGCTTTCTTTGACACAGGCTGCGAGCAACGGAGGTCAATAATTGCAGCAACAATGCCTTCTGCCTTAGTGAGAAAGAGGGAAGCTTGCATTCGTTCTTCTGACCTTGGCCTCTTACGACCCTGGTTGCTGTCCAACTGCGGGGATGTGCCAGAGGATGATTTACTACAAGGACTTGGCTCAGACATGAATGATACCCTTCTACGGGGACTTTTGCCTTTGGCTTTACTCTCTGGTTTCTTCTCATTACTGTTCTGAAGTCTAGATGACCGGCGAACCTCCACAGAACCTTGACCCTTGGAACGTCTTGACCTAGCAGTTACAGGTCCTTCTTCGTCGGAGATATCTTGTTCTCCAATCTGCTCTTCCTCACTTCTGTACTCCTCTTCTTCCTCTTCTTCACTTTCACTAGAATTTTCTATGATGGGTATTCTTTGAGTTCTTTTTCTTGTCTTGCTGGGGGTGACTGGCTTGCAGTCATAACAGAACCAGTCTCCCTCAGGCACATCTACCAGTGGCGGACGGAGGCAAAACATATGATAGCCATGGTCACAGCCATCACAGAGTAGCATGTATTCATCTCCACCTTTGCGCCTGCAGATGCGACAACGCACATTCATGAGTGACCTGCTCCACATAACAGCCCTTTCTAATGTAGCCAGGTGAACAAAGATTTGTGCGTAGCTAGTAGACTTGGCCAAGGAGGTTTTCCACTGCTCTAGACAAAGATCACTATCCTTAACTGTGTCTGCCTTTTTACTGCCCCTCTTATGCTTCTCATCAACTGCCATTCCAAGAGGTGGCATAAGATACTTCTTTTCAATGCCTGCCTGCACTTGCAGAAGGGACCTAGATAGTTGCTCTAGTGGATCAACTATTGGTGGAACCGGCATAAGGACTCCACCCTCAGCTATTTCCTTTGCAGGTTGGCTGACTTCAGAATGATTTTCTTGGTTAGCAATGGAAACTTGTGCCAATTCTGACCTGTCACCCTCCATCTTAGCAGCAACTGCTGCAGCTCCGGTGGTCTCAATTATGTTACGCCAATCTGCCCTGTTCGCAACGTCTCTCAAATGGCCTAGGTTGCCTAGGTATATTTTCTCCTCAATGTCCAAGATTTGTTCCCTAAGATAGAGTTCGAGGAACTCATTTGCGGTCTTTGAGGAGCATTCGGACACTACACTGGCAGTCTTCGAGGAGGGGGGTTTGGGTTCACCTATATCCTGTGACTGGAAAGATTGGAATGGGCACTTGTGCAGCGATCTAATGATGTTGTTCTTTTGAGCAATGAGTTTCCCTCTCAGATTGTGCTCTCTTGTACCACGAAGGTTTAAAACAGTGATGAGAGATTGGATCATATCTTCTGTGGAATAGCATGACCAGTGAACTTCATTCCCTAATGGGGTGCATGTAGGATTTGTGGAAGACGTGGGTGTGTGTTCATCAGTGGATGTTGTAGGCTGCTGCATGTGAGATGCTAGGGTTTGTTGATTGACCTCATCAAGTAATACCTTTGCATCATCGGAAACATCCACCTTGTGTTCTACATACAGCCCAGGCAGGCAGGTGAAAACCCAGTACCTCCGGTGGTAACGATCTGTCCCCAGGGGCACAATCTGGAGGACAGCTGAAGCAACATCGATCTCCGTGTGCAGTTCATCCATCTCCTGCTCAATTCTCATCTTTCGCTCTTCTTCTGTCTCCATTGGATCGTCAGTGACAACCAGTTCAGCTCCTGCAGCCACAGAGCTGCCTTCTGCACTGGCTGGCAATGTGACCCCTTGGTCAGTAGCCTTTTTGTTCTGGTGTTTTGGCTGTTCATTGTCCCCTACAGACTCTGTGCCTTGACCTGTTGCCTTCTCTTCTCCCTTCAGACTTTGAAGTAGCATAGACGCATAGACATGTGAAAGAAACGTTACAATCAGGGAGCAATTCAAAACAATCCCTTTAAAATTACTAGTAGATCTTAAGGAATCATACAATGGACTATCCAATACTGAAGCTTCACACAAAATAGCACTGTGTTCTAGAAGACCCCAACAGGAACTACACTGACATGCACACATATATAAGTTTTTAATCCTCACTACTGGTAATGCATGGAATTCCCAATTATTTACCAATTGTGGTGCAGAAAATTGGCATTCCTTCATCTACACTGTGAGTAGCATTTCCAAAAATCACCAACTCCCTACATAGAAAGCTCCACCCAACATATATAGCAACTGAATTATTATTCCCAGACCACCCTATCCACGACAGATCTTTACCCTCAATGAAATGGAATGACGAGAAATGGGAGAATACTTTTTGTACCTACTTTTCCAGACATCATAGACACATTTGTTCCCACACACAATTATAGGGTTACTAGTGGTTGAGCAAGTGAGCTTAATAGCAGGACGGTGAGCTTAATAGCAGGACGGTGACATGAACAAAATATTTCTGCTAAATAGTCACATGTAGTGTCACAGGAAAATAACCAGATTCCCAGCCCAGATTTTGATCTCATAGTCTACATGTAAAACCAGCTAACTTTCCCCCCTCAATGCTGACATTGGTCAACCTCATCCTAGTAGTCACCAAATAAAAAAAAATCAGGCAGGGAATCTGAACTATTTCCTGTATATGCTGCCTGGCAACTGTATCACACAGACAACTAACCTATCACGTTTCTGCTTTTCCTGGTTCTTCGGTTTTGTCTTCTTTCCTTTCTGCTCTCTCTCCTTCTTCCTCCTATCCTCAGCCAAGCAAAGTTCCCTCAGTGTTCTCTGTGCCTTCTTTACTCGTGCCCTCGCCACCTCAACGTGGTCCCTGGCAACCGAATAGGAGAGCAGCTGGGAGCAGAGGGTGGAGAGCACCTCCAGCTTGTCAGCTGGCTGGAGATCGTACACCGTTATGTGTGCAAGTCTATCAAGGATGTCTGGTCGTCTCAACTGAAGCTCAACTGCAGGGTCATCTGCATCACTGTATCCTCCTCGGTGAGCATGCCTAAACCAACTTTTCTCTCCGGTGTCTAAATACCCGCCACTTGACAACAGGTGGAGGCGCAGGACCTCCGAACATGTGTACGGGTCCAGAATGAGCTGGTGGAGGTAAGCAGACTGCGTCACCAGAGACCACTTTGCTGTGGCCCTTGCAGCGACCTTGATGTTGTCCAGCCTCCTGTCAAGTCTCTTTTCTACCACCACTCCATCCTCCTCTTCCTCACTGAGATGACCATCTTCTGACTTCTTCTCAGCCTCTGGCCTTGTCCCTCCGTCAGCACTGACTTTGTCATCGGACTCAACCTGCAGAACATGGGCCCTTTCCTCCTTAACCTCTTCAGCCTCCTTCTTACTCCCTTCTGTCTCAAGGAGGGACTTCTTTTCACTAGAAACCACGCCCACATGAAACTCGTGTTCCTCTTCTTTATATGCGAAAATGGTTTGCAGAAGAAACTTAACGATGTCGTATAGATGACTGTCCAAGTTGCAGGACATCAGAGCATACTCCATTTGGTCTGGAAATGGAGGGGGAGTCGACAATAAATGTGCATGGAATTACTATATATCAAATGGTTGTAAAGTGAACCCTTGCCGCTATTTTCTACACAACCAAAACGTAGCTGCACCAGCTGCCACGTGCCAGAAAAATAAACGTGCATGTGCTGAATTCTTGGTTCCACTGCCCTAGCTCACATGATGCATGCTCCACTGCCCTAGCTCACATGATGCATGCCTGCTCTAAGAACAACCTTACCAAATGTAATTGTCTCTGCAATGAAGTCCTTGATGTTGAAAAGTGGCCCAAAAGTGTGCAAAAACTCCATGACCATGACTGTTTGCCCAAACAGCTCATTAGGAAGTTTCGATACCACTGGAACTGGAGCAGGCAAAGGCTGAGGGAGAAAAATGACGATGACCACTTCTGTCACGCGCAAAACAGCACACTCACCATGCTACCCTCACACAGCAAGTCTTCACGAGGCTTCATCAGTTCCCTCTGCCGCATCCTCTCCTGTCGCTTAATTTCGTGAGACCTCCTCAACTTCTGTAGCCTTTCCTCCTTTTTGAACTGACTTTGTGTCACCACCTGTGCGTCTACTTTCTGCTGCATCTCGTGCCACTCAGCTTCAGTCACGTGCTTAGAAGTCTCCTTCTTATGCACACTTCTCTTGAGGTCCATCTGCTTCATTTTCTTGGCTCTGTTGAGAGCTTTCAGCGCTTCCATCTTACCCACAGAGAAGGACTGCGGCGTTTTGGGTCCATTCATCTTGGGTGTGCTGGCCCCCACAGCATCTGCGCCCAGAGCTTGAGGTTTCAACTTCTTTCCTTTGCCTACTCCTTTCCCTTTGGGTGTTTTCTTCAGCTTCCCTGCTTTACGAGACGAGCCTTTGGCTTTGCCGGATGACCCTTCTGGTGTGTTCAATGACTTTGGCCTCTTGGGCTCAGACCCTGATCCAGGACTGAAAAAATTGTCCAGGCTTGCTTGCGCAAGGTTCCTCTTCTTATCCGAGTTCAGCGTTGGAGACGAAAGGACACTAATGAAGTCCTGGGACAACGGTCCAAGTGAGAACTTCTGAACATACTGATCCTGAAGTTGAAGGGGCAAGGATTTAATGCCCACAATGGCTAATTTACCTATTATTATTATTTTTACCTTCACCATGATTGGGTGTTTATCGCTGGGTTTGTACAAAGCATTCTTCATAAAGATTCTCACTTTCTCTCTTGTGAAAACACTCTTTGAGCGACTGTTGAAAATAAGCATGTTTTTACCCAGTCACACACCATACACTCAGATGTACCATAATCAAGCCTCACCTCAGCTGACTGGCCTGAACCTGTAACACAGTGCTTGGCAAGGCCACATCCTGGACGATATACTGGTATTTCAATGGGTCCAAGTTGGCCTCTGGGGAGAGGGGAAGGCTGGACCACTTTGCACTCGTACGCTTCTTAGTTGAGCTGCTTGCTGACTTTAGATGTTGAGAAGTGTCAAGCAAACCATTCTGAAGTGAAGGTGTGGAAGTGTCACGCAAACCATTCTGAAGTGAAGGTGCGGAAGTGTCAAGCAAACCATTCTGAAGTGAAGGTGTGGGCGTAGGCATGACATCATGTTGAGTGGGTGTGGCTCCATGGAGGGTGGGAGTACATGTACAGGCTCCTGTAGCTGAACTGGCTGCACACTCAGTGCATGGTGCCAGATGAGTGGGTGATTTGGACAATGGTTGCACAGCATGCTCCTTATCACACTCTGGCGGGATCACCTTCATTACCACCACCTGTGAACAAGACCTGAAAATCCCATATGTCAATGCAAGTAGAGCAGATTTTCTTGCAAAGACAATCAGATTGCACCAGTGTATAAATTAACAGTACAATAGTTATACATGCATAAGCAATACAGCCATACATGCATACGCAATACAGCTATACATGCATAAGCAATACAGCCATACGCATATGCAATACAGCTATATATGCATACGCAATACAGCTATACATGCATAAGCAATACAGCTATACATGCATACACAATACAGCTATACACATAAGCAATACAGCCATACGCATATGCATAAGTAATACAGCTATACATGCATAAACAATACAGCTATACATGCATACGCAATACAGCCATACATGCACAAGCAATACAGCTATACATGCATAAGCAATACAGCTATACATGCATACGCAATACAGCTATATATGCATAAGCAATACAGCCATACATGCACAATTAATACAGCTATACATGCATAAGCAATACAGCTATACATGCATACGCAATACAGCTATACATGTATACGCAATACAGCTATATATGCATACGCAATGCATAAGCAATACAGCTATACATGCATATGCAATGCATAAGCAATACAGCTATACATACATAAGCAATACAGCTATACATGCATAAGCAATACAGCTATACATGCATAAGCAATACAGCCATACATGCATAAGCAATACAGCCATACGCATATGGATAAGTAATACAGCTATACATGCATAAGCAATACAGCCATACGCATATGCATAAGCAATACAGCTATACAACACAGCCATAGATCTACCTGCAGCCATTGGTGGTGGCCTCAGACAGGTCGAGGTGCTCTCCTACTATGAACCTCTCACGATAAAAGGCTATGACTTCATCTTCCAGTGCCTTCATATTTGTACGTGCTGAATTGTGGACGAGAGCAAGGATGGCCCGCTGAAAGTATGGAGGCACTGCATCTAGGAGGGACTTGGTTTCCCTCTCGCTGGTGAGGGCCTGTGCATAAGTGAGACCATTTTTGCCCGAGTATTCACAAGTCCAAACAAGGCTGTTGCAAAGGTAATAGCGATTGAAGAACTTCCTGTTCAAAATAAAATGAGAACTCATTTAAAAAGAGACATACACGACACACTGCTATCAGATACCGTTAATACATCGCTTATAATTAAATTCAATTTTTTTTTAAGAGAACCTGCACAATGGTACTTCTAATTAGCGCACGAGTTTTGCACTACGCTTGCTTACTCGTAATCTCTGAACACTTCCTGGGTGGGACGACACAAGAACACCTCTTCATCCGGCCTCAAATCGCTTGGAGGCGGCTCTGGTTTGAAAGGGGCGTTGTGAAGAAGGGGCATCGTTTTCCTTTCACTAACAGAGATGTCATTCAGCACATTATACTGTTCACTGCTTTTAGGACATGCAGCAATGCTGACAAAGCAATAACTGGAAAAGAAGGTGAAGTATTAACCCACAACTCCCCTTTTTCGCGCCACTTACCCCGCTAACTACAGTCATTAGTGAATCTCGTGCGCTCACGTGATCTTCTATTGTTATAAATAACACTTCCTTGTTGAGAGAATAAAAGGAATGGAGAGCGGTTCCAGAGATGGTCGTGATGTCCATCACGGAACAGCCATGGTCATGCCTTCACCAATTCATGAACCCATGACTCCCATGACACGTTTTATGGATGTGAGAATCAGTACTCTGTTATTCTTGAACTTTTTTCAGTTCTTCGATGTCTTTGTGTGTGTTCTTGCAGCAACAAATCCCTCCACGGACGCCCAGTGAACACCCCACTCCTACAACCAATAATCCAACAAGTTTGATGCCTCCGCCTTCTGCGCCCCCGTCGCACCATTTGCTGCATTCCCTTTCGGCCCCGTCCCCCGCGAACCTTTATCCCAACCCCGTGTCCCCGCGCACACCTCTGTCGTCAGCAGGGGTCACTCCAGAAAGTATTGGAATTGAACCACAGCTTCAGTGAGCATAGTAATATATTATTATAATGATGTAATCGCTCTCAAAATAAAAGCTAAAGCCGGGGTTTTATAAACACTTTCTTTAACCCGTAGTAAGCGTTATCTCTTTTAATGGTTTCATTTGCTATTGTGGGAAAAGAGTCGATATATTTTATTTTTGCAGGAATATTGTGTCCACTGTAAACCTGGGCTGCAAACTGGATCTCAAAAAGATTGCCCTTCATGCAAGAAATGCCGAGTACAACCCTAAGGTAATACTCTAATTGCAGCCTCCTTACAAAAAATAACACCGAGTACAACCCTGATACAGTGTGTCTGTATAGCTGATGTTGGCGATACAGTGTGTTTGTATAGCTGATGTTGGCAATACAGTGTGTCTGTATAGCTGATGTTGGCTATACAGTGTGTCTGTATAGCTGATGTTGGCGATACAGTGTGTCTGTATAGCTGATGTTGGCGATACAGTGTGTCTGTATAGCTGATGTTGGCAATACAGTGTGTCTGTATAGCTGATGTTGGCAATACAGTGTGTCTGTATAGCTGATGTTGGCAATTCAGTGTGTCTGTATAGCCGATGTTGTGTATTATGTTAATGCAATTGCAAATCCAGAACAGTGCTTACAGTTTGCTCACTATTTCTGCTGTTCCAATTCATTCAATTAGGTAAAATACAAACCAAGCTGTGCACAGTGGTTAATATTGAATCAGTGAGATTTGTAAATTGAAGCAGTTTCATTTTGCCTGCTATGTAGCGATTTGCTGCAGTAATTATGCGCATCAGAGATCCCAGGACAACAGCACTGGTGTTCAGCTCAGGAAAGATGGTTTGTACAGGAGCCAAGAGGCAAGTCTGAGAGAGCCAGCCCTTTCTTGATTCTTGAAGTTAACTCCCCTGGTGTGTGTACTTGTAGCGAAGATCTTTCCAGGCTGGCAGCTCGTAAATATGCAAGGATCATTCAAAAGCTTGGCTTTCCAGTAAGGTTTTGGTTAACTGCTTGCAGCAATTTATCTCACCACCAATGTTAGGCACGTTTCATGGAATTCAAGATTCAAAACATGGTTGGGAGCTGTGATGTTAAGTTTCCTATTCGTCTGGAAGGTCTGGTTGTACAGCACTCACAGTTCTCAAGGTTAGGGGCAGGCATGTCGAACCACACACACAAGTTGCTTTACATCCTGTCATTGTAGCTATGAGCCAGAGCTTTTCCCAGGGCTGATCTACAGAATGGTGAAGCCGAGGATTGTTCTACTCATCTTTGTGTCAGGGAAGGTTGTACTTACAGGTGAGTAGGGTGGAGTGATATGTGCCCCCCACCACCCTTGATCTGGGGCCTTGACTTAAAAGGTGCCAAGGAGCGTACGGAGATAATAGAAGCGTTTCACAACATCTACCCCATTCTGAAGAACTTCAAGAAGACATAGCTGCTGCTGCTCTGGCAGCGCTTGCCTGCCAATACCAAATTCCTCTATTAGTCAGAACTGTGAACAGGCCGCCCATTGTGTTCTTTTGTTTGTTACTCTGTTGATTTCTGATACGTTCCAATTCACAATCAAAACTGGTGAGATATGTCCACCAATGACGGCTGTGCAATTTGTGAAGTGTATTGCAGTCACTGGTGCATGCTAATGTAGGTCACCCCTTTACACTGGTGCATGCTAATGTAGGTCACCCCCAGTCACTGGTGCATGCTAATGTAGGTCACCCCCAGTCACTGGTGCATGCTAATGTAGGTCACCCCTTTACAAAAACGTATAAATAAATTATATGATATCATAAGCAACAATATTACATAATGATACTGGGGATATATTATCCTTTTAAACTAGGCATATAAACACTGTGAGAAAGGTCACCATCACCACCATTATCCTCATGGCTGAGGTCCCAGCATCTGCTCTGGTTTAACCCAAGCATCAAACTCTTCCTCGGTGACGTAACCCAACTCCAGGGCAGCCTGCTTCAGGGTTGTCCCATTCTTGTAGGCAGTTTTTGCAATCGTGGCGCCCTTCTCGTAGCCAATGTGAGGGTTGAGTGCAGTCACCAGCATCAGTGACTCCTTCACTAAAGTCTTGATCCTCTCCCTGTTGGCTTCGATGCCAAGAACACAGTGCTTTGTGAAGGACTGGCAGGAGTCCCCGATGAGCCGTGTCGACTGGAGCACGTTCTTAACCATCAGCGGCTTGAAGACATTGAGCTCAAAGTGTCCATTGCTGCCACCAACACTGACAGCCACATTATTACCCATCACCTGAGCCGCAACCATGGTCAATGCCTCGCACTGGGTGGGGTTCACCTTCCCCGGCATTATGCTGCTCCCGGGCTCATTTTCGGGCAAGAGCAACTCGCCCAGCCCACAGCGAGGTCCAGAGCCAAGGAAGCGGATGTCATTGCCGATCTTCATCAGGCTGCAGGCCACAGTGTTCAGGGAGCCATGGACCTCCACGAGGGCATCGTGCGCAGCTAAGGCCTCGAACTTGTTAGGTGCACTGATGAAGGGCAGGCCAGTGAGCAGCTCGAGCCTGGCTGCCACCCTCTCCCCGAATCCAACGCGAGTGTTGAGGCCGGTTCCGACTGCGGTCCCTCCAATCGCCAATTCGTAGAGCCGAGGAAGTGTACCTTTAACCCTCAGGATGCCATACTCTATCTGTGTGGCATATCCACTGAACTCTTGACCCAGTGTGAGTGGCACAGCATCCTAAACCATAACATAGTGCATGATTTATCTGGAGGTCAACTAACATACTTATAGTTCTCCCCCCCCCCCCCCCCCCAATCCAACAGACCTGGGTGTGTGTTCTTCCTATCTTGACAATGTCACTGAACTCTTTGCTTTTAGTTACTAGTGCCTCGTGCAATGTTGCCAGCCCTGGGAGCAACCTGCTCTTGATCTCCATGGCAACTGCCACATGCATAGCAGTGGGGAAGGTGTCATTGGAGCTCTGGCTGCAGTTAACATGGTCATTTGGGTGAACTGGCTTTTTGGAACCAAGCTGTCCACCTAATATTTCAATAGCCCTGAAGGGAGAATATTTAGATGGTAACTCCACAAGGTAATGAAAGGGTTAATACATGTGTATGTGTATCATATACCTCCGTGCATTAACCCTTTCATTACCTTGTCTTACAAGGGTCAATATAGTTAAGTTAATAAATAATGTAATAAAAGGTTTAATAGATAGAAAATGCCTAAGAGAGGATGAGGAAATGGTTGAACCCAAAAGGATGTGAGAAAGGAGTTAATCCACACACAGAGGAATACAAATCCACACACAGAGGAATACAAATCCACACACAGAGGAATACAAATCCACACACAGAGGAATACAAATCCACACACAGAGGAATACAAATCCACACACAGAGGAATACAAA
This sequence comes from Spongilla lacustris, assembly GCA_949361645.1. NCBI lineage: Eukaryota > Metazoa > Porifera > Demospongiae > Spongillida > Spongillidae > Spongilla > Spongilla lacustris. The sequence continues at coordinate 708,656 of OX442432.1, read as the reverse complement.
TCCACACACAGAGGAATACAAATCCACACACAGAGGAATACAAAGACGTGGCTTACCTGTTGCTAATGACTTCGTTGACGTTCATATTGGTCTGTGTTCCTGATCCAGTCTGCCAAACCACAAGAGGAAAGTGGTCGTCCAGCTTTCCCTCATGTAACTACAAAACAAATAAGAAGATACGATCAATACAGACTCCCCAAGATGCACACGCGAGTCACAAACCTCGGTGGCGGCCTTTACTATGGCTTCCGCGACCTTTTTGTCCAGCCCGTAATGCTCGGCGTTGACCTCCGCGCAAGCCCGCTTCAGGTACCCAAAAGCGTGGATCACAGGAAGCTGCGCAAAAGAAGTAAACAGGTGAGGTTGGGGTGGTGGGGGCTTCGGCCTACAGGCATCCTCTCCGTAGGTCCCCCGATGTCGAAGTGCATGAGCGACCTTGCCGTCTGCGCTCCATAGTACCTGTCAGCCGGCACTTCTATCGGTCCAAAGCTGTCCGTCTCCTTGCGAGTGGCCTGGACAAGACAGGATGTGAAGCCCACTAGTCAAGCACACCCACCTCTCTCACGTAGGGACGGGCTGAAAAAGTGGCAGCAGGCAATAGATGCTGAAGCTTTCCATACCTCCCTCTTCCCCAGGCGTTACAAAGTATGCTGGTGAAACGGGGTGAAATGCTGGCTCTCATAGCCTGGAGGGACTATAAATTTGTATGGAAGGCAAAATATCAGGTTCAACTTAATGCTACGACCCTCCTAACTCCCTCACGCACACAAACCACAACTTCTTACCATCTCTGTGCATCAGGTCAAAGGACAATTTTGTACAAATTCTGATTTTTTTTTTCCTAATTATTTCTAATTCTTCGATCGAGCGCTAGCGCTTCATTTAAAAACATGCGTACGCTTATGCTGTGCATGCATGCGGGCCGCGGGTTCGCGCAGCCGGTCTTTATTGTGTTTGATAGAAATGACGCATGGATGTTACATACTACTGCTCTCCTGGATTTTCGCTTGTTTTGCACTAGATCCTGCGGACCTCAATGCGTTCGGGGAACTAGGCTCAGGGCTAATGCCTGCTACTCAGGTTCAACCTAGCTGTGGCACCATATTGAAATTATACCCGACTTCGCGCTTCTTCTCGTTCCTAGCTGACGACGTCACCTCCCACCACCACAGCGCCACCAAGCGGCATTACGACATCTCTACCCGTCTGTGGTGCATCTGAATACCTGACGTCCGACGGAACGAGCCTATTGTGTCGCCCATTCCGTGAGTGAGATGTTGTGAGGGAGCCGGTCGTGCGTGCGTCCATTACTAACGTAATTTGCACAGCTACCTGCAACTGCCAGTACAACTGCAATGCAGACCCTCCCCTCCCACCAAGAGGTAGAAAAATGAAAATGCAAGCCTTTTACTTTCAAGTACAAGTAAAAGTTTTTATTTTTATTTTAATTTCTTTTGGTCCATTGTACGATACAGGGTGCCCAGTCCTTGCACCTCCGATGCAAGGAGCCCTCGTTTGTCTGAGGACTGTGGATACCATGTACTGCAGTGTCTACTGCGACAACCTCTTTGAATTCGCATCCACCCCATTAAATCCTTACTACTGTGGAGCCTGCTCCAACTTCCGGTGGACTGACTATGTCACCAAGCAGACATACACAGAGCTCCCAAGGTGCACAGGTAAAGAGATGCTTGTTGCACGTTTGGCAGTGTAAGGTCACTATGTAAACCTCTCCACCAGGCATCAGATACAGGAACACACTCCTTTTCCCATCGAGCAACTACCTGCCAGCCCCGTGCTATGGTCTGAACAATTCTACCACGCTGGCTATCATGTCTCGTTTCCAATCTTCCCTAGTAGCGAGGAATTGTGTCAACTGTCCACTGCAAAATGTTTTTCTGGACTGTCCAAGTGTTGTTGGTAGTGTCCTGTTTTACAAGGACATTGCTGGTCGTAATGGCACCCAGTGACATTTTTAAAAATAAAGATATAATAATCGTTGGAAAGGACAGTGACATAGATTGGTGGTTACATGCACACACTCACACACGTTCACTCAGGTGTTGTTTTGTTTTGCTTGCAGAATAGCAGAGTACTCTTTCATCAGCTCTGTTCTAGGGTCAGCCCCGGTGTACACCTGACCCTTGTGGACCGAGCAGGACCCAGGTGTAGTGGGGTTGTTGTGCGAGGTGCCCCCATGCTTGGTGTATGTCCCCTCCTGTGACTCTGCCTGCACTGCAGTGATTGGCTTCAGTGGGGGCGGTCTTCTTTTCTTGGCTTTGCCGAGGTCACTTTCCGGCGTTGGGGTCGTGGGTATTACAATTGTTCTACCTACTGCCTCCCCTCCCCCTACATTTGTTTCTGCTTTGGGTGACAATGCCAAAGGAGCAGCAGTAGTGGCAGGAGTGACAGCCTGAGGGTGTGAGGTGGCATTGTTTCCTGCTGGATGCTGTTTATAGGCTCTTGCCAGTCGGAAGGTCTGCACTGAAGGACTGGAATCTGTTGGATCTCTGGCAGCTGCCAGATGCGCCATAGGGAACACGGGGAACGCTGTAGCACTTTCTGCATACCAGACCTTTTCTCCTTCCTCTGCTTGCACAGGTGAAGCCTTCCCTTCACTCTGGTTAGCTTTGGTCTCAATCCAGTACTTGCTTTCTTTGGCTTCTGGATCTGGGGGAGAGGCAGGAGTGATCATACACAGAGAGTGGGGTGAGTTTAAGCCTGACCACAATAATTAGATGCACTACTGCTTGTGTTTATACCACCCCACAATTCGATACACTGCCAAATAGGCGCTTACTTTTGATTGTGTAGGTAAGGTTTCTTGCCCTGTACCGACAGATGGCTACACACAGGGCTATGGCTAGCAAGCAGGTCGTTATGAGCAGTGCCAGGGTCAGCACTGCTAGCACAGCCACACTCACTTTCCATGGAGTGGTGTCGGTGGAGGCTTGGGCTTGCAAGACGGATGGGTAGATGCCAACCACTACAGCTGTTGTTTGGGGAGGCCATGACACTGCTCCCTGTCCATTGTTTGATGACCCTGCTGCTGATGATGATGTCACTGCTTGGGAGGGTGTCGTTTGTACCTGATTGGATGAGGTTATGAGCACGTTGTGAGGCGACGACGATGGGAGTGCTTGAGGCATACTGGTTGTCATGGGAGGTGTAAATGGTATATTGGTTGTGATGGGAGGTATACTGGTCGTGATAGGAGGTATACTGGTCGTGATAGGAGGTATACTGGTCGTGATAGGAGGTATACTGGTCGTGATAGGAGGTATACTGGTTGGGATAGGAGGTATACTGGTCGTGATAGGAGGTATACTGGTCGTGATAGGAGGTATACTGGTCGTGATAGGAGGTATACTGGTTGGGATAGGAGGTATACTGGTCGTAATAGGAGGTATACTGGTCGCGATAGCCACGATAGGAGGTATACTGGTCGCGATAGGAGGTATACTATGATATATACTGGTCGTCACAGGAGATACGTCCATCGTGGTCGTCGTAAGAAGCACGGTGCTGATAACCGGAGGTGCGCCTGTCGATGCACTGGTTACCGTAGCAGCGCTGGACGCCCCAGGAGGCTGGTAGGATGTCGCAGTAGACCCGGCAAATGATTGAAGGGTTGATGGAGTTTGGATAAACTGGCTCACCGTTGGGTCAACAACTAATAGCGTATAAGGAGGATACGAGGTAGCATCTGTTGCAAGATTTTGAGTATCGTTCACACTGCTATCTGCACCTGCGACCCGAACGAAGTGATGATATACATTAATACTATAAACAATGCAGAAGTATACCCCTCGTCTTTTAATCACACACAATATAAAGTATTGCAGCTGGCATCTTACTTAGCGTTTGTCCTGAAGACACGCGCATAAGAGTCGCAACCATAAGAAGCACTGGGAATAACATTCGACAAGAATTTGGAATTGCAAATACACAAAAAGCTGCATATAAAAACTTTGAACGGCGGACCAATATATTATATCAACCCGCAACGACATCCGGTTGCGAATTGAATCCGTCCGCGTACAAGTACATTTCTGAGGATTCTTTCCGGGTTGCTCTTGGTCTCACTTCGTCCACTCTGCCAAAAGCGTTCTTCAGTGTAGACTTGAACCCTATAACACTAGCATTAGCAAACCGCGTGGCGATCTTGCACAGATAGCTTCACCATTCACATGGGATCCATGCCACAATTTGCAAACAAACACTCCATTTGGCTTCAGAATTTTTTGTACCAAAGAAAAAGCCCCTTCTCCAAGCTCCTAAACAACAGGGTAGGAACAAAATGCAAATAAAACATACATTACGGAGGAAGAGACACATGCTCCTTACCATTATCCTCTGGTGGTCTAAACCACTAATACCACAAGCATTAGGGGCCATGTCACTACACATGTATACATGAAGTAATTGCTGCACACGCATGTTTTGGATCAAACCCTAATACATTTACCTCAAAACAACATCTGCTCTCCTGCCTTTTAGTAAGGCTGCTATCAGCAACTGTGTCTTCTCCTGGGTGATGTCACCAGCTGGCAACACAACCACGCCAGGAATCTCAGACATGGCTGCACGAAAAGCAAGCACTCAAGCACACAAGCGCATACATGTAGCAGCTAGTGCAGCCAATGACCTTGTATGTCAATGGCTATAACCATTCCATGTTTTCCTGATTCTTCCAAGGAAAGAAAATACGGTTACAAACTAAGCTTACTCAACACAAAACTATGAAACAGAAGACCTACTATGCTTATGTTTTACACCCAATACCTTTTCAAACCAACCACACTTGATCCCTTCTCTTACCGCCATCTGATTCCTCTCCACACCCACACCTGATCCCTCTCCCCACCCACACCTGATCCCTCTCCCCACCCACACCTGATCCCTCTCCCCACCCACACCCGATCCCTCTCTTCACCCACACCTGATCCCTCTCCCCACCCACACCTGATCCCTCTCCCCACCCACACCCGATCCCTCTCCCCACCCAGAACCAAGAGGTGTTTAAAAGGACACACACAATCTATACTGAAGGGATCATCTATATGCTTTCCCCACCTTTTCATTAGTAAGTCCTCTCATCTTTCTTCCTACCATACCTCTAGTTCTATGCTTTCCTTCAATATTTACATCATACCTAACTCTTCTCTGCTCAGGTCACGTGTTCCAATTCTCTGCGCGCACACTTGCGACCACGAACCTGAATGTGATACATGTGCACGTACAGACACCCTTCAGAGCGCCATAGACTTATCTGCCACTACACGCACCTGGGCTTGCGCCGCAATCTATCTGCAGAAGAACAACACACGTGCTCAAACAGGATGCGAACAGTTTTGGCCATCTCACCACGACCACACCGCGTCGTAAGAAATGATACTTATCATCTATCTCGATCAGCTTATATGCGGCTCGACTGCGATACAGCTCTCGGCTGGCCTGTAAGACCAGGGGGTCCTGTTGGTAAAGGTACTAGGTATAAGCGGGGAGACGAATGTGCAGTTCGTCCAGGGACTCGCTTTTATCTGCCTCTGGAGCCATCTTGAAGAGCTGGGCGACTTTCCCTTTACAGCAGCGTTCAAAAGAGTAGCGACAGTGCCCAGGTGTCGTAGCTTAGTCTTCAGTACAAAGGTACGTGGAACCATGACTTGGATCGGCTGGGCACGAGGGCAATGATGATGATGATGATGATGCCAACGGTCCTGCTGTGTCTTGCCGCCCTGCTCTGCGCAAGAGCAAATGGTGCCTTGACGTGCACTAATCGGCCAATTATAGGGATCCTCACCCAGCCAACGACGGACGACTTGGCCCAGTACGGGAAGTCTATGCTACACGCTGGTAATAAGGCGCGTTAATAACCAGGCATGTACGTGAGCAGACACACACGCATTTATACCTTCAGGATTTGTGAAGTGGGTGGAGGCCTCAGGAATGCGAGCGGTTCCTATACAGTTTTACTCCGACCAAGGCACTTTGGCTAACATTTTCTCCTATGTCAATGGTGTACTGGTGTGTTGGGGGAGGGGGGGGGGGGGGACTGGGAACAAATGACATCCCCCCTCCCCCTCTCCCCTCCTTATAGTTCATGGGAGGGGTAACGGACATCATTACCAGCAACACACCATACTACAGGGCAGCTGAGTATCTGTATGAGCTTACCATACAGGCCAATCAGAAGGGAGACTACGTACCTCTGTGGGGCACATGCTTGGGCTTTGAGCTCCTTGGTAGGTGATGTTCCCCGAAGTGCCTTCAACCCTTTATGTCATGGCCTTCCAGCTATCATCACGAGCCAGAACTTCAGCCTTATGGGGAACACAGACTTTGCATCAACCAATGTGTCCTTGCCTTTGGTATGTGTGCCTTTGGAATGTTGTGGTGGGGGGACTGTAATGGGCGTGGCTTCTTCAGGACTTCACTGCATATGCCAAAGCTAGTCGCATGTTTGGCCAAGCTCCAGGTGATATTGTCGAGAAATTTGCTACTCAGAATGTGACAGACAATGAACATCATAATGGAGGTAGGTGTGCATGAGGGAGGTAGGTGTTCATGAGGGAGGTAGGTGTGCATGAGGGAGGTAGGTGTGCATGAGGGCAATGGAGGTAGGTGTGCATGAGGGCAATGGAGGTAGGTGTGCATGAGGGCAATGGAGGTAGGTGTGCATGAGGGCAGTGGAGGTATGTGTGCATGATACTATCTATTTCAGTCACTCCAGAGGAGTTTGCAGAGAACCCATCTCTCCCTGCCTTCTACTCTGTGCTTAGCACTAATAAGGTACAGGAGGCTGCACATAGCTATACATGTATGTTCCCATCCTAATTCACGTGATGTATAAAGGACATATAAGCCCCACTAGCACAGAACCCGATTGGTTGATCTATAATACGATGGAGGTGATTGGCATAGTGTATCATCATTGATAAAATGACACTATGCAGCAGCACTTTTTGAAATTCATATGTTCTGATGATTATCCATTCTGAAGTTATTCCTAATCTAACATTGTGGTACATTTTGATGCATAGTAAATGAATAATAAAAGATATCCACATCTCAATTGTATGCCATGCTGCATAACTGAAAGATAACTATTAATGAATTCACACAATCATGTTTTCCAGAGATGTGTCCACTTGCTCCTCGTACAGACAAACCTTGGCTATATAAAAATATGAGGTGAATAGGGGGTGTTAACTGTTTACAAGAGACAACATTTTTGTACTTCAAGTTAAAATTGAATCAGCTATTTTCTTTATCATAACAGGATCTAAATGGCATAGAGTTCATATCTACCATGGAAGGAAGAGACTACCCCATCTATGGTGTTCAATGGCACCCTGGTATGTTTGGTGTACCCTACCTATGGTGTTCAATGACACCCTGGTATGTTTGGTGTACCCTACCTATGGTGTTCAATGACACCCTGGTATGCTTGATGTACTCTACCTATGGTGTTCAATGACACCCTGGTATGTTTGGTATGGCATCTATGGTGTTCAATGACACCCTGGTGTCCCCACCTGTCGTGTTCAATGACACCCTGGTATGCCTGTTCTTGTAATGTGCCTGTGTGTACATGATCTGAGCACGTGTGTGTGTGTAAGGTCACCTCTGGTGGGAGCATTAGGTCACCTTGTGTGACATATGGGAGCATTAGGTCACCTCTGGTGGGAGCATTAGGTCACCTCTGGTGGGAGAGCATTAGGTCACCTCTGGTGGGAGCATTAGGTCACCTCTGGTGGGAGCATTAGGTCACCTCTGGTGGGAGCATTAGGTCACCTCTGGTGGGAGCATTAGGTCACCTCTGGTGGGAGCATTAGGTCACTCTGGTTGGAGCATTAGGTCACCTCTGGTGGGAGCATTAGGTCACCTCTGGTGGGAGCATTAGGTCACCTCTGATGTGGGGGCACCAGATTCATGTTGTTTCTGGAATACTTTTTCTTCTTTGAAATGTTGACATTGATTATGGAGATACACTCATTTAAACATGAGGCATTTGTTGTTGATGTGGGTATTTATGTATAGTACTCTACAGTTTGGTTACACTGCAAAAAGGTTTTACTCCCTGAAGCTAAAACCCTTCAGTATATATACTCAGTTGGACTTCTTATTAACTATGTAGTAGGTACTACCGTAAACACTCAGTGAGCTGGGCAGTAAAGATGTCCACAGAGTGCTGATTTATTGAAGGGTTAATTTACTATTCCCAGTGTTAGTTCGTCACCAGGTATACATGTAATTTTTTTTTCCTGATTATGCTTTGTGGCCTGGGAACTCATGGGAAATTGAAATTTTCAATGGTTCAGATATTATAATTATAATTATTATTATTATTATACAACGTGTATCTCTTGTTACACTTTTAAAAGGTGTACTCTTTTTGGAAATCTCTTCAACATGTCAGGTCCCATAGCACCAGTTAGTCCCCATTCCTACAGTATCAGGTAGTCCCCAGTCCCAGCTGTAGCTCCATTGGTTATAGCACAGGTAGCCATGTAGTCTGGCTGCAAGTTGAACATAAGCAAACTGTTGCACATATTAAGTGAACTTTGGGACAAAAAGTGGGACTGGCAGGGATTTTATACCCACAGGTGGTTAGAACATTTGCTATACATCAGCCTTGTCCATTTCATTTGGTTTGACCACGCCCACAACGTACTGTCAATACACCACACTGCTTGATAGTTTGGGAGGGGCTTTGTGCTGCTATGATAATAAAGCATGGGCGTTCATAAAAGTTATTGATGGCTAGTTGGGGGGACCTCCTCCCCCCTGGATCCACCACTGCTAATGGTTTTGTTTCTCATCCCTAGAAAGAACATTGTATGAGTGGTACATTTACCAGAACACTAACCACAGTATAGCTGCAGTTGAATGCGCTCAGGTCAGCTTAGACATGTACACATCTATGCACACACGTACACATGTGTGCACACATTTACACATCTGTGCACACATGTACACATCTGTGCACACATGTACACATCTGTGCACACATGTACACATCTGTGCACACATGTACACATCTGTGCACACATGTACACATCTGTGCACACATGTACACATCTGTGCACACATGTACACATCTGTGCACACATGTACACATCTGTGCACACATGTACACATCTGTGCACACATGTACACATCTGTGCACACATGTACACATCTGTGCACACATGTACACATCTGTGCACACATGTACACATCTGTGCACACATGTACACATGTACACATGTACACGTCTGTGCACACATGTACACATGTGTGCACACATGTACACATCTGCGCACACATGTACACATCTGTGCACACATGTACACATCTATGAACACATGTACACATCTGTGCACACATGTACACATCTGTGCACACATGTACACATCTGTGCACACATGTACACATCTGTGCACACATGTACACATCTGTGCACACATGCACACATGTACACATCTGTGCACACATGTACACATCTGTGCACACATGTACACATCTGTGCACACATGCACACATGTACACATCTGTGCACACATGTACACATCTATGAACACATGTACACATCTATGAACACATGTACACATCTGTGCACACATGTACACATCTGTGCACACATGTACACATCTGTGCACACATGTACACATCTGTGCACACATGTACACATCTGTGCACACATGTACACATCTATGAACACATGTACACATCTGCATGTACACATGTGTGCACACATGTACACATCTGTGCACACATGGACACATCTATGAACACATGTACACATCTGTGCACACATGCACACATGTACACATCTGTGCACACATGTACACATCTGTGCACACATATACACATCTGTGAACACATGTACACATCTGTGCACACATGTACACATCTGCGCTATAGTACGTCGGTAGGTTCTTTGCTAGTGAGGCTAGAAAAAGCTGCCACCATTTTCCAAGTCAAGAACAGGAATACGCCAGTTTGATCTATAACTACGCTCCCACCTACACCATGGAGGTCACAGGTGGAGATTATGAACAAATTTATTTCTTCAATTAATATAGTTATTTAATGATGAAACTGTCATGTTCCCTCCTCCCCATCTGTATTATCAATTCAACACCTCTCATTGCGGAATACCTTATTTTGGTCAGTGTCAAGGCAGTTGGACTGAGAGTTGATTCTTCTAATGCATGAGTGAATGTGAGTATGAAATATCTTGTTGACCTTGTTCAACGCTTTCACCATGGGGGGGAAAAAAGTCCGTCTTAATCACATAATTATCGATCTTTTATTAAAATTCGCTGCGGCATGATTGAAAGGAGAATTTCACAAGTGATATATATATATAATATAATATAATAATAATAATATAATTTATATAATATTATTTCTGTTCAATCATCTTAGTGATTTGACTAGTATTTGTACCTGTGTATGTATTTAATTGTATACTTTATATTCTTGGACAACCAATGGCGACAGAGTGTTTCATAAGTAATGCGATCAGCACCGTGATATAACTATAGGAAGGAAGCCTGCAGTTTTTCTTATTGTGCTGAATTGACACGATACACACAACATGTACAGCAGCAATGCAAACCTAACAGATTACCAAATGCAACGTGCAAAGTGTGAAAGGTCAGCAGCCGTGTAAGCAGCAGATGCATATCCATACAAAAATCCACCAAGGGCAGAAAATAGTGATGCAACAGTGGAGGAGGTGGTTAGGACTGTCATCCTCTAAGACATAAGTAGTTTTGGATACCTGTGTGTGTGTGTGTGTGTGTGTGTGTGTGTGTGTGTGTGTGTGTGTGTGTGTGTGTGTGTGTGTGTGTGTGTGGTGTGTGTGTGTGTGTTGTGTGTGTGTGTGTGCGTGTGTGTGCGTGTGTGTGTGTGCGTGTGTGTGCGTGTGTGTGTGTGCGTGCGTGTGGAGAACAGCAGTGTGGATTCCGTACAATTACTAATTGGTTTATTTTTAAAATTAGTTTATTATTATTATTATTATTGGCGGCAAACTGCCGGGCTTTAGGCTATGGTCATAACTTAAGTTACCGAAGGTTGGTTGTTCACCACTACCACCGTGTTCTGCTGCTGCTGCTGCTCCACAGGCGGGGGGTAGTACTGAGGGGCCGGGGGGTAGTACTGAGGGGCCGGGGGGTAGTACTGAGGGGCCGGCTGGTAGCTCTGTTGATAGTTAGACGGAGTGTCCTGGTAGCCAGGGAGCGGAAGCTGTTGAGACGGTGGATACGCCATTGGAAGTGCAATGTCTGCAATAATTGTCTTTAAGGGCTGCTTGTGACGCAATCAGTAATAAATGCTTCTTGCACATGTTCAATGTATATGATTTCACAACGTCGAACAAATTTGCAACACATAATTGACTTATATGTATGCTTGAGGTAATCTTACAGCATCCAATCGAATGCACAACAAAATATGTAGTATACAACCATAGTTTATTATTTTGTCTATTAAATAATCTCACGGAACAAAACAATCACAGAACTTATACTTTTCTGATCCGCTCTTAGGGTACACGTACATATGCAGCTCTACATGTATATATGTACATCACACTGGATCAGGAGAATTACTATCTGAGGTTTGTAACTATAAACACATTTGTAATAATACTCACCCGCCACTTTTGGAGGGTCTCAAACCATCAGTCGGGTCCCCAGACTAGGTTCACCACTACTGAGTAGTGCCACTAGTCTACGGCGCGTTGTACTGCGGGTCCTGATACCCAGGTGGCGGAGGCTCGTTGCTGTCCAGGATACGCAATTGGCATTTCCAGTAAATAAGTGCACGGGGGGGGGGGGGGGGGGGGGGGGGGGGGGGGGGGGGGTGGATGAAGCGACCCCTCATACTCCCCCTAGGACGAGGGTCGAGACTCGAGGGTCGCAGGTCGCCCCGATTATTAATAATCGCACCCTCCCTCCGGACAACTGTCTCTCATTCAAACCAAACCCCTTGGACAACGTCCTGAATACAGATTTATAACCTATTAATATTATTAGTCTGCTCGTGGAAGCTAGGGACCAGCACACTTCACCTTCTCCAGAACAAAGCTAAACATGCCATTGTAAGCATTAGTGCCCCCCCCCCCCCCCCCCCCCCGTGCACTTATTTACTGGAACAGCCCAATGTTGACAGTTGCTACCACATGTAATCCAATGATTTCATAACGTCCCATGCAGGCCATTGATCTTGTAATCACCAAATACTTTTGGAAGTGTGAGTGATGCAGTGGTATGGTTGTCATGGAGATATTTCCAACCTCTGGCATGGCACTGAAACACAAGCTGTTGATTTACACACATGTAAACATACATACACATACATAAACTGTACACATACATATATGAATACATGATAAATATGTTGTCACTTTATGGGGACATGCCCCACCTTCTAAATAAGTTGATATCCACATTTAGGAAGTAGCGTTCCCCAAAAACTGCACTGCCTTCTGTGCGTTATTCATCACAGCCTTGTGTAACAAACATAATTTAGAAGTGCATACTACACAACGATGCACAATTCAACATACGGCTTTCATTGGCGTTATCCCAAGCCACTCCTTGTCAGTGAATGTAACTCCAGCCAGTTGCCAAGACAACAAGGTGTCCACATCATCTCTGGCAGCAGCTCTGTAGAAGTTTCGTTACAATACTAGTCCAATGCAGCATACCCTCGCGTGGGCGGAGGATCTGGAAGGTTGCCTATTCTCGAATCGTACGGTTAATTTACGTCAGGAGCATGCAAATTGCATTCCTCCTGATGTAATAATTTTTAACGAACTGAAATTAATCTGTACAACGAGAATAGGCTACTACACCACTCATCCCTTAACACAGCGTATGGTGCCCAGCCCATTCAACTTACTGACAGATCTGGGCTGCCACTTCGTACTCACTCCACTGGACATGGGCCCCAGTTTGGACAAGCAGCTTGATGACATCATTGTGCCTTTAATAAGGATAAAAAGATAACAGAATATAATAAAGAGGTGTGGTCATGTGCATTGCGAATGCATATCAGGCTGGGGACGAGACTGAAGTATACAGTGGAGGTGTGGTGATGAAGGGATGTGGTTGAGAACATACCTGTGGACGAGAGCATGGTGGAGGGGTGTGTGGCCAAACTTGTCCCTGGCATGAACAGAGGCACCATGCTCCAGCAGGAATTGGACAACCTCCATGTTTCCCTCAGTACAAGCCATATGAAGGGGTGTGTTCCAAGCATAGTCCATTTGATTCAGGTCACCTCCCTGCACAGTACAAATGTGTGTGTACGTGTGTGTGTGTACATGTGTGTGTGTACGTGTGTGTGTGCACGTGTGTGTGTACATGTGTGTGTGTGCATGTATGTGTGGTGATATATGTTTGAAGGATGTAACAGGTACCCAGGCTTGCCTGACGGTGGAGCTCTCTCAGTGATTCAAGGTCACCTGATGCTGCAGCTGCACAGAGCAATGGAGGCATGAGGGAATGGCGAAGGTGCTGCAGTTCCTGTTATGAAGGAGTACAACAGACAGCATTATAAGGACCTCTACAACCAATTTGATAATATATAGCCTCCCCCCTCTTTGTATCTTCCCTAGCAGATCTTAGTAGACCTTAGCGGACCTGAGGTTACCATAGAGGACCTTAGGTTACCTTAGTGGACCTGAGGTTACCTTAGTGGATCTTAGGTTACCTTAGTGGACCTTAGGTTACCTTAGTGGACCTTAGGTTACCTTAGTGGACCTTAATAGAGGTTACCTTAGTGGACCTTAGGTTCAGTGTGGTGGCTAAAGTCTGCAAAAGTTTGCTGTCTCTGAGACAATATCCTGAGTCCAACACAGTCAGTTCCCCACATAGATTGGTAGTCAGGATCTGGGGGGAGGAGGGGAAAATGGAAATGTGAGGGGGGGAGGAAGAGGAGTAACTGGGGGGAGATGGAGGAGGAGGAGGAGTAACTGGGGGGAGATGGAGGAGGAGGAGGAGGAGTAACTGGGTGAGATGGAGGAGGAAGAGGAGTAACTGGGGGAGATGGAGGAGGAGGAGGAGTAACTGGGTGAGATGGAGGAGGAGGAGGAGTAACTGGGGGAGATGAAGGAGGAGGAGGAGTAACTGGGGGAGATGGAGGAGGAGGAGTAACTGGGGGAGATGGAGGAGGAGGAGAGGGTAGTGGAGAAGGAGGTGATGGAGGGAAGGAGGTGCAATGTGTGCACACATACTTCCTTGCGTTTCACCAGGTCAAATTCCTTCTTTCCAAGTACATAAGAAAGTTTGGCAAGTGCAGCCTCTGTTGTCATGTCTGCTCCCGGGACAACACCAGCTTTACGAAGGATCTGGAGTGAAAAAAAAAAAAAAAACCCAGAGCAGTACATGTAGTTATTATCATTCCAATAGTGTGGTTATGACTTCTGAGTGCACAGCATACTCTCAATGATAATCAGCTCACTTGTCCACACCACCAAATGGTGCAGTGATCATCAAGCCTACACCCAGCTGCCACTAACACTAACACTAATGTTGCCCACCCTCACATGCCTTTCCAGCAGGGTACAGCTCTGTAACATGTCCAACTGCACACTGAGTACAGTTTATCATCACAATCCCTTCACTGCACGCTCTCTTCAGCTCATCCAGAACAAAAGAAGGAACTTCAGGAAAATTTCCAGCACCAAATGTTTGCAGGACAACACCTTCTATAGGTTTTTTTAAGAACGAACAGAGCTAAAGAGAGCGAGGAGGTGGGAGAAGAGAAAGAGGAGGGAGCAGGAAGAGGGGTGGAGGGGGAAGGAGAGAGATAAGGGGAGGAGGGGGAAGGAGAGAGATAAGGGGAGGAGGGGGAAGGAGAGAGATAAGGGGAGGAGGGGGAAGGAGAGAGATAAGGGGAGGAGGGGGAAGGAGAGAGATAAGGGGAGGAGGGGGAAGGAGAGAGATAAGGGGAGGAGGGGGAAGGAGAGAGATAAGGGGAGGAGGGGGAAGGAGAGAGATAAGGGGAGGAGGGGGAAGGAGAGAGATAAGGAGAGGAGGGGGAAGGAGAGAGATAAGGGGAGGTGGAGGAGGGAGGGATGGGGAGGAGTTACATGTTCAAGTAGCCACTGAACAAGTAAGCTTATATGTTAGCTTCACCTGACCATACATTGACATCATTTCAGGCAAAGCCCCCAAACAGTTTATCAATTTTGGTGCCATTAAGACCACCTGGTGACCCCTCCCTCCACTGTGACCTCCTGGTGACCCCTCCCTCCACTGGACCTCCTGGTGACCCCTCCCTCCATTGTGACCCCTCCCTCCACTATGACCTCCTGGTTACCCCTGGCTGCTGGCATATGAACTTACTGTGGTTTGTGTAATGCCTGGAAACAATCGAAGAATGCCGACATTTTCATTCATGATAGAATGAACTTTGAACTTCTCTGTTTTGTTAGGCCGACAAATGGCATCCCATTCCACTGACGTACAAAATACACATTATAGTCACCCAAACACCTTTAGTGCCCTATTTTGTGTGGTATGCGTGTGCATGTGTGTGTGTGTGTGTGTGTGTGTGTGTGTGTGTGTGTGTGTGTGTGTGTGTGTGTATGTGTGTGTTGCATGTGTGTGTTGTATGTGTGTGTTGTATGTGTGTGTGTGTGTGTGTGCCACAAACAATGCTGACCATGTATGTCCACACCAGTGGTAGCTAGGGGAGGTAGGTTTGGGGAATAGAAGGCCTCAAAGCTGGACGAGTTAACCTTGGTGGTCCTGTTGCCCCTGTACAGTTTGGTGTGGAAGTACAGTGTGACCTTTTGGAATAGTGATGGTGTGAATGACAGTAGTGATGTGGTGGAGTGCATATATATATGAATATGAGAAGGGAATTTGGTATCAAGATGGGAACAAAATAAATTGGCTATTAACCTCAGGGATGGTGTAATTGCCAGCGACCAGCAGAGCTCCCAAGAGATTATCACGTCCATCACTCTGTAACTCAGACAGAGGGACCTGCAGGGAGGGGTGAGGATCAGTGCGCCGTTAAATTAAAAAGCCGACCACTAATATAATTCACCACCACTTCTAACATAGCAACCGTCACAACGCGCACCTGAGCTCCAGTAAGCACCACGGTCTTGCCGAGGTTCTCCAGCATAAAGGAGAGAGCTGAAGCTGTGTACGACATGGTGTCGGTGCCATGGAGGACCACGAACGCATCGAAATTGGAGTAGTGCTTCTCAATGTCGAGGGCTATCCTGCCCCAGTCTTTCATACTCATGCTGCTGGAGTCAAGAAGTGGGTTGTATTCGGTGACACAGTAAAGGACGCGGCGCTTCTGCGCATTGGTACCCCAAGAACTATGCGACGTTTGAGTATGTCAGAGAGCGTGTGCGTGTAGGGTGAAGAACAGGGGGCTGTGAAGCGGTTTGCAACTCACGGCATTGCTAAAGGTTGATGGGGCTCCATTTGCTTTACTTCCTCATTGGTGAATATATAGTCGGGGTCGTGAAGCATTGGATATGTGCGCAGCTTGCTCTCAAAGTAGTTTGGGACCAGTATATAGCCTAAATGTATGCAGCGTCTTTCTTTTATGAGGGAGGTAACGACAAGGTGGGTTACTTACCATCTTCGGACCAATGCATTCCAATGGTTCCACCTGTGTACAACACAAGAACGACGCTCTTCTGTTCTACTGTGCTATGCGAAGCCGACTTTTGTCGATTCCATATGTATTCGGTCATTCTAACTGTGGAGAAAAATGAGAATGTCTTCTATATCGTTATCCCAAAAGTCGCACGTATTCTAAATCGCGCGCACCATTGCCCTACCCACCGGTGGGATGGGCTCAAAATCTGAGCAGGACGTCAATGTAAGTTGAGCTTGCAAAGTGCATGAGGTTTAATTCTTACCCCAATAGATCCCACCAAAGGAGCCGTCGGCAACGTGGCTATGGGATGAAAACACCAAGAGTTTGCGTCCTCCAGGGTATGAAAATGCAACGTAACATATTCCTTCAACACTTTTATACATCAGGAGCAAGTATTTTAAACGGCATCAGCGGTCATCAGTACCAACGGACGCAGCAGTAGCCGCTACGTCTATCCAGGCTGATGAGAACAGGACAGTTACGCTGCAGAACGTTAAAGGTCAGTTCTTGGGCATTGCGAATGTGCTTGCTGCAGTAACCTCTCCTCTTCGCCATAGCTCTGGCCATTCAGCATATCGACCTTGCGCTTGTGCAGAAGATGCATTTAAGCACAGCAGTCCTGTTCGATGCCTTCACGCAGTGAGTTGCTCATATATGATTACTGTTGCATGGTGCCATTCAGCAATACGCGAACATCGCATGCAGGAGTGAAGAGATGGACAATTTCTTATGGGCAGTTCTACTGTATTTTGATGCGTTTAAGGCTCACCAGGTGACATCAAGTAGCGAGAATGTGTCCGCCCCAGGGTGAGTGTTATGCGCATGCAAAGCTCCCGCGTCATTGATGGCACATCTGCCCACCACCCGCGCAGAGTGCAACGTGAACGTGTCAAGCAGGCCCTCGAGTTGAGTGCCAAGAAGGTGGAGCAAGCTAAAGTGGACCTTGGGAAGTCATACATGACCCTGATTATGGGTATGGGCAATGTCCACTGTCACCACAGCTTGCAGGGAAGGTAGGCAGCCATCATCTCCTACGCTGACGTTACCAAAGCCAATGGCCTGCTTAGGTTAAAGCATTCAAAAACCGATACGGATAGAGACATATACGAGGTGATGAACCCATCATCCCCTGAGCTGTGTACATAAGCACGTATATGTACATGGGTCTGGAGATGAGCCCCTTGTGACTGGTCAGATAATGAGCCAATATCTTTGAAATGTAGGCAATATATGAGACTACCATCTACACTGTGTGGATCACCTTTGGCTACAAGCATTGGGACGACATACAGAGGGAGATAGGAGGTGCATTAAGGTCAATACCTTTCAACAAAGACGTTCACTGCAAAGTTTTAAGTAAGGAGATTGGTCTTTGTTTTACATAATTGTTGTTCTCAACAGCTTCAGAAAGCCAGCAATCGAAGCCAGCTTTGGACAAAGATGGCCACAACCTTGCTTCCCAAATCGAGGAGAGTGAACTGTTAGTACTAAGCTGCTCTAGTATTCATAACCTCCATGTGTGTGTAACCCACTCTTTCCTGCAGCATTGCTTACAAGGTACACTTTGACAGACCTCCAGTTGGAGAACTCAGCAGGTTTGGAAAATGTACCCATTTAGAAACAGGTTGCTAGCTGTGTGTCCTTCAAAAGGTTACACTCACCTGCTTTCAACTGGCTGCTGCCATCAACCAAAGAATGTGCTGCGTGGGCATTTAATCCTCCTTACAGGCCAACAAAGTCTGTCTTGCTTAGGTTGCTGCTGCCATGTGGTAATGCCACTGTTGTCAATATCCACAGGCTGCACAGGTGTACAATGCCTACCATACCAAGCACTCAGAGGTAGGTTTCTATTACTCTATTTGTACAGGGTGTTCAGGTACCTACATATTTATCTGCAGCTTTCACCCTGAGAAGTTGGGTGTAATAGGCATGCCCCTTTCTGAATGTGATCCAGCCACACTGAGGCTTGTGGACAAAGCTGATGATTTGGATTCAGAGCTCTCAAAACTGATTGACAGAGATGAAGGTGACAGTGGAGACAGTGATAGTGGTGGTGGTGATGATGAAAAAGACACTGGTGGTGTACACACTGAAAACAGTTGAAAATGACAGAAACAGCAATGGGTACATGATATATGTTTTAAACTACAAATGCATGGGGTCTTTATGGGCACGTATCAGAACCAGTTTCTTCAGCAAGTGTTTGGCAATAGCCTCCGAGTGTGCCTGAAGCTTCAACTGGTGCTTTACACTCATCACCATTAATGAACTCTCTTTCTTCTGGAGAGATAATAGACATCCACCCTGCTCATATTTCCCTTTATTGGTGGGGTTAGAATCACTATTAATAATCTCCACTGCCTGGGTGGCTTGGGAGCTAAGTCTGTCCTCTTTCACCTGGGCTTGTTTACATCTGATTTGATCATACGTGTAGTTTCCTTTGTCAATGTGATCGGGACCACTGTCCAAGGTCTCCATGGAAATAGATGCATCGCTGTCCACTTTCTTTTGGAGGGAAGAGTGTCCATATCCCTCATGTGCTCTCTTGTTGCTGAGATCAGGCTCACCACTGTACCAGCCTAAGTGTAGTCTATTGTCCAGCACAGGGGAGCTCTGGCTAGTCCCCAGTTTGTTGCTGCCAAATGCAGGGGAAGTGGACTGGCAGTGGGCAGACAGACATCGTCTCACACTACGGTGTGTAGTCTTGTTGCACAGGGGTGGATTTGGTGGTGGTCTGGGTACCAGTGTGGTTGCTATGGAAGTAATAAGCTCTGACAGCTGACCTAACATAGCAATTATGGAACCCACCCTTGCTCACAGGTGGACTAGGTGGTGGTCTGGGTACCAGTGTGGCTGCTATAGAAGCAACAAGCACTGATGTATACCTACCCCAAGACAATTATGTAACATACCCTTCTTAAGGCTTGGCTTTTGCTCTCGACTTCCAGCTGCTATGTTGACTATACAGACATGTGTACATAAGTGGTGTTGTGCAGGGTACATATGTATGCATGAGGGTACATATGTCATATGTATGCATGAGGGTACATATGTCATATGTATGCATGAGGGTACAAATGTATGCATGAGGGTACAAATGTATGCATGAGGGTACATATGTATGCATGAGGGTACATATGTCATATGTATGCATGAGGGTACAAATGTATGCATGAGGGTACATATGTATGCATGAGGGTACATATGTCATATGTATGCATGAGGGTACAAATGTATGCATGAGGGTACATATGTATGCATGAGGGTACATATGTCATATGTATGCATGAGGGTACATATGTATGCATGAGGGTACATATGTCATATGTATGCATGAGGGTACATACATGCTGTATGCATGAGGCACATTCAACACTGGGACCTTAAATAGTACATGTATCTGGCATGGTGGCAATACCTGGCTGTGCGTAGGGGCTGGTGTAGCCATTAATGACCACATCAGACTGTGATCTCATCCCCCTGCCTGCACTGTGCGGCCTTCTGTCTTGGAAAGGTAGCCACTTCAACCCTGGACATAAGAAATTAACACAAAAATGCTAGTCTGATAATAACACAGGATGCATGCACAGAAGCACATGCTCTAGGGTATATAGGTCAGCCTTATCCTTGGGACCCACTTTGATGCGATGCTTGACGTGAACTGTTCCCTTTCGGTACGTGAGTGACTTTAGGGGTTGGGACTGTGGCCGGTGGCATAGGTAATAAAAGGAGCCATTCTAAACAAGGAGAGGTGTTCACACACACACACACACACACACATACCAGATGCCATTGCTGTGCTTGAAGATGCTGCTGGCAGAGAGTGCGTTGACACAGAAGGTAGACGTGGCTTTGTATAAACCGTTAACTTCTCCATTCTTGAAGCTGAGTCCTCTACAGATCCTTCCAAATGCTGCTGGCTTTTACGGGGTGCAACATCAGGCTGGAATGTCTCACATTCGGGCCTTGAACCATTGCAGCTGCCAAGGTGATCACCAGGTGACTCATGCAGCTGGCTTTTTTCATCAGCACAGCCAAAAACATCAGGTTTGGGTTGGGTAGGCAAATCTGAAACTTCCCCTGACAACTGTGTACCAAGGGACGGTGGCATGTTGCAGAAGATAGAGGTGGCACTCCTCTTCGCATATGCTTCCAGCAGCTCTTCTAAATCAGCCTCCCTAGGAACAAGATTGGAAGCGATGAATATAAACTGATAGCGTGCATCTCACATTTGCCCACCTAGCTTCCAAGAGAAACGTTTTGAACTCGCTGGGACTCAGTGGACAAGAACTTGGCTCATCTGTGTTCTTGTACTCAGCTGTCTCCTGACAATTAAGATTTGAGTTAATGGCACTGTATAGAGATCATTACCATACCTTCCTAAATACGGCAATAAACTGCATAAGCTGCTTACCAAGCATTTTCCTCCTGTTATAGAAATGAGTATGCAGCTACACACATGCACACACACACACACACACACACACACACACACACACACACACACACACACACACACACACACACACACACACACACACACACACGCACGCACCTGTCCCTCAGTGGCAATGAGTGGTGTGGGATAAAGATATCAGTAGGCGTTTTCATGTTTCTGGAGGCCGTCATCAAAAACTGGACTACCATATCAATGTCCTAAACAAAAGTCGTCATTAAATATTGGTAGCAAGCTGCCCTTGCATTAGACACAATGGGGGTATTAATAAAGTTACTACCCTGCACTGGATTACTTATCCAGTGAACAGGACTTATCCCAAAGGGCAATTTCTAACTGCATGAAAATTTACCCCACAGGGTAATAGTTTGCATCCTAGGATAAATTTTAGGTAGCCATGACAGACCCTTATTGCAGAACCTTTCCTCACTCCTGTGATATACATTATTCTTACTGCCCTCTATTATTAAAGTTAAGAGACCATTAATAATTAATTCAATATGCATTATTGATTTTTAAAAACATTTAAGGTCTTATTTTATTAAGGTTCAAGCTGTTACTATTAAGATTCAAGCTTTTAGATGAGTTCAGGAATTATAGTAAGTGTGTTGAAGGTAAAATGCTAATGGCCAGTTACAGATTACAAGCAAGTATAACACCTGTACTTGAAGTGAAGGAATGACTGACTGCATTGGGACTAGGCTGTATTAGGACTTGGCTATAGCCTACCTTGTTATCCTGGAACTTCATATCTTTATCATATCTGCATTTGGACAAGAGTAATAACATGGAAGGTGAAGAATGAGGGAGAGAGGGTGTTGAGTTGAGGATGAATTGATGAGAAAAAGGGTGGGGGGGGGGGGGGGGGGGGGGGGGGGGTCGATGAGATATGGTGAGGGTCAATGAAAAAGGGTGGGGTTGATGAGATAGGGTGGGGTCGATGAGATAGGGTGGGGTCGATGAAAAAGGGTGGGGTCGATGAGAAATGGTGGGGTCGATGAGAAATGGTGGAGTCGATGAGGAAGGGTGCAATTTGATAGAAGATGGAAGGAACAAATCTACAGCAGAAAGGAGGCCTGCTTACCTATCCTGTTCTTCAATCAACCGTTTCTGAACATGGCTCAAGTAACAGGCAAATAGCTGTCTGACCTTGTATTTACTGAATAATGATTTTTTTTTTTTAAAGGTAAATACCTTCACTTGGAATACATTTAGCCCCACCTTAGGTGGCCAGCAGCTTCAGTCAAACGAGCAACCTTCTTGTGGAAAGATGTTTCAGTTTGTTGAGCGAGGGTGCCCAATATAGGGGTGTGGTTAGTGGCAGCATTGGTTGCAGCAATATTATCACTGGTTCCTGGAAGGTTTTCAAAGGTGGAGACCACAGCAGCAACTCTATCACTATTTCTTGATGCATGGTTTCCAAGGGTGTGGTCAGAGGTGGAGCCAGAATGATCTCCTGTCTTTACAGAGGCATGTACAGGAAAAGTGTCGTGGTTTGGAGGTTGGGCTAGGCATGGAGCAGTGTAGCTGCATGCCCTCTGTACTGCATTTGGAGCATCCGAGACATTCTGCTGTGCACAATGTGGCATGTGTGGTGTGGGTATGTGCCGTGTGCAGAAGCAAAACATCAACCCTCTGTATTTGTAAGTGGTGAGCCCTTCTGACCTGATCTGGGAAGAAGGCCTCACTCAACCTGTTGGCACACACAGATGGCACACACATATGCACATAAATGTACACATATGCATACTCACATGCACACACAAATACATACACATATGCACACAGGTATACACATATGCACACAGGTATACACACCCACACACAAATACACATACTATGCATACAAATACATACACACATGCACACAGGTATAAATACTATGCATACCCACACATACACATACACCAAATACATACACATATGCACACAGGTATAAATACATATGCATACCCACACATACAAGCATACACACATGTACACACAACTATACATAAAATGATATGCATATGAACACACAAATATATGCATAATAATATAGTGTAGTTGGGCACCTCTGGGTGATGACAGCATTGAATTCAGGAGTAGGCTGCAAACATGCTTTTATTCTACATGACAGAATTAAAGGAACACCTCTTCAAATATCAGCAGAGGGTAGGCCCACCTCTCTGGATAAAGTAGACGGTGAAGACTGTGGTTAGAAGGGTTTCGTCCTCCAAGAAAGGAGCTGTGGCCACACAGATGTACATAAGTACACAGTTATAATGCAGCTCAATGCATGCTGATACGTGCACAAGTGCTCACACACACGTCAACACACACGTCACACACACACACATGTCACACACACACACACACATACACACACACATCACACACACACGTCACACACACACATGTAAACACACATGCACATACATGTACTTACACACAAACACAATGTAAAATGAGTATGTGCAGGTGCAAACACACACAGTCAATCCCTTACCCATAAACTTCCCAAGTGTCTTCTGATGGGAATATTCTCAAGAAACCACCACGTCTGGCATTTTCTTCCATTGCTGTACGAAGCATACTAGCTTTCTCAGGAGTGAGATCCTTCAATACACCATGCGACAATTTCTGCTGTGTGCATATGTGTACATGTATGTACTCAGTGCATCTATGTGTACATGTATGTACTCAGTGCATCTATGTGTGCATGCATGTACTCAGTGCATCTATGTGTGCATGTATGTACTCAGTGCATCTATGTGTGCATGTATGTACTCAGTGCATCTATGTGTACATGTATGTACGGTAAAGTTTAGGTACAGTGGTAGTAAACTAAGTTTAATGCAGAGAGTTGCTCTGTGTTATATAGCGTTACTAAGCTGACTATAGTGACGTTGCTAAGGCCAGATGTAAACATATGTTTTGGCAGATGCATGCAATGAACGATCCTACCCAATCCTATGCTGTGCATGAGTGCCCAATAGCATTGCAGGGCGTCCTTCTCCCCATAACACCCCCTATCCAATCAAATCATCCCAAACTGTTGTCGATATGGTTACAGGTTTGTATTGTATTTAAGCGAGGGCTCCATGGGGGCAGCACTCCAGTCATAGCCTTGACTGCGGCCAGTTGCTCACTCCAGTCATAGCCTTGACTGCGGCCATGACAACCAGGGAGAACCTACGAGCTCTAAACTGCGAGACATTGCGCTTGCGTCTCGCCCAGGGACATCTTTCCCAGGTCGGAAAGAAAGAGGTGCTGGTAAGGGCACCACTATCTGCATTGGGCGTACGGACGGCAGCCACACGTGTCCAGTGGCAGCAATGGAGGCCTACATAGGATGCTGTCGCTGTCCAACCCACTCATCGCCCCTCTTCCATTTTAGAGACGGGAGGCCACTTACGTCCAAGAGCTTCCGCTCCACCTTCCAATCCTTGGTGGAGCAATGCGGCTACAACCCAGCCAAGTACAACACACATAGTCTTCGTATTGGTGCAGCCACGGCAGCTGCCAGAGCAGGACTTCCCTCGGACACCATCCAGAAGCTTGGCAGATGGCGAAGTTCAGCGTACCGGACCTACATCCGTCATCCCCTGACCCACCCATCTGACACTAGAACTATGGCCGCACAGTAACAATTACCCAGTTGTATGTACCCATGCTGTATACCCTACTCCTCAAACCTGAAACCATATCCTAATCGCCAACCATTTTGGGGGTTTCACTTGGGCGACACCCTCCGGGCTTCTACCCTGGGACAGCCACCAAACCATGACCAGCGTCTTGGTTTGGGACACAGGCCGACCCAATGGTGACCAGCGTCACCCATTGGTCCCTGTAGGCCCAGTGGTACGAGGCACAGCTGCTACATGCCTGGCTGCGGCTGTCGCCTGCCCCCATTATGGGCCAAACACACCACGATTCTTAGCATGGGGTAGGGGGTAAATTTACTCAGCCTGTAAGAGCAATTAGATGGCATTAATCAGTGCATCTATGTGTGCATGTATGTACTCAGTGCATCTATGTGTGCATGTATGTACTCAGTGCATCTATGTGTGCATGTATGTACTCAGTGCATCTATGTGTGCATGTGCATATGTGTGCATGTATGTACTCAGTGCATCTATGTGTGCATGTATGTACTCAGTGCATCTATGTGTGCATGTATGTACTCAGTGCATCTATGTGTGCATGTGCATACGTGTGCATGTATGTACTCAGTGCATCTATGTGTACATGTATGTACTCAGTGCATCTATGTGTGCATGTATGTACTCAGTGCATCTATGTGTGCATGTATGTACTCAGTGCATCTATGTGTGCATGTATGTACTCAGTGCATCTATGTGCATGTGCATGTTCAATTCCTATTGGCACACATACTTTCTTCGACCCAGCTTTGAACTTGGTATGCGCATGTAGCTGTCCTGTGCATGGATCGTGTGCAGTGATCCCTTGGGTTCAAAGGTTAATCATTCAATACGCTCTTGTTGCCATGTTGTCTATCCTCACCTATCAGAGACAACAGGTCCGCTACAAGGTTTGACTTAATCTTCAAGTCCAGGGGCGTGTCGCTACAGTAAATGTAAGCCCCGGGCTGTGAACGTCCTTTGGACAGGTTTCCTGGCTCTTACCATGCCAAAGATGGGGACAAGTTCACTTCAAGGACCCATGGCTGCAGGTTCTTGTCAATAAGGATGTCAAATCCATAGAGCTCTGTAGAGGGCAGCGACATCAAGCATAGCGTACATGGACCATTGGCATGTCGTGTGCCCATTAATGTACCTGCGAGCACAACTTTTTGTTTTAGTTTTCCAAATAAATTCAAAGTTCGTACTCTAGATTGAGATTACTGCTCAACAAGGCCCACCCACCTTCCACTTCGCTACACATACATGCACAATATGCCCAAATGTAACATACTTGTACAGGTGTGATTTATGTAACATACATGTGCAGGTGTGATTCATGTAACATACATGTACAGGTGTGATTCATGTAACATGCATGTACAGGTGTGATTCATGTAACATACATGTACAGGTGTGATTCATGTAACATACATGTACAGGTGTGATTCATGTAACATGCATGTACAGGTGTGATTCATGTAACATACATGTACAGGTGTGATTCATGTAACATACATGTACAGGTGTGATTCATGTAAAGGTGTGAAATGTACAGGTATGATTTATGTAACATACATGTACAGGTGTGATTCATGTAACATACATGTACAGGTATGATTCAGGTAACATACATGAACAGGTGTGACTCATGTAAAGGTGTGAAATGTACAGGTATGATTTATGTAACATACTTGTACAGGTGTGATTCATGTAACATACATGTACAGGTGTGATTCATGTAACATACTTGTACAGGTGTACATAATACATGCAATGTTGTTATCATACCGAAGCAGTTTCTGCTGTAAGGTTGCAGAAGCAAGCATGCAGCTGAGATTTGTGGTTCAGCAGAGAGAATGGCTTTGATGATGACATCCTCTATCCTCATCATCAGTGCTATGGAAAAAAGATGGCTGTTATTTCATTTGGTAGCATCCATCAATCCTTATTTTTATTAGCGTTTAGGCAAGATATAGGTAATTGAAGCTCTACCACTAAAGGGATATTAGCAATCTGAGCACTTAATCACTGACTATTAGTTTTAATAACATTTGTACATCTCCTCTGAAAATTACTAACCATATTATAGCAACTCTAAAACTGGAATGCTGGGTATGAATAAGGTGTTGTAAATTTATAATGGCTCCCTTTGTTAACAAGCAGTAGATCTACAGTGAAAAAAGCACAAGAAGAGCTTTCTGTATGGGTTGTTGTATGCAGGAGATATAATTATAATTATACTGCTGTGGAAGTCAAATTATAACACTATCACCCCATATCTCCTCCCCCAGGAATGCTGCTCCATTTCATCCTCAATGAATCAACCATCTCTTTGACGTTCCCATTTCAACAATGTATAAACTTAGGTAGTGGCTCTGTCAAATGGAATTTAATTTTTTTCACCCTGAAGTAAATATTTGACAATTTTCAAATTTGGTGTACATTAATATTTGTTTGGTTGGATACTTCCCACTGTGAAGTAGAAGATAGTCACTTCCTTACATGTGATGTCTACCCCTTCCTTCTGGAGGTGTCGCAACAGGGCACTAAAACTCCACTTGTTACCAAAGTCTTCTAAACCAGGGTCACTGCACCTGCAACCGAACAGAAGAAGAAATGGAGATCCACAATGCAGTGCTGAAAACTTTCACCAACACACCATTAGGCCTACTCCACCTACCAATGCCCCTCCTATACAATGCGCAATGTACTCCATCCAATGCCCCTCCTATCTAATGCGCTCCATCTACTGCCACTCGCACTCCATTCAATGCCCCTCCTGCCTAATGTACTCCATTCAATGCCCCTCCTACCTAATGTACTCCATTCAATGCCCCTCCTACCTAATGTACTCCATTCAATGCCCATCCTACCTAATGTACTCAGGGTTGTCTTTGTTAACACTGTAGTTGGTCAGATGCATGTACTGGTTGCTAAGGTCACTGTTTCCCCCCGCGTACTTCACAGTGGCAAACCGAGCAAGCCCCTCTTGGTAAAGGTATATGCACAGAGGGTCGACAGAGGTCACAGCCACGTACAGACGAGCGTCAAACTTCAACCCTGCCATGGGTACACTAGTGAGATGATAACAAAGGACTTTTCAAACCTACCGCCAATGCACAGCGGATTCTCAATGTAATGGGATACCACCACAGCCTCTCCTGTGGGCACTTGCTTTGGCTACAATGAATCAACACAGCAAACACACGGTTAAGAGAGCTGGGGGGGGGGGGGGGGGGCCTGGAGGGAGGGAGGGAGGGGGGCTGGAGGGAGGGAGGAAGCAAGTAAACTCACATGGTTGACAAGAAAGATGCCCCGCCCTCGTGAAGATGCTACTGGCTTCACGATCCATACTCCTCCCAGTTTCTTGAATGCAGCTGGAGGATCAAATCAAGACAAACTTAAGCCCAGTACCATGCACTAAGTGACAAACACTATCCCATACACTGAAGGTCACTTGTGTAATACTTACAAAGAAAGTGGGATGTCTCTTCTGGAAGGACAAAGCTTTTTGGAATTATATTGAAATGCTGCAACCCCTAGTCAAGCCAAGACTGGGCACTGGGCACCAATGAAATGCCTCAACACTCACCTTCTTGTGTTGCATCTGTCTAACGTTTTGATAAAACTTGTCTTTTCTTGTCAGCTCTGATGACCTAAACAAAAATGGGCGACAGGGTGTGAATGAGATATTGAGATATTATTCATTGTAATATTACTCTTTTTAGGAGGGAGGGAGGGAGGGAGGGAGGGAGGGAGGGAGGGAGGGAGGGAGGGAGGGAGGGAGGGAGGGAGGGAGGGAGGGAGGGAGGGAGGGAGGGAGGGAGGGAGGGAGGGAGGGAGGGAGGGAGGGAGGGAGGGAGGGAGGGAGGGAGGGAGGGAGGGAGGGAGGGAGGGAGGGAGGGAGGGAGGGAGGGAGGGAGGGAGGGAGGGAGGGAGGGAGGGAGGGAGGGAGGGAGGGAGGGAGGGAGGGAGGGAGGGAGGGAGGGAGGGAGGGAGGGAGGGAGGGAGGGAGGGAGGGAGGGAGGGAGGGAGGGAGGGAGGGAGGGAGGGAGGGAGGGAGGGAGGGAGGGAGGGAGGGAGGGAGGGAGGGAGGGAGGGAGGGAGGGAGGGAGGGAGGGAGGGAGGGAGGGAGGGAGGGAGGGAGGGAGGGAGGGAGGGAGGGAGGGAGGGAGGGAGGGAGGGAGGGAGGGAGGGAGGGAGGGAGGGAGGGAGGGAGGGAGGGAGGGAGGGAGGGAGGGAGGGAGGGAGGGAGGGAGGGAGGGAGGGAGGGAGGGAGGGAGGGAGGGAGGGAGGGAGGGAGGGAGGGAGGGAGGGAGGGAGGGAGGGAGGGAGGGAGGGAGGGAGGGAGGGAGGGAGGGAGGGAGGGAGGGAGGGAGGGAGGGAGGGAGGGAGGGAGGGAGGGAGGGAGGGAGGGAGGGAGGGAGGGAGGGAGGGAGGGAGGGAGGGAGGGAGGGAGGGAGGGAGGGAGGGAGGGAGGGAGGGAGGGAGGGAGGGAGGGAGGGAGGGAGGGAGGGAGGGAGGGAGGGAGGGAGGGAGGGAGGGAGGGAGGGAGGGAGGGAGGGAGGGAGGGAGGGAGGGAGGGAGGGAGGGAGGGAGGGAGGGAGGGAGGGAGGGAGGGAGGGAGGGAGGGAGGGAGGGAGGGAGGGAGGGAGGGAGGGAGGGAGGGAGGGAGGGAGGGAGGGAGGGAGGGAGGGAGGGAGGGAGGGAGGGAGGGAGGGAGGGAGGGAGGGAGGGAGGGAGGGAGGGAGGGAGGGAGGGAGGGAGGGAGGGAGGGAGGGAGGGAGGGAGGGAGGGAGGGAGGGAGGGAGGGAGGGAGGGAGGGAGGGAGGGAGGGAGGGAGGGAGGGAGGGAGGGAGGGAGGGAGGGAGGGAGGGAGGGAGGGAGGGAGGGAGGGAGGGAGGGAGGGAGGGAGGGAGGGAGGGAGGGAGGGAGGGAGGGAGGGAGGGAGGGAGGGAGGGAGGCAAACAATGGTATTGGGAATAAAGAAAGATGAGGTCATCATTATATGGAGATTATAAATAAGAGAAGTGACAATTTGATAAAACTGTACCTTGGAAAGTGGTTGACTTTCTGATATGGCTGGAAATGCCTCAGCAAGTGTTGCGGCAGAATGTGTGATCCAGTCCACAAGAGATTGAAGTATGGACTTCTTGAGTTCACCTAATGCACACATGCCAAATTGTAACACATTTACAAACGTAAGCTTCTACTTGCAACAATAACCCTTTATCTTTAATGCTAGTATGAAAGAACAAGTGACTCATTTAATGGTTTTTGAAACAGCGGTGCGAATTAAATGTAAGGCACTATATATTAGTGGTGGGTAGAACACGTAAAGATGAATTCTAGCTTTAGCATGATGTTTTTACGTAAGTATAGCAGAATGCGCTTCCTGAACAGTGTACCTCTGAAAATCCGTGAGCCGAGAGAAGGGCGCGAACAAGTTTGCACTCATTTCTTCCGAATTTGAAGGACAAGCGATATTGACCTTTACATTCAAGAACCATATGTTTATATATGCTGTTGGCTGAGGTGTGGAACAAGCAGCTAGCTTACTAGATAGGCGCGCATGGTGGACAAGTGTTGTGTTAGCTGAAAACAGCAACACGGGCACTTTCTGACTTGGGCCAGTTAACACAACGTTTGGTATATCTGGTCTGAGTTGGAAGAAGAAACGACATCAATAATGTGTGTCTCGAGCCACAACTGACTTGGTGGCCTGTTCGGAAGACTGGTGACAGTTGGTTGCTCGCTCAACCGATGACATATTCTGAATTTTGAAATCTCCGCGCGCCAAACACTGGTTCGAATTGCGCATGCGCCGTTGCGGCCACGTGGCAGCCTATGTAACTCTAATGAGTTGCCAATACCTTTCATTTTAGGTTTTTATGTGCCGAGTGGCTATGTACAACCATCATCACTCATGTAGACATGCTCTTAGTACACATGTATTAAAATAAATATTTATCATAATGATTTGCAACACACACACATGAAACACATTTCACAGCCTTGTTACTTGAACGTGGGAGTGCTTAATAGGATCTCCAATGTTTCCCTCGGCATCCGAGAGTTCTTTAGAAATGCTGCGTTGTGCACCAGAGGTGCTAGTACTAGTCCGTCGCATTGATTGTCTTACTCCTCCTGGACTCTGACTTCCTTCAGCAGCTAGTTCTGCTGCAGCTTCAAACATAGCTGCTTGCTTTAATACAATGTTCGCTTTATTCTGCTCAGCGGTTTGTTCTCCATTGTAATCAAATCGCCATCCATTATACTCCCTTTTTATCTTTTCTTGTGTAGACTGACGCTTCATTCTTTCCTCCTCTTCCTTTTTTAGCCGTAGGAGCTCCTTCTGCCTTGCCAACTCTTCTTTCCTTGCAGCTTCTCGCATCTCCTTTTCCTTGCTTGCTAGTTTCTGGTAAACCTCATCTGACTGACTCGTACCATGTGAGGGCTTGTGTAAAGTTGTGTCTTGTGAATGCTCTGCAAAATCATTCTGCATTACTGTAATTCCAGCATCCTTGCTCTTGTTTGGGTTGGATCTTCTTTTTGAACCATGGTATGCTGCTGGAGAGGAATATGCTGACGGAAACACAAGGGAAGTTGGATCCTCAATGCCCCCAGAGTGTCCTGAACCACTGAATTCTGGGACCCCTCGGTGGTGGTAAGAATCTGGTGGAGTTTCAGCCTCAGGCACTGTTGGAAGACGACTGTCTACTCTTGACTTCTTGGATGTTCGTTGATTTCTATGCTGTTCTACAGGAGCTGCCTCTGGCATGAATGAAGTTTCAATTGTATCGTCAAAGGGTCCATCAACAGATATGCCCATACTGGTATTAAGAGATGAAACAGACGCACTAACTGGGGGAGGCATGGATGGGAAGAAATCCATATCAGAGGTATCTGGAGACAACTGAGAGGGTGGGGTGAGTCCAAGGGAGAGATAGGGTTGGGACGCAAGATTCTCGCTGAACTGCAGGTCAATAAGGTCATCCTCATCAGGTGACTCAAACTGTGAAGCTCGTGCATTATTGACAACACTGCCATATTGAGGTATGTCAGATGAATCTGCTGTGTATAATGTGTGCTGTGAAAAGCAACAGAAAAAAGCATAAAAGGTGATAGAAAAGTTTGTGAAACAGCAAGTAAGGTTGCATAATAGCTTGTATGTATATCACACTTCATAACCAATGTGTAACTCTTACCTCATGCCATAAACTGGTTGCTGTTAACCTGGATGTTGACTGTACTTAATTTAAATTTTTAAAAACCACTTTCAAGTCAATCTGCTACCCTCACTTCCTTCAATAATCCCATAAGTTACTTAGCAGTACAAGCATGCCCCAAGCTAGCAGCGGGATATGTGGTTTATGCTAGCAATTTTAAACAAATGAATTGTATTATTCAGCATCTTACAGAACCATGTCTTGACAGAGGTGCCTTTCCATTTGACTTGAGTGCTTGTGATAGTGCTTGTGATGACCTCAGGGCTGTGCGACTACCGCTAATATGGTTATCCACTGAGAGACCATTGCTCATGGTACCATGGTAGGGTGTATTGGCTTCCAGCTCATACCGAGAAATCTCCAATGGAACAATGTCAATGGGACTCATCTCCTAATGTTCAGAGGAAAACAAACTTAAGACTACTGTATATACAGCAACCTGTGGATTAGCACACTTATACACACAATTTCAATTTACACAGTCACAACAGGCATAGAAAAGTATTAATACATGGAGAGGACAAGATCTTCAGTTAGGCCACATCTACAAACACTTCCATGCACAGTATCACAAACGCCTTACTGCAGAGAGAGCTTACAACACACCAAGTACTTACCACCTTCTCTTCCTCTCCAAAAAAGTAGTCTTTAGATACCTTTGACTTTGTTGCCAGGCCTCTACTACTAGGAACATATTTGCCCTTCTTCTGCCTTCGTATTACTACCACACACACAATAATGATCAGCAGAAGAACAACCACCAAGACAATGATACCACCAACAACTCCGCCAATGACACCAGTAGTTGTTGCTGCTGTTGCTGCTGTTGCTGGTGGTGTTAGTCCTTCTGTAACTGATGTAGATCCAGTACCTGCTGGTGTAGCTGCAACTGATGTAGATCCAGTAGCTGCTGACGTAGCTGCAACTGATGAAGATCCAGTACCTGCTGGTGTAGCTGCAACTGATGTAGATCCAGTAGCTGCTGATGTAGTTGCAACTGATGAAGATCCAGTAGCTGCCAATGTAGTTGCAGTTGATGTAAATCCAGTAGCTGCTGATGTAGTTGCAACTGATGAAGATCCAGTAGTGGCTGGTGTAGTTGCAACTGATGAAGATCCAGTAGCTGCTGATGTAGTTGCAACTGATGGTGTAGTTGCAACTGATGAAGATCCAGTAGTGGCTGATGTAGTTGCAATTGATGTAGATCCAGTAGCTGCTGATGTAGCTGCAACTGATGTAGATCCAGTAGCTGCTGATGTAGTTGCAACTGATGAAGATCCAATAGCTGCTGGTGTAGTTGCAACTGATGAAGATCCAGTAGCTGCTGATGTAGTTGCAACTGATGAAGAAGATCCAGTAGCTGCTGATGTAGCTGCAACTGATGGTGTAGTTGCAACTGATGAAGATCCAGTAGCTGCTGGTGTAGTTGCAACTGATGAAGATCCAGTAGCTGCTGATGTAGTTGCAACTGATGAAGAAGATCCAGTAGTGGCTGGTGTAGCTGCAACTGATGGTGTAGTTGCAACTGATGAAGATCCAGTAGCTGCTGATGTAGTTGCAACTGATGTAGATCCAATAGCTGCTGGTATAGTTGCAACTGATGAAGATCCAGTAGCTGCTGATGTAGTTGCAACTGATGGTGTAGTTGCAGCTGATGAAGATCCAGTAGCTGCTGGCGTAGTTGCAGCTGATGAAGATCCAGTAGCTGCTGGTGTAGTTGCAACTGATGAAGAAGATCCAGTAGCTGCTGATGTAGCTGCAACTGATGGTGTAGTTGCAACTGATGAAGATCCAGTAGCTGCTGGTGTAGTTGCAACTGATGTAGATCCAATAGCTGCTGGTGTAGTTGCAACTGATGAAGATCCAGTAGTGGCTGATGTAGTTGCAATTGATGTAGATCCAGTAGCTGCTGATGTAGCTGCAACTGATGTAGATCCAGTAGCTGCTGATGTAGTTGCAACTGATGGTGTAGTTGCAACTGATGAAAATCCAATAGCTGCTGGTGTAGTTGCAACTGATGAAGATCCAGTAGCTGCTGATGTAGTTGCAACTGATGAAGAAGATCCAGTAGCTGCTGATGTAGTTGCAACTGATGAAGAAGATCCAGTAGTGGCTGATGTAGCTGCAATTGATGTAGATCCGGTAGCTGCTGATGTAGCTGCAACTGATGTGGATCCAGTAGCTGCTAATGTAGTTGCAACTGATGAAGAAGATCCAGTAGCTGCTGATGTAGTTGCAACTGATGAAGAAGATCCAGTAGTGGCTGATGTAGCTGCAATTGATGTAGATCCAGTAGCTGCTAATGTAGTTGCAACTGATGGTGTAGTTGCAACTGATGAAAATCCAGTAGCTGCTGATGTTGCTGCAACTGATTTAGCTCCTGATGTAACAATTCCAGTTGTTGCTGGTGTGATGATAGTTGTTGCCACAGTGTTAACTATAGTCACAAGTGCTGAACTGATGTTAGCTGTAGCCACAGGTGTTGAACTGATGTTAGCTGTAGTCACTGGTGTTGAACTGATATTAGCTGTGGTCACTGGTGTTGAACTGATGCTAGCTGTAGTCACAGGTGTTGAACTGATATTAGCTGTTGAGCTGATGTTAGCTGTTGCCACAGGTATTGAACTGATGTTAGCTGTTACAACAGGTGTTGAAATGATATTAACTGTAGCCACAGGTGTTGAACTGATGTTAACTGTAGTCACAGGTGTTGAACTGATAGTTGAACTTATATCAGCTGTACTCTGAACAAGTGTTGAACTGATGTTAGCTGTTGAGCTGATGTTAGCTGTTGCCACAGGTATTGAACTGATGTTAGCTGTTACAACAGGTGTTGAAATGATATTAACTGTAGCCACAGGTGTTGAACTGATGTTAACTGTAGTCACAGGTGTTGAACTGATGTTAATTGTAGTCACAGGTGTCGAACTGATGTTCATTGTAACCACAGGTGTTGAACTGATGTTAACTGTAACCACAGGTGTTGAACTAGTATTAACTGTAGCCGCAGGTGTTGAACTGATGTTAACTGTAGCCGCAGGTGTTGAACTGATGTTAACTGTAGTCACAGGTGTTGAACTGATGTTAACTGTAACCTCAGGTGTTGAACTAGTATTAACTATAGCTGCAGGTGTTGAACTGATGTTAACTGTAACCACTGGTGTTGAACTAGTATTAACTGTAGCCACAGGTGTTGAACTGATGTTAACTGTAGCTACAGGCGTTGAACTGATGTTAACTGTAACCACAGGTGTTGAATTGATGTTAACTGTAGCCGCAGGTGTTGAATTGATGTTAGCTGTAACCTCAGGTGTTGAACTGATGTTAGTTGTAACCTCAGGTGTTGAACTAGTATTAACTGTAGTCGCAGGTGTTGAACTGATGTTAGCTGTAACCACAGGTGTTGAACTGATGTTAACTGTAGTCACAGGTGTTGAACTGATGTTAACTGTAGCTACAGGTGTTGAACTGATGTTAACTGTAGCTACAGGCGTTGAACTGATGTTAACTGTAGCTGCAGGTGTTGAACTGATGTTAGCTGTAACCTCAGGTGTTGAACTGATGTAAACTGTAGTCACAGGTGTTGAACTGATGTTAGCTGTAACCTCAGGTGTTGAACTAGTATTAACTGTAGCCGCAGGTGTTGAACTGATGTTAGCTGTAACCACAGGTGTTGAACTGATGTTAACTGTAGTCACAGGTGTTGAACTGATGTTAACTGTAGTCAAAGGTGTTGAACTGATGTTAACTGTAGCCGCAGGTGTTGAACTGATGTTAACTGTAGTCACAGGTGTTGAACTGATGTTAACTGTAGCTGCAGGTGTTGAACTGATGTTAACTGTAGTCACAGGTGTTGAACTGATGTTAACTGTAACCTCAGGTGTTGAACTAGTATTAACTGTAGCCGCAGGTGTTGAACTGATGTTAGCTGTAACCTCAGGTGTTGAACTAGTATTAACTGTAGCCGCAGGTGTTGAACTGATGTTAGCTGTAACCACAGGTGTTGAACTGATGTTAACTGTAGTCACAGGTGTTGAACTGATGTTAACTGTAGTCACAGGTGTTGAACTGATGTTAACTGTAGCTGCAGGTGTTGAACTGATGTTAGCTGTAACCATAGGTGTTGAACTGATGTTAACTGTAGCCGCAGGTGTTAAACTAATGTTAACTGTAGCTACAGGCGTTGAACTGATGTTAACTGTAGCCGCAGGAGTTGAACTGATGTTAGCTGTAACCTCAGATGTTGAACTAGTATTAACTGTAGCCGCAGGTGTTGAACTGATGTTAACTGTAGCCGCAGGTGTTGAACTGATGTTAACTGTAACCTCAGGTGTTGAACTAGTATTAACTGTAGCCGCAGGTGTTGAACTGATGTTATCTGTAACCACAGGTGTTGAACTGATGTTAACTGTAGCCGCAGGTGTTGAACTGATGTTAACTGTAACCACAGGTGTTGAACTGATGTTAGCTGTAACCTCAGGTGTTGAACTGATGTTAACTGTAACCGCAGGTGTTGAACTGATGTTAACTGTGGCCACAGGTGTTGAACTGATGTTAACTGTAGTCACAGGTGTTGAACTGATGTAAACTGTAGTCACAGGTGTTGAACTGATGTTAGCTGTGACCTCAGGTGTTGAACTAGTATTAACTGTAGCCGCAGGTGTTGAACTGATGTTAGCTGTAACCACAGGTGTTGAACTGATGTTAACTGTAGCTGCAGGTGTTGAACTGATGTTAACTGTAGTCAAAGGTGTTGAACTGATGTTAGCTGTAACCTCAGGTGTTGAACTGATGTTAGCTGTAACCACAGGTGTTGAACTGATGTAAACTGTAGTCACAGGTGTTGAACTGATGTTAACTGTAACCACAGGTGTTGAGCTGATGTTAGCTGTAACCTCAGGTGTTGAACTAGTATTAACTGTAGCTGCAGGTGTTGAACTGATGTTAACTGTAGACACAGGTGTTGAACTGATGTTAACTGTAGCTGCAGGTGTTGAACTGATGTTAACGGTAACCTCAGGTGTTGAACTGATGTTAGCTGTAACCACAGGTGTTGAACTGATGTAAACTGTAACCACAGGTGTTGAACTGATGTTAGCTGTAACCACAGGTGTTGAACTGATGTTAGCTGTAACCACAGGTGTTGAACTGATGTTAACTGTAACCTCTATTTCAGATGTAGTTGTTGGACTAATATCTGTAGAGAAGGAAATAGAACTTGTGTTGAAAAAAAAGGTATATGTTGTGCTAGTATTAACAATCCTTGGATTTGTTGTAGGCGTGAGTATGGTACTGGAAGTCATAGAAGAGAATGCATAGATTATTGGTTCAGAAGAGGTGATGGACATCTGTGTAGCAGAGGCTGTCTCAGTTATATTTGGTGTAAAACTGGAATTGCTTGTTATAAAGGTCAAGCTTGTATTGATTGCAGCCGTTTCAGAAGTAGGCAATGCTGTGGTAGCATTTGTTATGGAAGGAGTGGGTGTTGAGCCAGTTATGGAAAACAGCATGAATGTTGAAAACATAGCAGATGAAATACCACTAGCTGTTGAGGTGGTATTGGTTGTAGAAGGAGTGGGTACTGGGGTTGCTTCCACTGTCAAAACAGTCATCAACAGAGTGAATTCAGAGCTGGTTGTGGCTGAAGGGGATGGTAATAAGCTGGTATTGGTATAGTTAATTAGGGAGCTGGTGGAAGGAGTTGTTAAATAAATGGAGGTTGAAGATGAAGACTCAACCACAGGTGTCTGTGAGCTTATGTAGATTGAGTTTGTCGGTGCCATTGTTAAGGCAGTATAGCCAGCAAAGAATGCGCTTGTAGAGGGAGTGAGCATTTGCATTGAGCTAGCAACAGAAGTATTGTTGACATATTCAATGGAGAGTGATGTGGAAGGACTTACAGCTGCAACAGATGTAGTATTAGGAACAAGGGATAAAAAGGTTGTTGTAGAGAAGGACTGTACAATGCTTTCATTGAATATTAAGCTGATAGTCGCAACTGAAGAGGTGGATTGTGATTGCAAATAGGGGAAACTAGGAGTCAGGTCAAAAATTGATGTAGACACTGGAAAACTGAAGGTCAATGTCACCTCTGAAGGAATGGGTTCTGCAGTTGAAGAGAGTGATGCTGATGCAGGGGTTGGTACTGCTGTCATAGAAACGAATATTGAATAACTTGATGGTTGGAGACTGCTAGATGTAAATGCCACTGCTAGTTCAGAGGAGGAAAGGGATCCTACTGAAGCTGAGGATGAGCCTTGCAATGATGCAGGGTTAGTGACAGCTGAAGTACTGTTTTGTTGAATACTATTTGGTACAATGCTAGTGGTTGTAGCAACTACAGAACTGTTAGCGGTGACCTCAGTGGTCGAAGTGGGGGCAGAACTGTTATAAACTCCAGTAGCTGAGGTAGGTGTAGGCACAATAAATAAGCTGCTGGATTTAGACTCCATCACTGAACTGCTCAAAGTTGGCTCAACCATTTGAACACTAGTTTGAGGCTCACCTATTAAACTGCTAGTAGGGGTAGCTCCAAAGACTGTGGTAGGTGTAGGCTGATACAATGAATTGCTAGATGTTGGTTCAACTGTTGAAATACTAATAGATGCAGCTGAGGTAGACTGAAGCTCAAACAATGGTGTGCTGATTGTTGGTTCCCCAGTTAAGTTGCCTGATGTGGATAAAACCATTGATGTAGATCCACTAAATGACGCAGGCACAAGGATTGAACTGCTAGTAGTGGTGGCTGAAGTAGATGTAGGCATAACCATTGAACTGCTAGTAGTGGTGGTTGAAGTAGGTGTAAGTTCAACCGTTGAACTGCTAGTTGAAGTAGATGTCGGTTCAACCATTGAACTGCTAGTTGTGGTGGTTGAAGTAGATGTAGGCATAACTATTGAACTGCTAGTTGTGGTGGTTGAAGTAGGTGTAGGCTCAACCATTGAACTGTTAGTGGTGGTAGATGTCAGCTCAGCCATTGAACTGCTAGTAGTGGTGGTTGAAGTAGATGTAGGCTCAACCATTGAACTGCTAGTTGGGGTGGTTGAAGTAGATGTAGGTTCAAACATTGAACTGCTAGTTGTGGTGGTTGAAGTAGGTGTAGGCACAACCATTGAACTGCTAGTTGTGGTGGTTGAAGTAGATGTAGGCTCAACCATTGAACTGCTAGTTGGGGTGGTTGAAGTAGATGTAGGTTCAACCATTGAACTGCTAGTTGTGGTGGTTGAAGTAGGTGTAGGTTCAACCATTGAACTGTTAGTGGTGGTGGTTGAAGTAGGTGTAGGCTCAACCATTGAACTGCTAGTAGTGGTGGTTGAAGTAGATGTAGGCACAACCATTGAACTACTAGTTGAAGTAGGTGTAGGTTCAACCATTGAACTGTTAGTGGTGGTGGTTGAAGTAGGTGTAGGCTCAACCATTGAACTGCTAGTAGTGGTGGTTGAAGTAGATGTAGGCACAACCATTGAACTGCTAGTTGTGGTGGTTGAAGTAGGTGTAGGCACAACCATTGAACTGCTAGTAGTGGTGGTTGAAGTAGATGTAGGCACAACCATTGAACTGCTAGTAGAGGTTGGTTCAACCATTGAACTGCTGGTTGTGGTGGTTGAAGTAGGTGTAGGCTCGACCATTAAGCTGCTAGTTGCGGTGGTTGAAGTAGGTGTAGGCTCAACCATTGAACTGCTAGTAGTGGTGGTTAAAGTAGATGTAGGTTCAACCATTGAACTGCTAGTTGTGGTAGTTGAAGTAGGTGTAGGCACAACCATTGAACTGCTAGTAGTGGTGGTTGAAGTAGATGTAGGCTCAACCATTGAACTGCTAGTTGAAGTAGGTGTAGGTTCAACCATTGAACTGCTAGTAGTGGTAGTTGAAGTAGGTGTAGGCACAACCATTGAACTGCTAGTAGTGGTGGTTGAAGTAGATGTAGGCTCAACCATTGAACTGCTAGTAGTGGTGGTTGAAGTAGGTGTAGGTTCAACCATTGAACTGCTAGTAGAGGTTGGTTCAACCATTGAACTGCTAGTAGTGGTGGTTGAAGTAGATGTAGGCACAACCATTGAACTGCTAGTAGTGGTGGTTGAAGTAGGTGTAGGCACAACCATTGAACTGCTAGTAGAGGTTGGTTCAACCATTGAACTGCTAGTTGTGGTGGTTGAAGTAGGTGTAGGCTCAACCATTGAACTGCTAGTTGTGGTGGTTGAAGTAGGTGTAGGCACAACCATTGAACTGCTAGTAGTGGTGGTTGAAGTAGGTGTAGGTTCAACCATTGAACTGCTAGTTGTGGTGGTTGAAGTAGGTGTAGGCACAACCATTGAACTGCTAGTTGTGGTGGTTGAAGTAGATGTAGGTTCAACCATTGAACTGCTAGTTGTGGTGGTTGAAGTAGGTGTAGGCACAACCATTGAACTGCTAGTAGTGGTGGTTGAAGTAGGTGTAGGTTCAACCATTGAACTGCTAGTTGTGGTGGTTGAAGTAGGAGTAGGTTCAACCATTGAACTGCTAGTAGTGGTGGTTGAAGTAGATGTTAGCACAACCATTGAACTGCTAGTTGTGGTGGTTGAAGTAGATGTAGGCACAACCATTGAACTGCTAGTTGTGGTGGTTGAAGTAGATGTAGGTTCAACCATTGAACTGCTAGTTGTGGTGGTTGAAGTAGGTGTAGGCACAACCATTGAACTACTAGTAGTGGTGGTTGAAGTAGGTGTAGGTTCAACCATTGAACTGCTAGTTGTGGTGGTTGAAGTAGGAGTAGGTTCAACCATTGAACTGCTAGTAGTGGTGGTTGAAGTAGATGTAGGCACAACCATTGAACTGCTAGTTGTGGTGGTTGAAGTAGATGTAGGCACAACCATTGAACTGCTAGTTGTGGTAGTTGAAGTAGGTGAAGGCTCAACCATTGAACTGCTAGTTGTGGTGGTTGAAGTAGGTGTAGGCTCAACCATTGAACTGCTAGTTGTGGTGGTTGAAGTAGGTGTAGGCTCAACCATTGAACTGCTAGTTGTGGTGGTTGAAGTAGGTGTAGGCTCAACCATTGAACTGCTAGTTGTGGTGGTTGAAGTAGGTGTAGGCACAACACTAGATGTCAACTCACTACTGGGTGTTAGTGAAACATCAGGAATTGAGGCATTTAGAGTCACATTTTGAGCGCAGGAAGGGCCACAGAGAAAAAGTGATAAAATCAGATATGGTAGGGGTGAGAGGGGGGAAACCCTGTTTGCAGCCATAACAATGCCAAGAAATGAAATGACAGACAGGTAGTCCATATACAGAGATGGCGAAGCTCCCTGTGATTGTGTAGCATAGATATTGTGCGGTTGTAACACCTTTTGTGTTTTGCGCTGTAATCGTGAGTTTTCCTTTACTAAGAAGGTCCTACCCTGCTGCTTTTGGAAGGGGACTACTGAAGATATGTGCTGATACAGCCAATCTCCACGAGTACTCCATCTCTCTCTGGGTGCAGCCTGCACAAGGGAATTCTACTGTTAAGAATGCCATAATTGTAACACCTGGTGCATCTCTTACATGTATTCCCAGCCCAAATAAAGAGTGCATGGCATTTGATAGTACCATGAGTAACAGTGCAAGACCTAATTATATAACGCATACGAGGGTGGCCAATTGCAAAACTACCAGTTACCTGATGTGCGGCATCCAAGGAGGGGCCCTTCAAAGCCAACATAGTTCTGCATAAACAAAAGACAAAGAGAATATTGATAAACATGATTTGGACATGCAGCGTTCAGCAAAATCACCCTTGTGAGGTTATAATTTTATCACTATAAAATTTGTATGTCTACATCTCCAGATACTGTCTACATCTCGCTAGTATAGTCCTTGCAATACATCTGACCAGGTTGATATTCAGCCTCCCATAAATGCCATTTAGTACCCTAACCATTTGCCATTATATAAATTAATTTACATAATTATGTATTATTGTCAAGTTAAATACTGGGGTTGAATTCCATTTGATTTCATCCCTACGTAGGAACGTATTTTATCCTGTTGTCGGGTTATCGCCAGCCTGTCATCACAGAAGTGCTCCTCTCTCTGACTCTACATGTACATCAGTGCAATGTTTTTAAATGCTGTGCCATACTTGAAAGTGGTCGCTTCAAACCTGCATGCTTTGTTAGATAATAATAACTTTTTTAATCGTCACACCGTTGCCCCTCAAAATCTGCAACTACCTGATATGCAGAAAAGGCAGCATTCACCTACCTGCAGAATATTCTCAGTCAAATCCCATTACAATGCACATGTATACTGAAGTCATAAACCAAGTTGTTAATTACAGAAATCAGTTTATCCTTCAAATCGTATAGACCAAAATTGATTACGTAGTACCAGAAGCCCAACAAACACATTCTTGTATATGTAAGTGCAATAAACACTGATTTATTCTGGGCTGTGCTGTGTTCTTAAGCCTTTGTGTTATTATGTTTAGGTTATTTGCAGTGATTTACACTACATATAATTTTATTGAAATTATAACATTCGCAAATGAGTTTAATTAAGTTGTAGAAACACCTACATTTAACAGGAATCCAATCAATTAAACAGCTACTCTATCCTACACAAACATACATAGATTTGTACATAACTAAGTACGCAGAATGTTAGGTACATGTAGTGTAAAACTGAGGCTTGTCATGCAATGGGAGTGCAAGCTGCTACATGTACAAGCATTTTGTACAGAACTGTTAGTGTACACATGCACATACATGTGTGAATGTAATGTGGGTGTGATTATGCTAGAAGCACTTAAACCAATGAAATTCATAGCTTGAGCACACGTAGTGAACTCGAACTGTGCACTATTAAGGCCGGCATACAAACGAAATGGGTTAAAAAGTTCTGTAAGCCATCAGTAAGTACGGAACTATTAACATTTGAGTTATTGAGCCATGTACTCTCTGGCCTTAATATGAAGCAGCGGTAGTGACGGTAGGGGTGATGATAGTGGTGTGATGGAGATTTTGGAGGAACAGTGGTGGTGGTGGTAGGTAGTAGATACAAACACATGGTAGGTACATCAGGTGAATGCATTCTTCAGTGTGTGGCACAACAGTAACGTTAGATCTAGGGAGTAATTTGAGCGGACATTGCTCATAGTTAGATATGTGTATTCAGCAGAGCATATGGGAAGTGTTGTATTCCGGAACAGATGGGGCGTGCAAAGTATGTGTGTGACAAATTATTGTATACTACAACCCGCAGATGGAGTACAAAATTTGATGACCAACAGCGAACAGCGTCATGATACAGCGTACGAGTAATACGGGAAAGTACGGGGGAAGTTTTGTCGATTGGTGGGAACTGTGCGTGTGGTAGTGTGGTCAGACTACGCACACCGTGTTGTTTAGGACTAACCGTACACTGACTTGCCTTGCGGTTCTAGCTGACACAGCCCGCAACACTTGTCCTGGCTTTGGCACCTGATGATGTTCATAATGCCAGCCTGGAGGTGTGTGCGATGTGGTATTAAGCAAGAACAACAGGTTTATGCACCAATTTGCACTTGCAGCGTGAAGATCCACACGCCTACGACAGCCTCATTACACATGCGCAGCTCACCGTGACACCGCTATTATCAAGAACACTGACGAACGAGTGGGCGAACTGGGCAAAGCGTCGCTGCAGCAGCAGCATTACTGAAAGCGGCGACTGCGCTCCACAGACAAAGTAGCCAGATTATTCCAGCGCTGTTGCAAAGAGCAAAATGATAGCCCATGTTCTATTTTTAATTCTGCACCAGCAGAATTTGTATGGTTGTGCCTCAATAAGATCCTAACTTTCTGTAGTAAAAGTGGGTCTGCGGTGAACATCAATGATTCCGCGTAGCGCCGACTGCAGGAAAAGAGGGAGGACGAACCTCGAGATAAAATACAAAATACACTAGTAGGCAGTTTTGCAATTAAGCCATATGGAGGAGGGGCAATTCACATAAACGTTAAACATACCGAAGGCCAAGGGTCGCGTGTGGCGAACCCCGCCCCATGAAAATATTGTTTTTTGTTTTCCTTCGCTGCGTAGCAGCCGTGACTCCTTCGACATGGATGAACAATGCGGACTATGGTACAACCCGGAGTTACTTAAGAATCAACGTAAAATTCCCTTCCCCGTGCTATTTCAACTTACAGCATCCGTTCGTAGAGGTTGGTTCCGTCCCACTGT
The DNA here is from genome assembly GCA_949361645.1 of Spongilla lacustris. Classification (NCBI taxonomy): domain Eukaryota; kingdom Metazoa; phylum Porifera; class Demospongiae; order Spongillida; family Spongillidae; genus Spongilla; species Spongilla lacustris. The sequence continues at coordinate 664,542 of OX442432.1, read as the reverse complement.
TGAGTTGTTCGGCAGCTGTGGTACTGTGCCTATATATTAACTATGACAACGCATAGAGCTATCCATGGAAAAGTGAAATACTTAACGAAAACACGTCGAGATATACTTCAAAAGACAATGAGAGCGGAAGTATAGTAGAGGACTCTCTAGCGCCTCCAAATGGTGGATGTAACATGTACATGTATTACAGCTTTGAGAAGCCAACAAGTTTAAGTTATTAGTTAAGGCAGCAATCCTTACGATGAAATAGAAACGGCATGAATCTCCAACATATAAAGGCATGACATACACGGTGCACGAAACAAGTCCCCTTCATACACAAGTATATCAACTAGGCTTGTTAGCAGCAAGCCTCCACTTGTCACTCGCTTCCCTTGCGGGCGTCAGGCACAACTGATACTTGACACCTCCAAGGACTTGCCGCGTGGCCTCAGTAGCGACAATGATAGGCCTTACCATTGTGCCAGGTAGCTGCATTAGAACCCCACCATGGCCCCAACAAGCCCTCTGTCCCCCATGTTCCTGGGCTGCAGCAGTGTACAGATTTCTTGCAGTCTCTCCTATGCCCTGCAAAGAAAGGGGCGTGACAAGAGTGGGCAGAGCCACACATCACATGCACAGACATGCACACCCATGTACACATATGCAAACACACACACACATACCACACCACACTACCACACACACACACACACATACACACACACACATACACACACACACACACACACACACACACACACACACAACCACAACACACACACACACCCACACACACACACACACACACACACTCACCTCTTTACCTCTGTCACTACAGTGTATGCATTGCCCATTCCTTCCATGAGGTCAGCAGGCTGAGGTGGTACCTGAGACTTGGAGACCAGTGACTGCTGCTGACTTGATGGAGCACCAGGTCATATGCCAGCTGGGCCCATGACTGGAGGAAGAATCACACACATACATGTATCCATACACCCCACCCTCACACCAACATCACCCATCCAACCTCACCAGACACCCCACCAATACCATCCATCCATCCACCCCACCAATACCATCCATCCATCCACCCTCACCAGGCACCCCACCAATACCACCCAGGCACCCCACCAATACCACCCAGGCACCCCACCAATACCACCCATCCACCAATCACAATCCCCCGTGACAAACCTGCATACTCTGAAGAGCCCTGCTTGTCAGCTCAACTATGGCCACCCCACTTGATGTGGTGAAGGAAGTAGCCCCACGTCGCAGGCCCATAACTATCCTCCCATCATCCTGATACTGCTGCACTGGCATCCACAACAGATCGACAATGCCCTGGGACTGCAAATACGAGAGGTGACCACCGCACAACATACCCCGCCACTCAAGCTTTGCCTTACACAGCTGTGTGACATGGTGCATCGGCCCAACTCCTTTGATAATGCGAGGAATCTGGTAAGTCCTGATGTCATCCAACCACTCAGTTGTGACCTGCTCTGTCAGCTTGTTCCAACCAAGAATCCTGCAGGCCAGCCATCCCCCCACACACAGAGAGAGATGAAGGCAAAGATGCAACAGAAGAAACACCAGATAACCTACCCATCTTCAGACTGATTGACTTCAACTTAACTTCCGAACAGTCCAAGCAGCTTAGCCCAAGGGAGGATGCCAGCCAGTGTACCCTAGGCAACAGCAATAAGCCCAACTGGAATACTAATTTGGTAATAATTAGTGTTTGTCATATGATGTGAGCTCTAAATTACACTCTGATCACTAATATTTAACAAACACCATTTCTTTAGCATTTTCCATGATGAAGCGGTACATGTACATGCATGCGTACTCCCATCCCTCCCCTAGGCCTGCCAACGTGTGATGGTCACCCATTGGCATATCTGATGGTCACCCATTGGCATATCTGATGGTCACCCATTGGCATATCTGATGGTCACCCATTGGCATACCTGATGGTCACCCATTGGCATATCTGATGGTCACCCATTGGCATATCTGATGGTCACCCCTTTGGCATATCTGATGGTCACCCTTTGACACATCTGATGGTCACCTTTGACATATCTGAATGGTCACCCATTGGCATATCTGATGGTCACCCTTTGACACATCTGATGGTCACCTTTGACATATCTGATGGTGGCATATCTGATGGTCACCCTTTGACACATCTGATGGTCACCTTTGACATATCTGTGGATGGTGGCATATCTGATGGTCACCCATTGGCATATCTGATGGTCACCCTTTGACATATCTGATGGTCACCCTTTGACACATGTAACTGATCAGCTACTGATTATGTGAATATACAATCACATACCATTGACTCAGTATTAAAGCTTCTTGCTTCATAGTCAATTCTTATAGGGACATCTGGCTGGAACACAAAGGACTTGATGAACACAGCCTCTGTGCTGGGAGACATGTGGTCTGTTGCTGCAGTAGATGGCTTGCCCTCTGTGGTCTGTTTTTTACTGACTGTAAGAAGCCAAGATAACTTAGGTCATGTGTGAGTGCATGCAGTGTCCGTAACACCAATAGAAATACCATTAAACATGGCGCCATTGCCAGCAAGCTCCTTGAAGAAGTTCCAGCATGAAGAACAGTGCCTCCTACAGGAGGTTTCAAATCTCATATCTTACTGGGCGATGGCATATCCACACATACCTGATCGATGTTCAGCCTCAGGGGCTGCAATGAGAGCAGCACCTGTGCCTCCTCCCGACGTGGATTGCTGGCGATGTTCCGGACGTACAAAGAGCACTTTTAGAGATACCTGGGGAGACAGGTGTGAGGTGCGCACCCTTTGAGGTGTGAGGTGAGCACCTTTGAGGTGTGAGGTGAGCACCCTTTGAGGTGTGAGGTGAGCACCCTTTGAGGTGTGAGGTGAGCCACCCTTTGAGGTGTGAGGTGAGCACCCTTTGAGGTGTGAGGTGCGCACCCTTTGAGGTGTGAGGTGCGCACCCTTTGAGGTGTGAGGTGCGCACCCTTTGAGGTGTGAGGTGCGCACCCTTTGAGGTGTGAAGTGAGCACCCTTTGAGGTGTGAGGTGAGCACCCTTTGAGGTGTGAGGTGCGCACCCTTTGAGGTGTGAGGTGAGCACCCTTTGAGGTGTGAGGTGCGCACCCTTTGAGGTGTGAGGTGAGCACCCTTTGAGGTGTGAGGTGAGCACCCTTTGAGGTGTGAGGTGCGCACCCTTTGAGGTGTGAGGTGAGCACCCTTTGAGGTGTGAGGTGAGCACCCTTTGAGGTGTGAGGGGTATGAAGGACATACAACAGTTGTATACAGGACCAAGTTATACCATAAAGAACCCATGGAGGTGATGATGTCCTCCTATGAGGTGATGATGACCTTCTATGAGGTGATGATGACCTCCTATGAGGTGATGATGACCTTCTATGAGGTGATGATGACCTCTATGAGGTGATGATGACCCTTCTATGAGGTGATGATGACCTCCTATGAGGTGATGATGACCTCCTATGAGGTGATGATGACCTTCTATGAGGGTGATGATGACCTCCTATGAGGCGATGATGACCACCTATGAAGGTGATGATGACCTCCTTCATGTATCAGGTGACAATCACATGCAGCCTGCATGTGATTGCAATAGGGTGGGCTGAAAGTTTGAGCAAATTGTACACGCTAGGCGTGGCTGGTATGGGCTGGGTGGGGACTACAGATGGGCGTGGCTAGGATGGGTTGGGTGGGGACTACAGATGGGCGTGGCTGGTATGGGCTGGGTGGGGGCTACAGATGGGCGTGGCTGGTATGGCTGGGTGGGGACTACAGATGGGCGTGGCTCGGTATGGGCTGGGTGGGGGCTACAGATGTAACAAGATCTAGGAACATGTAGTGGGAGGGGCTCATATATATGATGCTGGAGGGAGGGTACATCAAGGTGTGTGAGTAGCTCCTAATTAGTCCAACAATACCAGTGTCACCACATATACATGTAGCAGATGTGGAGACACATCAATCTGTTACACGATGGGGCCTTTTGTGGGATAATGGAATGTACTGATTGATGAAAAGGGAGCAACTGTGCAATAGTGGCGAATGCGCCCAACCACTTGGAAGAGGTGTGCCCTGTTGTATGCCTATTTCAGCTGTTGGCATGGGGAATGGAGTGGGAGGGGTCTAACACCATGTTAGTGTGGGGGAATGGAGTGGGAGGGGTCTACACCATGTTAGTGTGGGGGAATGGAGTGGAAGGGGTCTACACCCATGTTAGTGTGGGGGAAGAGGGATCTACACATATCATGTTGGCATAATAAAGACCAGACACATACCATGTTAGCATGGGACTGATGGGGAGGGTTTCACTGGTGTGCAAATGGAGAAACTTGTTGATCCTTGAGTGAGCTAGCCTGTCCCTTATCTCCAGATCTTTTATTAGGAAAACCAGACGAGAAGCATGTTCTGTATCCAATGGAAATGTCTCATGGCGCACACGAAGCTAAAAGAGAAGGAAGTAAAGCTACTCAACCCTCACAAGAACAGCTACTCAACCCTCAGAAGAACAGCTACTCAACGCTCAGAAGAACAGCTACTCAACCCTCATCAGAACAGCTACTCAACCCTCAGAAGAACAGCTACTCAACCCTCAGAAGAACAGCTACTCAACCCTCAGAAGAACAGCTACTCCAACCCTCAGACGAACAGCTACTCAACCCTCAGAAGAACAGTTACTCAACCCTCAACTCAACCTCAGAAGAACAGCTACTCAACCCTCAGAAGAACAGCTACTCAACCCTCAGGAGTCAACCTTCAGAAAACACTAACCTTTCTCAGCTCTATCTCCATCAGTACATCAGAGTCCCTACCAGATCCCCCAGCCACCTTCCAGTCAGGAGATGTGGCAGACTTCTTGCTGTGTGTTTGAGGCTTGCCCGAGAGACTGCTATCACACGAGGGTGCAGTTTTTGCCGAGGTCTGCTGAGGGCAGCCTGGGCCTGAGTGACGGTTGCCTTTTAGACTGCCAGACATTGCACGTTGAGCAGTTGGAGGAGGTGTGAGGGGGACACAGAGTTCTTTGAACGCAGTGGAGGGCCAAAGTCTCTTCCTCCATACAAGTGCCAGACCACTGACATCTCCATGAGTGTGAACATCTGCACTGGCTCAGGAAAGTGTTTTGGTCTGTGAAGCTGACCTGTGTGATGGTCCCTGTTACATGGCAGGGAAAGGAGACCAGGGAGGAAGGGAGGGGGAGGAGAGAGGGAGGAAGAAGAGAGGAAAGAAGGATGGAAGAAAAGCATGACCACCAGAGGGAGAGGGAAACAGGAGACATGTATAGCCAAGTGAGAAGATGATGTGAAGACTGTATTGAAAGGCTGTTATAAATGCAACAGAAACCGACTTACCGGATTGAGAAATGGTTCTCAACAACAGCTATCACCTCTCCTTCTCCTAAGAGGCACTTGACCACAGGCCGAGAGCCTGGGGACTAGGATGAGGGACAAAATGAACACTCACCAGATCAAGGCTTCAGGCACACGTACAACTCCAGTGCTGGTCGGGGCAGTGACAATCTGGAAGTCATCATCGCTTGAGACCTGACTGTACACCTGTGTGGACCGCTGCTGTGCAGCGGCACTGGCCACGCCCACAACAACATCATCGTCATCATCATCAGAGTCGGCAAACAAGATGGACTCGTCATCTGTCCTCACGGCTGTAGTACTGGCCTTAGTCCTATGTGCGGGTGCATCAGAAAGTGTTGGAGGAGGCAGGCAGTGCAGTGTCCTCAGCCATGGCGTCAAACATAAGGTCTCCAATGGTGCTCTCCTGCACGCTGGGTACAGAGTATGCTCCCTGCATGAAGGAAGCAACTCACAATGAGGGGAGGTGTGCATGTGTGCATGTGAGTGTGCATGTGTGTGTGCATGAGTGCTGTTCATGTGTGTGCATGTGTGTGCATGTGTGTTCAAGTGTGTGCATGTGTGTTCATGTGTGTGCATGTGTGTTCATGTGTGTGCATGTGTGTTCATGTGTGTGCATGTGTGTTCATGTGTGTGTGCATGTGTGTGTGCATGTGTGTGTGCATGAGTGTGTTCATGTGTGTGCATGTGTGTGCATGAGTGTTCATGTGTGTGTGCATGTGTGTGCATGTGTGTGTGCATGTGTGTGTGCATGTGTGTGCATGTGATGTGTGCATGTGTGTGTGTGTGTGTGCATGTGTGTGTGGGAGACCAACCAGCAGAGATGGAGGTGAGTGTTCTGTGGTGGAGGGGCTGGCCCCTATCACCAGCTCTGGTTGAGGTCCCCACAGGAGGCCACATACAGAGCCAGGTCACGTAAGGCAACACAAGAATCCACACAAGTTCTGAAATATATAACATTGTTTGAGCATTCCAAAGCGATTTCAGGACCAGTGAACAGCTAGTTGTGGGGGGGGAGAAGGGAGTGAGTTTGGCAGAGGGAGTGAGTTCTGTCAACATACTTTATGAGCATTCATCTCCGGTGATACATTACAAACTCGAAGAGTCAAATTAAACAGATCCAACTCCATCACACACACCGACTCTGCAACAGAATGGATGAAAATTCATACCGCTTCCCTATTCTCTTTCCCCCCCCCCCCCTCCCCCTAAAAAAAAAACCTCTCAGACTGCTGGTATTTGATGCTAGCCCATAATGGACACACCCACTCATACCTGAGGGAACACCTCACCCAATGCTTGGACACACCCCACCAGGAGGTGGTGAAATATGTATGGGCTGGGTACCGACACACAAACATGCACGCACACATGGACACACAAACACACACATGCACATACACATACACACACCAACATATACATACATATGTATATGTCACACATACATGTAGATGTAATACAGTGCACATATACTTGCTAACAGGCCACACCCCACTGCTAACAGGCCACACCCCACTGCCAACAGACCACACCTCACCCTTTTGTAAGTCTATACATGTAGTTTCCTTTTTATTGGAAAGGAACAAGTAGCTTTGTCCACCATGACCCTTAACACCAGCAAAGGAGACCCAGTGACAATGCTAGTAGCCCAAATTGGAACCGAGTCCACACACAGCACAGTAACCCAGGGAAGGTGTAGTGGCCTGTGAGAGAGGGAAAGGGGGTTAGTGGTGGTGGGAGGGAAGGGGATAGTGGTGATGGGAGGGAAGGGGTTAGTGGTGAGGGAGGGAAGGGGATAGTGGTGTGGGAGGGAAGGGGTTAGTGGTGTGGGAGGGAAGGGGGTTAGTGGTGTGGGAGGGAAGGGGATTGTAGTGTGGGAGGGAAGGGGTTAGTGGTGAGGGGAGGGAAGGGGATAGTGGTGTGGGAGGGAAGGGGATAGTGGTGTGGGAGGGAAGGGGATAGTGGTGAGGGAGGGAAGGGGTTAGTGGTCTGAGGGATTTGGACTGAGGGTGGGAGGGGAGAGAAAAAGCATAATATTATGAGGGGAAGGAAGGGTTACAATAGGAAGGGAAGACATCTAGAGTTATTGTACGTGGTCAATTAACGTTACTGTGAGCAGCATTGCATGTGTGGGCTGGGGATCAGTACATGTGAACAGACTGGGCACCAGTACTTAAGTGGGGTGGGGCATGGCAAGAGTGGTCTGGGGCACCAGTACTTAAGTGGGGGATGGGGCATGCAAGAGTGGTCTTGGGCACCCAGTACTTAAGTGGGGTGGGGCATGCAAGAGTGGTCTGGGCACCAGTACTTAAGTGGGGTGGGGCATGCAAGAGTGGTCTGGGCACCACTACTTTAAGTGGGGTGGGGGCATGCAAGAGTGGTCTGGGCACCAGTACTTAAGTGGGGTG